>QEPC01005466.1:350753-374363 GCA_003113815.1 Sphenodon punctatus
GGGGGAGGGAAGGGTCAGGTAACTTAAGCTTACCTGCTCACTGTCTCTGGAATGGCAGGCAGCGGGAGCAGCAGCGCGCAGGAGTCTCTCTCTCAGGGGACTGAGGCAAGGAAGCACGCATGCGCACTGCTCCCCCTTCCTCTGTCCCCCGAGCCAAGCTATCTCGCCAGGGCTGTCAGTGCGACTGCCCTGGCGAGATCTTCCATTGCGCCCATTGAGCGCAATGGAAGGCTGTAGCCCCTCCCTCCACAGCACGTCCCATGCGTGCTGTGAACGGAGGAGTTCAGCCACCCCAATCGCGTTTTCCATAGGAAAACACTTTGGACGGCTGATTTTTGAGCCTTCTGGGACCCACTCCTCTGGAGTGGGTCCCAGAAGTCAAGTCGCAGCAGCCTCTGCCTTGCCTTTGCTTCAGAGCGGAGGCTGCTGCAGCGGCGCTGTGGTCAGTTTCGGTGAAACTGACATGAAACTGACCACAGCGCTGCAGCAGCCTCCGCTCTGAAGCGGCGGCAAGGCAGAGGCTGCTGCGGGCGGCGGGGAAGCGGTGGCAAGGTGTTTGTTTGTTTTTTTACTACGAGTGGCGGCACGGTGCCTGGCGGGGCGCTTGGGGGGGTCAGCGCCCCGAACACCCTGGAAGGTGAGCCGTGCCTGATGTTTCTAACTTAAGAATATGACAAATAATTAATAAAACCCTTAAATGTTCATGCTACATCAACATCTAATGATTCTTTCAACGCAGCATCCTAATAGTCCTGCTCTCTTTCCATTTGTATGTAGATGTTGCTTGAAAAAACATAAAACTTTTTTAACATGTATAAAAGTTACCAAGTTTCAGACATGTATAAAAGTTACCATTTTTTATTCATTTTGTGATCTAAACATTGCTCTTTTTTAGGATAAAAAAGGGAATTGATCACCTACCTTTGGTGAATTCTTTTCTCCCCTGCTCTCCTCCATTCAGGTAGCTCTCTGCTTTGACCACCAGGAGGCAGAAGTGAAAACTTCTCAGTACGCATGCATGTCCTGAGCTACCCCGATCCTGCTTCAGTCTGTTTCCCAGCAGAGGACCAGGTCAGCCATCCTCAGGACAGCATCCAGTGAAAACAAACTAAGTAAAAGTTTTAGACTGCCATCGAAAAAATACAATAGAACCAAACATGGGAAGATGACTTCCCCTAATTGATAACATCAATAACTCCCACAAAAACTAGTAACTTGACGGTACCCCCACCTCCCTAGCCTCCTCTGTGCGGTTTGGTAGGGAGGGCCAGAGGAGTATCCAGAGAGCAGGGGAGAAAGGAATTCACCGAGGGTAGGCGACCAATTCCCTTTTCTCCCCCTGCCTCCGGCTACTCCTCTGTTCGGGACGTACCCAAGCAGAAATAACGCCTCTAAGGGTGGGCACAAACAGCACTGGGCGGATCCAGTACCGCTTAAAGCACCCTCTACCAAAATCAGCCTCCGCTGATTTGTAGACATCCAATTTGTAATGCTTAACAAAAGTGTGCAGAGATGACCAAGTGGCCGTTCTGCAGATTTCCTCATAGGAAGCTTTGGATTTAAATGCATAAGAGGTAGCCGCATTCCTGACAGAGTGAGCCCAGATTTGAAGGGGAGGAACTTTACCCTTCGCTTTATAGGATTCCACAACACCCTGCTTGACCCATTTTGATATTAGTGTTTTTGAGGCTTTAGTACCCTTATAGGCTGGCCTGATATTCACAAACAAGGCTGTGGATTTTCTGAAACTTTGTGTCCTTGCCAAATAAATTTTCAGTGCTCTACGCACATCCAAGGTATGCCAAACTTTTTCTTTCAGATGAGTTGGCTGAGGGCAGAAAGATGGTAATATTATTTCCTGAGTCCTGTGGAACATAGAGTTGACCTTGGGAATAAACGCCTGGTCTAACTCAAGGTCACTGACTGTTCCTGAAAAGAGCAGAAATTGTCTTCAACAGAAAGGGCCCCCAGCTCTGAGATTCTCCTGGCTGAAGTAACGGCCACCAAAAAAGCAACCTTGATACAGAAAGTACAGTGAGACATGTCTAAGAGGTTCGAAAGGGGCTGTGGTGAGAGTCTGCAGGACCAAATTTAAATTCCACGAAGGACATCTATGTACTACGGCCGGGGAGAGGATTCTTGCTGCACTCAAACTGCCTGATGTGTCTGTGTGAGGAGATGGTTCTATTGGAGATTGCCCTGATAACAGAGTCCAAAGCTGCTGCTTGTCTAGCTAAGGTATTAGGCTTTAAACCTTTGTCTAGGCCTTGCTGCAGAAATTCTAAAACTTCCGGGATTCCTGCTTTGCAGGGGTCGTGATGACGTGCTATTGACCACTGGGCAAAAGTTCTCTTAAGTCGCTCTGTAGGTCCTTCTGGTAGCTGGTGTTCTAGACAGCTGGAGAGTCGAAGGGACTGCCTCAGAATATGCCCTCTTCCTTAAAGCTGCGCGTTCAACTTCCAAACTGTCAACTTTAGATTTGGCAGCTTGTCGCACAGTACGGGCCCCTGTGTGAGAAGGGTGGGAAGAGTAGGTAAAGTTCAGTGCTGGGATTAAGTCCGAAAACCATGGTCTCCTGGGCCACTATGGTGTTATGAGAATCACCTGTGTCCGTTTCTTGACAATCTTCATTATTGTTCTCGCGATCAGTGGGAAGGGAGGGGATGCATAGAGGAGGCCCTGGGGCCAGGGCTGGTTCAGTTCATCGGTTGCCACCGCTTGCGTGCAAGGGGTTCTGGACATGAACCTCAGGACCTGAGCATTCTCCTGAGTGGCGAAGAGGTCCATTTGGGAAAGCCCGAAGAGGTTCACTATATCCCTGAAGATTGCTCTGTCCAAGGACCACTCGTGTGGATCGATGGTTTGACAACTGAGCCAGTCTGCCTATAAGTTGTCCCGGCCTTTTATGTGTAGAGTCTTCAGAGATGACAGATATCTCTGAGCCCATGTGAACAGCTTGACAGCCTCTGAGTGTACAGCTGGGGCTCTTGAGCTGCCCTGGTGATTTATGTAGGCCTTGGACGTCGTGTTGTCTGTGTATACTAGCAGATGTCTGTTGGAGAGGGATGAAAGAAGCTGTTTTAGTGCGAGGCGGATTGCCTTTAACTCCAGGAAGTTTATACCCTGGGTCAGGTCCTTCTTGCTCCATAAGCCCTGGACAGAGGTTGGACCCACATGAGCCCCCCATCCCCCGAGACTGGTATCTGTTGCTACTACCGTTCTGGTAGGCTCTGTTAAGGGGGTTCCTGCCTTGAACGTCTCTGGCCCTAATCACCAAGACATGGATCGTTTTAGGTCTGGTGTAATCGAGACCCATGGGTTGAGTCCTAGCGTCAGCTCTCTTTGCAAAGGACGCAGCTGCTGCTGCTGCAAGGGTCTGAGATGGAATCGACCCCATTGCACTTGCTGAGTACATGAAACTAGGAGACCTAGAAGTTGAGCCAGTACCTTCAGCCTCATCCGCCTTTGATGCTTCATCTAAGGTAGTATCTAGGATGACCCCTAGATGTTCTAGCTTGCGGGGCGGTGACAGGTGGCTCTTGTCCTTGTTGATTAGCAACCCGTGGAGGTTCAGATACTGAATCGTTCTGTGTAAGTCCGTTAAGATCTTGGATTGAGACTGAGACCTGATGAGGAGGTCATCGAGATAGGGATATATATGTATCCCCTCCCTCCTGAGATTTGCTATTAGAGGAATCAGAATCTTTGTGACTGTCCGGGGAGCTGAGGACAGGCCAAAGGGAAGGGCCCTGAACTGCCAATGAGATTCCTGGTAACAAAACCCGAGTCATCTCTTGTGGGGTGGCCAAATTGGGATGTGCAGGTATGCCTCCTTCAGATCCTGAGAGACCAACCAGTCCCCTTTCCTCAGGCTCTGGTAGATGGATGTTACTGTCTCTATCTTGAACTTTTGTATTTTTACATGCCTGTTTAGGGCCTTTAAGTCTAGGACTGCTCTCCAATTTCCTAGCTTTTTGGAAACTAAAAATATGATTGAATAAAGTCCTAGTCTGGTGTGTTCTATTGGGACCTTTTTTATGGCTTGAATTGAGAGAAGCCTTTGAATCTCCCCTAGCATGGCCCGATGTTTTGACAGCTTGTTTGAGGCAGGGGGAAGCTAGGAACCTCTCTCTGGGATATCCTCGTAGCTCTATGGCGTAACCCTGCGTTACGCAGGTTAATACCCAGATGTCTGTGACTGATTTTTCCCAGACCCCCTGAGAAATTTTGAAGCCTGCCTCCCACCACCGGAATGTCGGGATAGTTATAAGTCTTGCTTAGGCTGCCCTGAGAAAGGGGCCCTGGCTTTCTGTTTATCGAACCTACCCTGTCTTTGCCCCCTGTTGCGAAAGGGGAAACTGAATGGGGGTTCTCTACTGCTTTGAGGATGGAATCTTCTGGACAGGCCAGAGTTTCCCCTGGATCTGAATGGTTGGCCCTGAAAAAACCTTCTTTTTGGCACCACCTGTTGCAGGGTCTTTGTTTTATTTTTATCCGCTGCGTCTGCTAATACTTTATCAAGGGACATGCCGAATAGCTTAAAACCCCTGTAAGGCCCCGAAACCAGCAGGTTCTTTGCAGTGAAATCCCCCTGCCAAGACCTCAGCCAAATCCTTCTTCTCACCGAGACAGTATTTGCTACTGACCGGGCTGCCCAAGTCATGGCATCTGTGGTGGAGTCTGCTATTAGAGCTGTGGCCATAAGGATGCGGGAGGTTAGAGTCTGAGATCTCTTTTCTGAGATTTCGGGTCCTGAGCTTCCTGCATCCAAGACAGTAGTGCTCAGGTCACGTACGACGACAGAATATTGATTTTTGAGGTGGAGGCTGAGGAACCTAGGGCTCTTCTGAGGACCAAATCAACTGCCCTGTCAGTGGGGTCCCTTGGGTAGCAGCCCCCCTCAGTAGGGAAAACAGTCTGCCTGGCTAGCGAGGCAGCAGCTGCATCTACCTTTGGGTTTTTGAAGAGTGGTTCCTTCTTCCTAGAGAAGGAATATAGGGAGTCCTGAGTTCTATTCATTTTGTAGACCTTGTTAGGATGTTTCCACTCCTCTAACACTAACCTCTCAAAAGCACTGTCCTGAGGGACCCCCTGAACCTTGCCATGCACTGAAGGAATATAATCCCTGTGTTCCTCCTCTTGGGAGTCAGAGGAGTCTTCTTTGGAGGGTTTTTCTTTTAGCTGTAACGTTTTGACCACCTGGGCACAGGAGCTCCTCTCTATAGTGGAGAGTGGGAATTGCCTGTCCTTGGGGTCTGGTAGGGATTCTACATATACGCCCTCCTCAGAGCCAGAGACCTCCTAAATGGATTCAGAGTCAGAGTCCGAGCCCAGGGGGGACTACGACTATCCTTTTGGCCTCTCATACTGTTCATTCGCAGAGCTCTCCTCAGAGGACTGAGGTGAAGCTAAAAGGCAGGCTATGGCGCCCCCTCGTGGAGCTTTTCCCTTTGTCTTTCCCGCCCTTTGACTAACTGCTTTCAGGGCCCTCTTACTAGGTTTCGGTTTGGAGGAGGGCCTCTTATGTTTCCCGTAAGACTGAAGCTCACAGAGCTTGTCTAGGGCCGCCAGTATTTTCCCCATAGAATTTGCTAATGAAGACATAGTCACTACTTGCGTGTCTTCAGTAGTTGCCATAGCCTGCTCCACTGGCTGCTCGGTAGTTGCTTCCATCTCCGCGCCGGGGGGGAGGGGGAAGCAGCTGTGTCCGGCGTCAGGGATAACGTGCCAGGGGGAACAGAGTACAGCCGCGCTGAATCTGTTCTCGGGCAGGGGAAATGCCGGCAGAGACTGGGGACTGGCTTCAGTCAGCGGTGGGTTTTTTTCTCTCTCCCGCACGGCTTCCCCCGCTCCCAGGCGCCTTGCAAGGGAGCTGGCTAGGGTTTGTGGAGCAGTTCCCAAGACCGCATCAGGGAATGTCGCTGCCCCGTTGCCCCGCCTGCCCGATGAGTGCTCCCGTTGGAGAGTCAAACAAGAATCGCTCCTGACGGTCCGAAGGCAGAAGACGGACTGAAGCAGGATAGGGGTAGCTCGGGACACGCACGTGTACTGAGAAGTTTTCACTTCTGCCTCCTGGCAGTCAAAGCAGAGAGCTACCTGAACGGAGGAGTAGCCGGAGGCAAGGGGAGAAAGTCAAATACTCTCAATCTTCAACTCTTGTAGTTAGGTCAGTACACATATCCAAAAATCTTTTACATTTTTTTAAAAAGTCAAATAATAAAATATTTTTAATGCACTTATCATTGAAAAGCAAACAAAATCATCATCAAACCTGATTTGCTCTTCAACTTATAACTACGATGTCCTTCCGAAGTAATGTGCTGATTTACAGTGATGGAGTCACCATATGCTTCTGGTTTAAATGCATCTTCACCTTGGTTTCGTAATGTAATTGAAACATCTGCAGAACTACAAGCAGCACATGAGTTAACTTAAAATTTCTCCTTGAGTTCAATTTAACCAGAAAGTAACAAAAAGGAAAATTGGATCTACCTTGAGAATTTTCCTTCTGCAGGGGTCCTCCTGGATGGCCAGTTCACAACAACAAGGGTAAATCCCTGCCACAACCAGTAGGAGGCAGACTACCAAGTTTTTGGAGCATGCTCAGTTGGGATCAAGCCCTTGCAGCTCCAGATGTTAAAAAAACGCCTAAACTTGTCCTAAAAGTCCAAAATTAAAAATGAACCGAAATTCAACTAAAGAAATAACATCAGTGTAACCACTTAAAAACACTACCTATACCACTGTAGGAACTCCCTAGAGAATTAAAACTCCAGGGCGGGAGCTGAGCTGGCCATCCAGGAGGATTGCTGCAGAAGGAAAATTCTCAAGGTAAGGACCCAATTTTCCTTTCTGTCAGAGGATCCTCCTGGGCGGCCAGCTCAAAACAGGGATGTACCAAAGCAGTGCCCCTTCACTAACTACAGGTGGGAAGACAAGAAATCTACCCCAAAAAACTAAATTACAGAGGAAAGTACAGAACAGTTACACGGCAGCCAGATTACAGGACTGCCTGAAGCACGCGCCTATCAAAGGGTGCCTCAGCTGATTCATGTAGGTGCACCTTACAGTGTCTGGTGAAGGTATGCAGCGACAACCAAGTAGCAGCCGAACAAACCTCGGTATAAGAAGCAGCGTTAAAAAATGCCTGGGTAGTAGCCGCATTCCGCAGGGAACGTGCTAAGATTTGACTAGGTAGAACCTTATCGACAACACTACATGCTTCTGATATTAAAAAATTGTATCCACTTGGCAATCATGGATTTAGAGACCCTCCAACCTCTTTTCTGATTATAAGTCACAAAAAATGCTGAAGACTTTCTAAAGGAAGTCATCCTATCTAAACACAGAGCCACAACCTTTCAGTAGGATAAGAGGCCGTAGGGCAGAACAAAGGTAACACAATATCTTGCTCCCTGTGAAAAGCAGAGTTCACCTTTGGGCAAAATACTGGATCCAATTTCAGGACCACGGAACTGTCCCCAAAGACACAAAAAGGCAGATCAATAGAAAGCGCACTCAGCTCTGAGACCCTACGAGCCGAGGTAATTCCCACCAGAAAAGTTACCTTTAATGACAAATAAAACAGAGAAACTTCCCTGATGGGTTCAAAGGGAATGGACATGGGTGCCTTTAAAACTAAATTAACGTCCATGTGGGAAAACAATGAGCAACTGGTCTAGACATTAACTTAGCAGCTCTCAAAAAATGATGCATGTGAGGCTGTAGGGACACCTTACAACCTTAGCTCAGGTGACATATCACCTTACAACCTTAACTCAGGTGACATATCAGTTGCTGACACCTGCCTTGTTAAGGTGTTAGGCTTAAGTCCCTTGTCCAACCCATCTTTCAGGAACTCCAAAACTGATCTGACCTTAGCTCTAACTGGCCTAATGTTTTTCTGGATACACCACCTGGAAAAAGTCGCCAGGTACATTGATAAACGTGTCATGTAGATGGCCACCAGGATTGCATGAGCGTGTTCAATACCACTGTCGAGTATCCCAGTTTTTTCAAAGCTACTCACTCAACTTCCAGGCCATCAGCCTAAGCAACTCTGGTTGTTATCAATATCATGTGAGTCTTCTCTCTGCAGAGCTTGGTGATCAAGGGGACAGGCGAAAAGGTGTAGACTAGATCCTTCAGCCACGATTGATTCAGAGAGTCCAGGGCCACTGCCTGAGGATCCGGGCAAAGAGACATGAGCCTGTCTACTTTTCTGTTGGTTTGGGATGCAAAGAGGTCTCTGCTGGGTTTTCCAATGATCAAGTTGGGCAGCTCTCCGCTAAGCAACCACTCCGTCGGGTTCAACGTCCTTTGACTCAGACAATCTGCTTGCAGATTGGACTTGCCCTTTATGTGCATTGCTTTCAGCGAGGCCAGATTGATCTCTGCATATCTGATTATCATGGCTGCCAGGCAACTGAGTGACTCCGAGCGTGGTCCCCCTTAGTGACCGCCATACACTTTTGCTACTAAGTTGTTGGTATAAACCAGAACATGATAACCCTTGATCTCTGGGGCCAATTTCATAAGTGCGAGGTAAATTGCTCTTATGTTCGAGCCAGTTGATATGTCTCCGCTCTCAGGGTAACCATCTGCCATGCACTGCTCACTGGTGGAAGATGGTCCCCCAGTTGAAGAGACTTGCATCCATTGTCAGTGTGACTTGGTTTGGTTCCGCCATGGGCAACCCCTCCTTGAAGCAGTCCTGCACTGCCCACCATAAGAGAGAGTCCTTGACTTCTTAAGAAACCAGTAGCCATGGATTCAGGCCCTGCGTGAGTTGATCCTGAAAAGTTCTCAGGAACCGCTGTAGAGATTTTGCATCGAACAAAGCCCACTGTAGGAACTGTGCATTAAATCATCAGACCTAGGAGGCTCATCAACGCTTTGAGCATAGACTTGTCTTAACTTTTGATCAGAGCTATTAAATTGCGTAATTTCTGCTGTTGCTGATCCGGGATGAAGATTCTGTGTTGGGACATGTCCAAAATCACTCCTAAGTGCTCTACCGTCTGGAAAAGTACAAGCTGCTTTTTCTTTAGAGTCACCATGAACCTGTGGTGCTAAAGGTAAGTGATAGTCCTGTTAAAGTTTTGCACCACTCGGTCCATGGATGGCAACTTCATCAAGATGCTGTCCAGGTATGGGTACAAACAAATACACTGTGCTCTGAGGTTTACTATGATGGGCACAAGAACCTCCATAAACATCCTGAGTGATGCCAGCCTGAAGATGAGGGCCGCATACTACCAGTGCTGTCTCATATACATAAATCGCAGCTACCTCCTGTGCTTCTGGCAAATAGGGATATGGAGGTAGGCCTCATTTGTCTTTCACAATTGCCAGGCACATGGATTGGAGAGTCTCCATTCGGAACCTTTGGGTCTCTACGAATCGATTGAGATGTTTGAGATCCAACAACGCCCACCACTCGTCTGATTTTGGGGGTGACAAGGAACAACAGGGAGTAGAGACCGAGGTCTTCCTCTCCTGGCAGTACCAACTCTATTGCTCAAATGTCCCACAGCCTGGCTATCTCGGTCAACATCGCCTCATGTTTTTCTTTTTGCTTGGAGACCAGGGAGACAAAACAACAGTTGTCGGGTAATCTGGTCAGCTCATCTGCATACCCTGTCTGGACGATATGTAGCATCCACGTGTCCATGACTGACTTCTCCCATCTGTCCGCAAAGAGAAGTAACCTGCCCCCTAGGGCAGTGGGTTCCCCATGGGGGAAGGGCAAGGAGTCATGCATCAGGTTTTGTGTGCCATCCAGTTCTCTGCTTGAAGTGGGCCAGACCACCTACACTTTGCTGCCTGTACCACTTGGACCTGCCTCTGGGATGGGTTTCCTGATTCAAGTACCAAGGTCTCCTAACGCCCACTGATGTAGGGATAAAAAGGCCATTTGGTGCCCAAGAAACTCTGCAGTGTCTGTTTTTTGGTCTTGTCTGAAACATCAGCCAAGATCTTGTCCAGACATACACCAGACAATTTGGAACCCTAGAAGGGACCCACCACTAGGGTGTTTTTAGTCACGTTATCTCCTTTCCATGATCACAACCACAATCGCTTGAGTGCTGCTATGTTGGAGGCTGTGGACCTGGCTGTCTGGCACAGAATGTCTGTGGAGGAATTGGCTAAAAATGAATATGCAAAGTGAATCCTCGTGGCCAGTATCCTGGTTATCTTGGGGGAATATATTAGGATCCCTTCCTCTGCTAATCCAGCTCATTAGGGCCCTGGAAAAGTAGGAAGTGATGATAGCCATTTTTGTAACTACAGAGATTTTCTTGAAATTCCTACACAGAACCACCTCAATACCTTTAACAGTATGATCTTTGGGAAAATACTCCCCTTCAGTAGGGAAAACGGGTTTGCAGACCAGAAAGGTAGTCGCCACATCCACCTTGGACATAGCAACCAGAAGCTCCTTGTCCTTTGTGAAGACTCCTGGGTTTTGTTCATTTTATATGCCTTTGTGGGATGTTGCCATTCCTTCTTAATTATTTTTTCATATGCCTTGTCTAGTAGCATCCCCCTATCCTTGGATTGTGCCTTCGGGATATACTCTCTCGAATTCCTCTTCCGAGGAGCCTGAGGAACCATGCTTAGTTTTCTTTTCCCTCAAGCTCAGGGCTTTCCATACCAGTGCATAAATTTCATCCTCACATTTTAGTGGGAACTCCCCGTCCAGGTCTTTTGAGGGCTGAAAAGGGGATTCTGGCAGCTGACCTTCCTCGAGGGGCAAGTACCCACTCTCTTCCTCAGATGAATGGTGTTCCTCCGAGGCTAGTTCCTCTGAGGATTCCTCCTCTCAGAGGGGAGGAAGCCTGTCCTTCTTTCCCTTCCTTTTACTCCTATGACAATGATGGGGTGGAATAATCTCCTGCTCTGAGGAGAGCTCTACCCCCTCTTCCTGAGGAACTGCTACCCCCTTCCAAGCCAGAGCAGGTGGAGGACCTTAACAGCCCCTTTCTGCGCACCCTTTTTGGGCAGGGTACTTACCTTTGCCGGCCAGTTTCGATCTCCCCTTGTAGGAGTTTGTCTTGGGCTTCCTGGGGGATCTCTTGCGCTTAGAATGCTTCAGATCCTGAAAAGATATGAGGATCTCCCTTAGGACCTCCATGTAGAGGTCAGACAAGGGGTTCTTGACACGGGAGACCTTACGTTGCTGGAGGCTTCTTCCTATTCCTCCTGGGATGTCGTAGCT
Source organism: Sphenodon punctatus (assembly GCA_003113815.1). Classification (NCBI taxonomy): domain Eukaryota; kingdom Metazoa; phylum Chordata; class Lepidosauria; order Sphenodontia; family Sphenodontidae; genus Sphenodon; species Sphenodon punctatus. The sequence continues at coordinate 361,975 of QEPC01005466.1, forward strand.
CCACAGGATAGAACGACTAGCAGTGAATGCTCCTGGCTTGAGTCCCTGCGTTGCTGCAGCCAGCCACTCTCAGAGGCTGCTGGCTGTACTCTGCTGGCACCTGCAGGTAGGCCTCCTCCAGGCCATGTAAGCCAACAATGGCTTACTTTCGATTCAGCAACACCATCTGCGTTGTTTTCCCAGCGGCTTGCAAGCAGGGCCCAGTGGTCTGGACTCTCGTTGGGGCAGGTGCTCAGCAGCAGGGGAAGTTGTCAGTCCAGAGCCCCTGCCTCCAGGGTGCTCTGCTGCAATCGTTCCTTCTGGGCCCTGAACCTGCTGGAACTGGAGTGTAGACATTTGACCATCTCAGGATTCTCGCTCGGGGTTGACTGGACTCAAACCTTCTGGGATCACAACAAAACTGCATTGGGCAGCAGGACCCACATCAACCATCTGTCCACAACCCAGCAGAGATTGCCATTCATTACTCACCTCAGACCTCCTGGCCATTCTTGTTCCTTCAGTAATCTCTGGACTCACAGGCCCTTTTATGACCTTGCCCTTCTATGGGCTTTGGGGCTGGACTGCTAACAATCCTTAATCCATTACAGCGCCCCACTTTAGGGCTACGCTTGTCAATATCCCAGCTTTCTTTCTCATGGTTCTGGATCCTTCCTGGCTCGTGCACCTTATAACTGGACAATACAGCCATTCTGAGCTAGCTGGTTCTTTTGAGCCTTATTCAACCAGTGTCCCCAAGGCTCCTGCCTTAAGGCTATAAGCTCCAAAAAGTCATAACCCTTGCTGGGGTCCAAAAGCAGATGGGTCTGGCCCCTGTTGCCCTTCCTGGGCTTCAGCTCAGTAAATCAGTGACTATGCCACTTACTCATGGTTCCGGAGCTCCTGGCTCCCTTGCAGCAAGCAAAGGCTCCAAACCACGCCATTCCAGGTTCCTGCTTGGGCATCTAGCTCACAGCTATGGGCTTCATCTCCCAAGCCTGCTTGAGACAAGACTCTCTTGTACCGCTCTCAAGCAGTTGCCAAGACACCCCTCTATTACTAGTTCTTCTGACACCTTGTCAGTGGCAGGATTTAAATTAACTGTCATGCCGCCACAGCTGTCAACTATAAGGGCAGCCGTTTTACTACTGCGGCTCTGCCCCACTCAAAAGATACCAACGGCTTTCCCGCAGCTGCAGCTGTAAATAATTAGCCACCCTGTTACACGGAGCCCAGTGGCATTAGCCACCCTGTTACACGGAGCCCAGGGTAAAAGGAGTCAATCATTCCTCTACCTTCCCTTGGAGGGGCTGGTGAACAGGGAGAGCATCCATGCTCCCCAGCACCAGAACTGGAACTGAGAAGCCTCCTGCTTCCAGAGGGAGAGAAAATACAAAAGAAAAAAACACTCGTGTCTTACCAGAGTTGAGGCAGACAAACAACTAAAGTTGCAAGGGCTAGATTCCAACTGAGCATACTCCAAAAACTTGGTAGTCTGCCACCTACTGGTTATGGTGAAGATCTACCCCTGTTGTTCTGAGCTGGCCATCCAGGAGGATCCACTGAGAGAATAACTTTTTCACTGACAAAGATCTATGAAATCCTGTTTAAGCCTCAAGTGAAAGTTACTTAGGTTATTTTCACTCTAATTCTAGATAGACAATAATAATACAACGCTACCTTTTTGCTGAATTCACTAAGGACAGGCCCAACTGTATGCCAAAATGGAGATGCAGTAACAGAGGTCTACATTTTAGGCGCAGCCACACAAGCTGTGGTGGGCCTGATCCGCGCACGCCCCATGGTGGGCAATCGCTGCCATCACACTTCAGGGCCAGCACGGGGAGCAGTACAGGCGGTTGCCTCCCGCCAGGTGGGGAAGATGGGTGGGCCAACATTGGACCTCCTGCCCTGCCCCGGAGTCAGTCGAGGCACTGGCCAGATGAGTGAGCACTCAGTTCTGCCCCACCCACCCGGTGGCCTGCCCACTAGCCTGCCCCGGCCATGATGTGACCATCCAGGAACGGTGATAGTACCTGCTGCTCAAAGGCCTGCAGTGGAGCTTGCCGTGCAGCAGGGCACACAGGAACCAGTCCCACAAGCGGCAGAACACTACTGCATGTTCAGCAGCCTTACGCCACTTTACGTAAGGCTGCTATTTTCTGCATCCTCTGCCTTTTTCTGAGGACACTGGGCATAGCCGTCAGCTGCTTGTCCCACCCCACGGCAGAGAGAACATCTGGCAGCTGCCAGGAAGTGGGAGAAGGCTGCCCAAACTGTGGTAGGTGTATTGTGTGGCTATACCCACAAGTCTGGAACTAGTCATACTAGCCCTTTGTAGTTTGATTTTACGTATCAGCTTGGCAAATTCCGGAAATAATATTTTTTTAATTTATTTTTTTTTAAATACAACATGCTCAGACATCGGAGCAGTGGTCTTCTACCATCTCGGTCCAAGCACTGGAAATGTAAAACTGCAATTCTTAAACAGCAAAATATATTTCTATTTATTCACCGTGATTAACTTGCCTATGACCAGCTTTCAAGCTTATAATTTAAATGGAAATAGTCAAATTTTATACCCAATTTTAGTGACTTTACAATCACACTTTCCTATGCTTCGGAGTATTTTTCTCATCGTGATGATTATTTCCTGTTATTTTGGGCATCAGTGTGCTGTGGCTGGTCTCAGTCTCTTGCTCTGCTTGTAGCTATTGGTGGGATTTCTCTGTGTGGATGGCTGGGGTGTAGCAGGTCCTATAGTGGTGAGGGGGCTGGACTAAATGACCCTTGAGATCCCTTCCAGCCTTGTGACTCTATGGCCCTTTTCACACGGGTGCCGGTGCAAACACTGCGAGGGGTGGGCGGGGATGCATGTGTGCTCCCACGCTCCGCCCATCTCCACGCATAACCCACGCATGGAGCAACGTGGAAATGGGTGTGTGCCTGTGAGTGCACACCCACCTCCACCCACCGCGGGTGCACACCCACCCACCGTGACCCGTTTGAAAACGGCCTATGACTCTATGATCAACAAAAGCCTATGTAAAATACTAACAACGTATGAGAACAAAACGGAATAAATTTTAGTCAACACCAAAACAACACAGCCAATACAAAACATGAAAATGCACAAAACTTCACTTGCCTCTGTCCATCTTTCACAAATACTTTCAGAGAGGATCCTCTGTTGGTGGCTAGAGCTTTTCCACCAAGACCAACAATAAGAGCAGTTAATATTGCACTCTTGCCACCTGGACAAAGCATACAAATTATTTACAAGTACTGTAATTTGCTTTTAATTCAACAAAGTCACAGGTTCAGTTCAATAAAACTTAGTTCAGGATCTGCAAACTGAGTTAAAAGATAAATCCTTTATTGTATATTAACCAAATATTAATATACAATAAATAATATAACCCAAATATTAACTAGTACAAATCAGTTCATGCCCAAATTTGGAAAAGACAAGGTTTGTGAAGTTTGCTTTTTGTAAAGACATAAAAGGGAGTTTTGTTTGTTGCCGGATGCCCTGACCCCTGCTGTGCTGCAGGATCAGGCCCACTGGCGCTAGGCAGCTGGGGGGAGGGGGGGGCAGAAGAGCACATGTGGGCACTCCTCTTCCCCATCTAACAGCTGTTGGGTGGGTGGGAAGGGTGTATACACTCTTCCCAGGGTTGCCCACTTCCCGATCCACCTGCCAAACAGTTGATCATGGGACGGGGTGGTGTGGGAAGAGGGTGCACATTCCACCCAGGCCCCTTTCCCCCCCAGCCAAACTGCTAATCGCAGGGTAGGTGGGCCTGGGAAGAGGGTACACGCTCTTCCCAGGCTGCCCTGCACCGCAATCAGCTATTAGGCAACGGGGAAGAGGGTGCGTGCTCCCCTTCCCTGCAATCAGCTATTCAAGCAGTCAGGAAGAGAGTGCTCCTCCAGGCTCAATCCACAGACCCCCCCCACCTCAAGGCAGGGTCGCACAGCCTGGCCACAGGGAAGGTCGGCCCATTAGCCCACTTTCAGCAACACTAACACACAATGTGTCTTGAGCTCTTTTCAAAGGATCCATCACGTGGTAGTTGGCTACCCACCTTGCTACGGGGCAGGGTGAACATCTGGCAGCCACCAGGCATACCAGCCACTGCATTACATGTTAAAATTGCCCAAAGTGGGAAAACACTGCCCAAAGGGGAAAACATCTCATGTGGCTGCACCCATTTATGTTAATTTAAATGTCTCCTGCAACACTATTTAGTACAAGGTCTCAAAAAACCAAAACTGACTAGAATTTAGAACTGGATGATCTATTCTCATTACCCAAGCAAAGTGAAATATAACAAAGTAAACCACAAGGTTTACCTGGCAGTGATTGTTTTATACACCATATATAGGAAGATATTTAACAAACGTTAAATTTTAGGACTGAAACAAAATCAGTGTTTAAAATTTTCTCCATTATTTTGTCTCTGTCCCTGATAAAGAAAATAAAAAAGCAGAACCTTTAGTAAATAATGGTCTTGCTTCAATGTTGAGAGGGGGAGAAAGGATCCTCGAATTGCCCTGCCAGTGCAAAGCTCCGAGGATAGGGTTAAAAACCTTCTTAGTAGCTTTCAGTCTGACCTCCAAAGTGCCCCTCGGCCTAAGCCCTGCTCTTAGTCTTCTATAAATTAACCTCAAAAAGAAGAAAAAATAGTGCACCGAACAGAGATAGAAGTAAACGAAAACTTACTTCCATTGTTTCCAACGATAAAATTGACATTGGATCCAAAGTTGAAGGGTCCCAGCATCGAATGGCACATAAAATTCTTCAGCTGAATGCTTTCAATTATTCCAACATGCTCAGAAGTCTACAGAAATTATATTATAAATGGTGATAAATCAAAAGCTAAAAATAAGAATTAATCTGCAGCATTTTTCATTACACTGACTCCAGAATTACAACCTGTAGCATGATGGTAAAGTGGGTATAGTTGGTTTGTAGGAGGAAAAGGACAAAATACTAAAATGAAACGTTTGAGGTGATGATGCATATAAATTATCCAACACAATCATTTATAGTTGGTGATGAATGTAAGCAATTTAAAGCAGTGATCAAATACATTCAAAGCTTATTTTGAGAAACAGGGTTGAAAAATCCACTTGCCTGCTTCCCTCTGGCTAGAGATACAAGTCACAAAAATTTCCAGAAAATTATCAAGGGGTATTTTTCTGGAAGTTTTTCCATCTTTATTTGAATGCTTATGTAAATTAATAGCCAAAATTGACATTTTATATTGTAAACAATTTAGCAGTAGTAGTATATTTTGATTTATCACGTTTTGTATCCCTGCCCTGCCCTGAGAATCTCTTCCCTCTCCGGCCTGCTCTCCCCTCTGGATGGGAAAAAGGGACCTGCTCAGGGCAATGGAAGAGAAGAGCTAAAGGAACATACTCAGGGCAGGGATAAGAAGCAAGGGGCTAAAGGAGTATGCCTCTGGGGAAAGAAGCAGGAAGGAAGGTGCACATACAAGGGGAGTCACCGAGATGTGCGCTCAAGGGTAGGGGTGAGATCCATTACTTGGAAAGGAGCCACGTAGTAAAAGGCCATGGGTCTTATTGAATTACAGGCCTGAAGTTCTCCACCCCTGGTCTACATGTCACATCTTTTCTTACTTTGATAAATGTTTGCATCAACTGGCCAAATTCTGTTGGGCAGCCACCCAAATCAGGAGTTCTTATGCTAACACCCAAAAGACTAAGAATAGAGAAGCGAGGTGAATTATGGAACTGTTTGCATTGATTGACTGATTGGAATGCAACGTTAAAGTTGTGAGTTGTATATACCTATTATATAGGTCTATTGTATATTGAGTACGGAATTTTATTTTATTCATATGTTTTTATTTTACTTTTCTTATGTACTTGTAATAGCCTCGGTTGAACAATAAATCATTTATATATTTATGCATCAATGATATTAGATAAGGAAGCTTTCTGTGAGTCGTTTACGTGACCAATTTTTTAAAATTTTGTAAAGTGTTTAGTTGTTATGATGTTTTATACAAATTATTTATTGTTTTTAGGAATTTGTGGCCTGTTAGGAGGTAACCGGTGCAGTCTTTCTAAGGTATCGAGGGCCTCCATCTTGTGGTTGATTTGGTGGGGGACAGATTAGGGGTGCTGCTAGTATGCTGTGTACCTACCTGTACAGCAACATCCCTGCACGTCTAGCAAAACTGTGTCGGAGGTGGTATTGCAGCCCCAAAGACATTAGTCTTGGGGGACTTCAATATTCACTTCAATGCCAGTCTTGGAGGGGCAGAGCATGAGTTCATGGCCACCATGGTAACCACGGGCCTGTCTCAAATGGTTATCAACGCAACATATGATGGGGGGGCATACCACCAGGCCTCTGGCGAGGGTGGGTTTTTAAACGGCTCCCAGGCATCCGCTCCCTCAGCATCGGCACCACAAGTCTCCTTGGTTCACTAAGGATCTGTGGCGGCTGAAGCGAAAACGGCGGCGGTAGGAGCAACGGTGGCACCGTTCGCATGCTGAAGCCAACAGATTGCAGCAGGGTCAATCTGTCGTGATTGCAGATTAGAGCCAGTTTAAAAGTCTTTGCTGTGGCCTTGCGAGTAGCAAACAATGAGTTCTTTGCTGCTCTCATCGCATCTGCGAAATCTCGCGCAGCAGAGCTTTTCTGGGTAGTGAGGGGGCTGATCAGTCCGGCCTCCCTGCACCTGGAACCTTCCAGTGCCCGCCACGACATGTTTGTTATTTTGCTGTTCGGATTCACCACGATTTCGGCATTGCAATTGATACAAAAGGAGAACCAGAGGTTATGGTAGCCCCACCTCGTCCAGTTTTGTGGGATTACACACCCAGAAAACCCAGGGGACCCCGAGGATGACACCTCTGGCCGACCACAGGGGCCGATCCAGGACCTGGAGAGTGAGGCGGTCCCACAGGTAGGTGGGGCCCAAGCCATTTAGGGCTTTAAAAGTTAACACCAACACCTTCAATTGGGCCCAGGAAAACTATCAGCAGCCAGTACAGAGAACGGAGCACTGGCGAAATGTGCTCACATCAGCCCATCCCCATCAAGAGACGGGCCGCCGCATTCTGCACCAGCTGCAGCTTCCGAACCAGCACCAAGGGTAGTCCCACGTAGAGTGCATTGCAGTTCTGAATAAATAAATCCAGTCTCGAGGTAATAAAAGCATTGATGATTGTGGCCAGATCTGAGTCCGAAACAGACGGCCTAAGCCAACGCACCAGATGTAACTGGCGAAATGCCCCCTTCACCACAGCCTCCACCTGGGCATCCAGGCAAAGCTGCGGGTCCAGGAGCGCCACCAGACTCCGGACCTGCGAAACCAGGGGAGGATGGACCCCATCAATGATGGGGCCACTACCCCCCCACAAGTATCATCTCCGTCTTGTCATGATTTAGTTTCAGACAGCTCGCCCTCATCCAATCTCCCACAGCCAACAGACACCGGGTAAGCACTGAGACTGCCGGGTCCGAGTCAGAGGAAAATGAGATATAGCTGGGTGTCATCGGAGGCTGTGGAACTCCTTTCTAGCAGAGACCCGTGTAGCTCCAGAACTCTACTCCTTTCAACAAGATCTGGCAGTTCCGCCAAGCTTTTGGCGAGGGTGGTGGATAGGGGGTGGAGGGTTGAGGATTAGAGAGGGGTTGGTTTTTTGTGGAGCCCAATAGTGTGGGTTTTAAATATGATTATTGTTATTGTTTTATATTTTTATTGTATATTGTATTTTTTATTGGATTTGTTAGCCGCCCTGAGCTGCTGTTGGCAGGAGGGCGCAGGATAAAAATTTGATTAAATAAATAAATACATTTAAAGAAATTGCGATCTCAATGGTCTCTTCCTGAGAGCAGTCAAGGTCTACAGTATACTGTATATGTAATAAATGGTCAAAAATGAACTGTTTTAGCATGTATATCACATAGATTTCAAGCACATGCCATTTTATAGTTATAAACAACAAAATTATCTTCAAAGGAAGAAGAGTCCTAAAAGGTATATGAAGACAACTGCTACTGCAGATAGCACGATCAATCATCAATGCTAGCTTTCTTTATTGTTTCATCTATAGCACATATGCATATCTTTGATTTTTTTTAATGCCAACTGGATTTAGGGAAAGTCATATTTATATCAATTTTCTTTTAAGCATACTTTTAAATAGAGCACATCAAATAATTTACAGCTTACCACCTGTGAACTAAAATTATTGTCAGATGAAAACTGTGGCGTTTCCTCTTCATCAGTCTCATCCTGAGAGTAATTCCTATATTCCTGCCTTGGTCTTTTGTGGGGTCCAAGTGTTGAAAAACTCCCCTCTTTTCTCTTGGCCATGAGTACTAAAAAGAAGAGTAAACATACATTTACACAAATCATAGGATTTAGATATTCTAATCAAGTATACAGATTAAGGATGAGATTTTCAAAAATTACCTAGAGTTAATTGTAACGGGGACTGCGTTACCCAATCCTCTTCAATGCCTTTTAAAAACTGCCATGGTAGACATCTGTAAGACAAGCAAATACTTTTTTTCTCTCTAATTTTAAGTAAGATTCTGTGTTTTACAAGATAACTACAGGTAACAACATACATGATGGCCGAGCGCTGCCATCACAAACGGATCCTGACTGGGAAGCTTCTTGCTTCCTGGAAAGGGATCAGATCCGGCTGCAGAACAAACGTTCACGCAGTCGGGGCCAGAGAGGTGGGGGGAAGGAGCAGCACAAATGTGGAGCCAGCCCCGCCCTTGCACTGTGCCCAGTGGCCTGCCCTCCCCCCCCAATGGCAGGCAGCCATGGTGGCCAATGAGAGACTCCATACCTGCCCATCATGAGGCCACTCCAGAACAGGCCGGTTACCACATGTGATAGCCCGCTGTAGCTTTGTTGGACAAGCCGTTCCCTGGGCATGTTGGTAGCTAGTCCGGGCTGTGACCACAGAGGTCTCAGGAGTCACAACCAAGGCTAGCCGCCAACACACCCATGGAACCTCCGGGCCAAACATCTGGAAAGCCATTAACAAATGTGAAGATGGCTGGCGGGTTTGTTAACTCCCAGTGATGGACGCTGTGTAGGACTATATTGTGTAAACATTAACATACTAAGAAAAGGAACAAAGAAAACCTTTGAAAAGGAAAAATTCAAAGGCCATGAGTCAGGTACTCAAAGATAGATATGATTAGCTTTATAAAATGTTCTTAGAGGCAATACCGGAGCCACCAAATAGTCTCACTGAAGTAAATGGCCTCACTCCAGAGCAAGTTGTTTGAGAACAGCAACAGCAATTTGTTCAGATCTGCAAGAGGGTTGTGCACACATAAGTTGCATGCAAGCAGACAGCATGATAAAATTAAATGGGTGCCAAATCCACATTCACAGCAAGAGGTAGTGTTGCTCATGCAGTATCGCACCCACAGCCTAGCACTCTGCTTGAACACTGAAAAGTATATGCATATCCTAGGTCACAGGTGGGGAACTTCAGGGCCAGGCGTCAAATGCAGCACACAGGTAGTTTTATTTCGCCCCTTTCCCGTTCCTGGGTGTTATCCAAGTATCCAGTTCCTACCCCTAAACACTGAAAGACTGAGATCCAGGGAAGGGAGCAGAGATGAGGGCATTCATCCAATAGGGGCTACAACAGGTCTATGATCTGGACTCTCCTCTTTTCTTCCCTTAAGTACCCCTTCTCCAATTTCTATATGGCTCTCAGAGCTTGTACTAATTTTCTAAGTAGCCCCCAAGAGGGGAAAGGTTCTCCACCCCGTCCTAGGTAGTATAACAGTGCACTCCACATTCTTACACATTACAGGCAGCAGCCCAACTGTGGTTAAGTACAGCAAAAGCACTGCAGCACGCAGTTTATGCATACTCAAACCCTTGTGCACCTGGCTGAATAAGGACTGAGCCCTTAGAGTTGCCAGATCAAAATTTAGAAGTAAAGGACATTATGAAGCATAGGGATTTTGAAAAAAGGATGTTCCATTAAAATAAGAGACATTTTACATTCATAGGGTGATTTCAGACCTTACGTTGTTGGCATTCACCACAGTCAACCTCAGTCAAACGCGGGGGTGGTGAAAGAGCCATGCACATCTGTTCGCTCGCATCCAGATGTTCACCAGTCAAACGCGGGCCGGGGTGATTCTAACCACGCTTCGTGAGGTCGGGGCAGGAGGAGGTCCAGAAGTGTGGTGAATGTTCACCACGGCAGGGGTGAATGAAAAGTAACTTCTGAATGGAAACGCCTGGTCGCAGTGACCGGAAATGAACACGGGCCGTGGTGACGGCATGCAGCGTCGCTGCTACGCAACCAACAACAAGCGGCACACGGAGGGAGATTTAAAGGGCAGGAAGCAGCAGGGGAACATGGCGGTGTAGTAGTTGGAGAGGAGGGAGGAGGACATGGAGCGGAGGATGGAGAGAGAGGGCGAGGAGGCACAGCAGCAGCAGTTGCAACAGCAGGAGAGGGAACCCGGACCAGCGGGGGAAACCCAGCAGCTCACAGGACCTCCCCGGAAGAGGGTAAGGCGTGCAGCTGGGGGCAGGTGGGTCAGAGAAGGGGACAGAAGGGGCACGAGGGAGGGAGGGAAAACAGCCGACAGGAGCATAACCAGCAGCCCCCACTGTACCCCCAAACAGACGAGCAAGAGGGCACGCGCCCAGGAAGAACCAGAAGCCGGAAGGAGGCAGGGGCAGGCGGAGGCTCAGGAGGAGGAGGAGGAGGTGGTGGTAGCGGAGGGGCCAGCATCCCGGCTCGGATACCACCGGGGGGGGGTCACTGGGGGCTCCAGGAGACCCATGACCTTATAGCTATCTGAGCGACACCTGAAATGCAGGCAGAGCTGGCTGTCAATGCCAGAAACGAGCAGGTGTTCGCCCACATAGCCACGGAGATGCGGGAGGCAGGATACAACCGCACGCCCACATAGTGCCGGACAAAAATTAAGGAGCTCAAGATGGGCTTCAAGGACATAACGGACAACAACCGGCGCTCTGGGCGGGTGGCACGGACCTCCCCCTTCATGGATGCGTTAAGCCAGGTGCTCTGCCGAAAGGGCTCCATAACTGCCCAGCGCCCAGTAGGAGGGGGCGTCCAGGAGGAGTGGCCTGCCCAGGATGCCCCCCCCCTTTGCAGCCGCAGGTACTGACCCAGGCCCAGCCGCCTGCCAATTACACCAGGGATGAGATGCCCAGCACCTCTGGCATATGCCCCCGATGTTCCCCAGCCCTACATAGGGGGGGCCGGCACACACCCCTGATGACACCGATGAGGTGGAGGGGGAGGAGGAGACGGTAACCCTGACCCTCGCGCCCTGCAGACCGGGAGGACACCAGCCCCAGCGACCGGCCGGTGTCGGAGGGGACAGACACCAAGGGAGCAGGTAAGGGCAGCGCATAGCTATTACTCAGAGCACCTAGACAGGAGGGGGACGGGGCGAGACTGCTCCGCGCCATTGTAACTGATTCCTACCTCTCTCCACAGAGCCACAACGAGCACGGGAGGCCAGAGGCCGCCCGTACCACCAGTCCAACGAACGTGGGAACACCGGGCGCGGGCACGCAGGCGTAGAGAGGCTGTCGTGCAGGAGCTCACCAATACCAGCACCAGGCAGACGGAGGAGATGCTGGCAGCTGTGAACCGGCTGGAGAAGGGGACAACGAGGGCACTCCAACAGGTGGAGGGGAGGGACAGGACGCTGGTGGTGGAAATGAGGAAGGACACATGGCTGCTGCGCCGTAACATGAATAGACAGCTGGATGCACTCCAGGCCCACTCGGACTGGCGGTCCAAGGAGCTGTCAAGGAAGCTCGACCACTCACTGGAGCAGGGCACGTCCCTCCTCCTGCCAGCTGGGGCCTTGTGTGCCTTCGTAATGGCAGCAGCCCCGCCGGGGGCCATACCAGCGCCCGGACATCTGCCCACCCATCACACTGTTCGCCCCGCCAGCACCGCAACACCCTCCTCCACCACAGCATCAGGGACCACGAATCCGGGGACCCAGTCCCTCACAGTACGGCCGCCAGCACACAGACAGCCTGGGCCAAAGACGGCTACCGCCAACACCAGGGGGGCAGGGAGGACATGGGGGTTCCAGGGGCGGTGTACCAGCAGCAGGTGCTGGAACACTGGCCCAGGCGCCTGGAAGCACCTCCTCCTCCACCTCAGATGAGGGGGAATCAGTTGCCACAGCAAGCTCTGTAGGCAGGGGGAGGGGCAGGCCAAGGGGCTGCAGGGGACGGGCCAGGGTGGCCTAGGGGACAGTAAACATAGGGGACAACCCACTCCACAGGGGGAAGGGGGAGTTGCTGTGGGGTTGTGTGTTCGGTGGGTGGGTGGGGGTGGGCGGTAGGGGGGAAGGGAGGGGTACAGGGGGGGGGGGG
>QEPC01005466.1:388262-400163 GCA_003113815.1 Sphenodon punctatus
CTAGTCGTTCCCCATATACTTACTGTCTGCGCTCCTCTGCAGACTGCTGCAACCAACCTGATTGTAACCAAGCCAAGCACACGCACCTGAAACTTCGCATCTGCTTGAATGTTTGTCTATCTTCTCCCCCACTGTCCCCTCTCCGTCTCCCCCTCCTTGTCTTTTAGATTGTAAGCCACAGGCAGGGACCGCTTCTATTTCTATGTTCTGTACAGCGCCAGGTACATGACCGGCGCTATATAAACGTTAATAATAATAATGATCTACAAACCTCTTATTATTAAATAATCATCATCATCATCTTTATTTTTATATAGCACCCCCTGCCATGGCATGAGTGTTTTACATATAACACAACTTTTAATCATCACAACAACCCTATGAGGTAGGTTAGGCTGAGAGAACGTTATGACTGGTCCAAGGTCACAGAGTGAGTTTCTGGTTAAGGCGAGACTAGAACCAGGATCCACCCCCTCAGTACTTAGCCGGGCATACGCCCAGTGGGCTTCAGTAAGTGGTTTGTGGGGATCACAACCCAAGATTGAACCCCATGCCTGCCAGAGGCGCTCACTCATGAGGAGTAACTGAAGAGGGATACCCCCCCCAATCAGGGGTCTCCAAGGGCCTGGGGAAGACCATGGCATCAGCCGCTGAACATGGGGCCTCAGGATGTTGATTCTTCATCAGTCCACTGGGTGGGACGCAGCTCCATGCCCCGCCCCCGCCCTGCACGGGGATGGGGTGAGTCACGTGCTTGAGTAAAGCCTATGGGGACGGGAAGTGCGCGGCCAAACTCCAACCCCTCACTTGAGAGCCGCTCTGAGGCGGGCGTGAAACGAACGCTAAGTCTCACCACCCGGGCGGGAAAATCCACCTTCCCCCTCTCTCTAATACACAAAAAGCGGGGCGGGGAGCAGAGAGTTTTACCGTTAATATCGGTTAGGCTCCGTCACGGTTCCACTCCAAACGACTTTCCCGCCACCTCAACCCCAGCTTTGGCGCGGCACAGGAAAGAGAAAGGAAAGTGAAACCACGGCGCATGCGCCGCGGCTCTCGCCAGGAGACAGCATGGGAAGCGCGCTTCGGTATCCGCTACTGCGCACGCGCGGTTGCGCAGGCGCCGTTCCACTCCGCTCTCACGTTGCGCAGGCGCGGCTCTACTCGACTGGAAGCGCGCGCGAAGTATGAATTTCGAGCCCGAGAAGAGCCTGTGAGTGAGCGGGGAGCTGGCGCGCGCGGTGGCCTTACGGAGGGAGGGGGGAAGAATCCAGTAGCTGTTCCATCCTTCCCCGGGGCGTTAAATCCCAGCTTGACCATCCCGAGAGCCACCTTCCTCCCAGGGATCCAAGCGGTTTTGCCGTAGACCCCAGTGTCTCTCTCTTCCCCCCCGAGCATTTCCCGCTCCTGCCTCGGGAAAACAGCCCGGGCCGTGCTTCCCTTCTCGTTGGAAAGTTCAGAATTAGCTGCAGGACCCCCGCCAATTTCCCATCCTGAGGCAGCAGGTAAGGGTTGCCACCTATGCCATTTTTTAAGGAACACTTATGAAAAATACATGTTGCAGGGCCTGCATCGACACCAATGCAGGCCCTGCAACGTGTATTTTTCATAAGTGTTCCTTTTAAAATGGCATAGGTGGTAACCCTCCCTGGGGCCAGCAGAGGCAACACGGAAAAGACTGTTGGATGGGATGGTTAAGGAGACGCCTCAACAGCTACTCCAGAGTTGTCCTGAGGGAGCTAATTTTCTCTCTCTTCCCACCTCAGGGGCTGTTCAGGGAGGTGAACTCGTTTGGGAGAGAAGGAAGCTCCCCAGAAGTGCTCTGGTCCTGAGTCCTTCCCAAAAAATGGTGTGCCCCCCACCTCCGTGTGACATCCATCTCTTTAAATTTATGTTCTGTGCCTCTCCTAAGACTCAGGGGTGGTTACAGTATAACAAACACCAAAATAGAAGCACATTAAAAACACAGAAATTCCCTTCAAACCGTATCCCTGCTTGCCAAATGCCTAATATCCAGGCCAATAGTTAATCCCTTGAAGTGCCCAGTATATGAGGTTATGTTGTATATAGAAAGCACTCATTTATATGCAGTAGGTGGCAACACTGACAGGGCATCGCCAGTTTGTGCTAAGTGATAACATTTACCTCCCAAGTAGCTGGAAATCTGAATTATCTGGAGAGAAGTTTCATATTTCTTACAGCTTTCTATGCATTTTTTAAAAAATTGTAAATTTGAATATTAATATTGCAGTAAGAATAAAAGTACCTCTGTACAGGTATAAGCACCTTTTGCCAGAGAAGTAAATTATTTATTTATTTATTTATTTTTGTTAGCCTGCCCCTCCTGCTCCAGGCAGCTCGGGGCATATAAAAACAATAAAACAGCAAGCTAAAACACAATAAAAGAGAAGGCAAAAACAATAGATCTCCCTCCCCAGCCCACAACCCCCTACATAGGGTGTCAAGGCTACTGTGTGAAGTACAAATGTTGTTCTAACTGGCAGAATCTCAGCTTCATGTTGCTGTTTTTCACCTGTGCTGTTCACAATACATACAATCATATCGTGTGGTATTCCCATACAACATAAATCTTATAATACAAGTGGTATTTTAGCATTATGTAGTGGTTGGGGAGGGTACTTTCCACTGGTGGACCTGATAGGGTCATTGAATTTCCTACAGTGCTTGTTCTAACATACAAATTCTAGAGACATAGGCATATTTTCCCTACAAGTAATTAGCTAAGATGCTCCTAAACTGTGGGTCACAACCCTCGTTGGGTCATAACCATAACCTATGTGGCTGCAGTTGCAGTCCTGGGTGTTTTTAGATGTGAAGGTACCACGGATGGCTATGTTTTAACCTGCATGGCCATCTGTGGTACAATCACATCTGGTCCCACCCACCAGATGTTTCCACGGTTGGGATCAGGTGTTTCCCCGAACCGTGACGGAGTTTAGCCCGCGCTGCTCACTGCCAGGTCGCACCATGGGCTAAACCCTGCCACAGCCCCAGGAAGCTATCCCCACACCAGGGTAGAGCAGGCCGTCACATGTGATGGCCCACTTTACCTGACTCCAGTCCGGGGCTGGAACTTTTCCAGATGGATCTTGTTCCGCTGTAGAGGAACAAATTCCAAAGGAATTGGATGTCAGATAAAGTCTTTTGAACCAACACTCATAATTTTTGCCATGAAAGCGCATGAGATGAACAGTAACTTAGTTGGCTCCCTGCCATATGAAATTTTCATTAAACTGTTTTTAAAATATTCCCTCTGTGATGATAGTGCCATAATTATTCGTAGAGAAATGTAGTTGCCATGTTCATCACAAATGTAAAAGGTGGAGACATGGGAGTTAACAGCCCCTACCCTGTCACTGCCAACAGAGTCTGGGCCAGCAGCACAACAAACGTGCCAGTGGAGGACAGGGAGACGCACATGGTCGCCCAACCCCATGCTGCACCCAGTGCCCTGCCATGACGGACATCCATAATGGCCATTGGGGGACCTGGATCACAGCAGGCTACCACAGATGTGATAGTCTGCTGTAGCCCACTCAGGCCTGGTCAGGTGGTCTGTAGCTTGGGCTGTGATCCTGGAAGTTTTTGGGATCACAGCCCAGGCTCACCGCTGACACATCCAGGAGCAGTTCTGGGCCACTATCTGCCAGCACAACAAAAAACGTGCTGGTGGCTCACGAGCCAAGCAAGCCACTGTCACATTTATTAACACCCAGAGTAGTTCAGCTGATACCTTTTAATTGGATTGCTTGCATACTCTCCCCAATAGAAGTTAGTCCAATAAAAGCTGAGTGAAATATTTTGTAATCTTACCTCACTAGAGTCCACTAGATGGCACCATTTCTCATTGGTACTCCCAACTTTTCAAACACTAGTTTCTTCTCAATTGACAGGATTTCAATTTATTTGTGATTATCAACTCAAAATTAGAGCAAGTTACTACATAACCTCACACTCCACCTTTTCTTTCTGTGTGATGCACTAATGAAATGTTTTATCTCAGGACAGATTCATTGCAATTCACATGTAAAGTTGATACATTCAGATCTAACTTTTACCGCTAAAAATGAATGACCTTAATTTAACAAATGTAGATTACGTGTGTTGCTTCTAGCTGGTTTATTGACCGATTAAGTACTAAGATGTCAACAAGTCTCCTTGCAGATTTTCACCATGTACTGTAGCTTCTTTACTAAGTTGCTAAGTTTTATTTTTTAAGAAAAATCTAATTATTTTTATATATATATATATATATTTTAAATATATAATTTAATTTTCTTTTTAAAAATTGTCTAAAATATTTTTGTCTTTTACAATCTATTTGAATATGCAATCAATGTATTATTCAAGTGGTTCCCAAACTTTTTCAGGCTGCGGTCACAAGACAAAAAAAAATAAAATTCCTTAAGAACTAAAAATGTACATATCTAATTATGCTGATCCAATCATGTCAGGATCTCTTAATAATGTGTCAGCCCATCCATTAATCTGGCCAATTAGTCTATTCGTTGTTTTGACCCTACTAACAATCAAATTCAGTTTGGGCATTTTCCTGCTGTAGTGTGGAGAAATAAACATAAGAAAAACAAATTCCTATTTCTCCACAGATAGTGGAGCAGAATTGTGAAATAATGGTATGATAAAAGCAAGTACAAAAAGAGTACATCATCAGTGAGGACTGGGCATGGGAGGGTGAAGAAATGGTCGCAAGCGAAGAAGTAGGATGTTGATAGAAAGCTGTTGTGAGAGAGTGGCAAGGGGTGAAAGTGAGGAAAATAACAAGGAGAAGGGAAGTTCAGCGAAAGCTGAAGGTGAGAGGAGTAAGCAAGGGGAGAGAAAGGGAGAAGGAAAAACAGGAAGAAGAAATATAGCAGGGAGGTGTGGAAAGAAAAAAGTGGGAGATAGATCAAGGAAAGCTTCTCTTGCTAGTTGTACCCAAGAAATTCCATTTCCAAAAAATTCATTTCAGATGTTAAAGGGAGGAGGTAACAGGTAGAGGTGAGTTTGCTCATCACTCACATTTATATATAGAGGGAGAAAACCTGTGGAGTGTGAACTCTTAACAGTCTGAACCTTATCTGTTGAATAGCGGAACACATCAGTATGCATTGCTTATTTTCTTGTTTGGAAAAAAAATACAATTTTTTATCTTAAAACTGAATCCTGCTGTCTTTTCTCAGGCGAAACTTAAAGGGGAACTTTGAGAAAGGATTGAGGGTTTCACTGGTAGGTGTTGGTTAATAGTTTAAAGTGATGACATGCCCTCTGCTCAGCTTTAGAATAAAGTGATTTTTCAAAAAATCCCTTTTGCCATTCTGTAATAGCAGCTCTCCAGTCAGTTTACATTTTACTTGGAGCAGTTATTTTTCAAAAAAATTGCCGTGTGTCATGTTATGAACTGTGAACGTTTGTTTTAATTTGTCTTCACAGCTGAAACTTCTGTATTGACAGTGAAGAATCTGGACAATGGGAGTGACTAATCTGTGGCAGATCCTGGAGCCTCTGAAACAACATGTCCACCTGAGCAATCTGAGGGGGGAAACTCTTGCTGTTGATTTAAGTCTCTGGGTGTGTGAGGCACAGACTGTTAAGAAGATGATTGGAATAGTCCCAAAGCCTCATCTTAGGTACAGTATCATTATAGGTGATTGTAACTAAGAGCGGTTTTGTATGATACAAGTAGCGAAGTTGAGAGTTTCCCCCCAAAAGATAAGAGGAATTATATTTCCAAATGCTTGTGAATATATAGGAGTTCTTTGCTACTCTTATTGCGTCTGCGAAGTCACATCCAGCGGAACTTTTCCGGGTGGTGCAGAGGCTGGTTGATCCGGCCTCTCTCCGCCTAGAACTGGAATTTTCCAGTGCCTGCTGTGACATGTTTGCTGACTTTTTCGCAGATAAAATCGCCCAGATTCACCATGATCTCGATGCTGCATTAATGACAGTGGACTAATCAGAGGTACAGGAAGCCCCGCCCTGTCATTGGCTGTGGGATCAGTTTCAGTGGGTGTTGCCCGCTGATGTGGTGGATGCTCTTGGGACAGTCCAGGCCACTGTTGTGAATTAGATCCATGCCCGTCCTGGCTGGTGAAGGCCAGCCGGGAGAAAATAGGGCAGTTGCTGACCAACGGCCCTAACCCCATTGCTGCGGGATCAATGCCTCCCTTAGGGAGGGAAGGATACCGAGCTGTCTTAAAGAGACGGTGGTACGGCCTCTACTCAAAAAGCCATCTTTGAGCGTTGACTCCTTGGTCAGCTATCGGCCAGTCTCTAACCTCCCCTTTTTAGGGAAGGTTATTGAACGGGTGGTGGCCCGGTGGTTACAGGAGCACCTAGACTGGGTCGGTTTTCTTGATCTCTCGCAGTCAGGCTTTCACCCCAGGTTTGGCACTTGTTGCCTTGGTTGATGACCTGCGCCGTGAATTAGATCAGGGCAGATCCACAATTTTGATCTTACTGGATCTGTCGGCGGCGTTTGATACCATTGATCACGAGCTGTTGGTGGCGAGACTGCGGGACCGGGCCGGGGTGAATGGAACTGTTCTTGAATGGTTTCGCTCATTTCTGGCAGGGAGAACGCAGCGGGTGGTTCTCGGGGAATGTACATCAACTCCCTGCAGTCTCACGTGTGGGGTCCTGCAGGGTTCTATTCTGTTCCCTCTCCTGTTCAAGACGTGATGCCAGTCGATGCAGTGGAGGTCTTGGGGTCTGTGAGAGCCACCAGTTGTGAGCTTGATCCGTACCCCTCCTGGTTGGTGAAAGCCTCCAGGGAGACGTTAGGGATGGTGCTGGCGAGGGTGG
This sequence comes from Sphenodon punctatus, assembly GCA_003113815.1. Lineage (NCBI taxonomy): Eukaryota > Metazoa > Chordata > Lepidosauria > Sphenodontia > Sphenodontidae > Sphenodon > Sphenodon punctatus. Next base: position 395,082 of record QEPC01005466.1, read on the forward strand.
TTAACGCGTCCTTGCAGCAGGGGAGGCTGTAGCCTAGTCTCAAGGAGGCTGTGGTGCGCCCCCTGCTGAAAAAACCGTCCTTGAACATGGACGCACTCGCCAGCTACCGCAACCTGTCTCTAACCTTCCCTTTTTAGGGAAGGTTATTGAGCGGGCAGTGGCGATCCAGCTCCAGGCGCATCTAAATAGCATCAGTTTCCTTGACCCTTTTCAATCTGGGTTCCGTCCCGGCTATGGCACCAAGATGGTGTTGGTGGCCTTGGTCGACAATCTCCGCCGGGAGATGGATGCAGAATGTTCGACATTTCTGTTCTTGAATGGTTCCGTTCATTCCTCTCGGGGAGAAGCCAGCGGGTAGTGTTGGGAGCTGAAACATCTTGCCCACGTGCTTTATCCTGCGGTATTCCGCAGGGTTCCATTCTGTCTCCATTGTTATTTAATGTATATATGCAGCCCTTGGGGGAGGTCGTGAGAGGGTTCGGGGTGCGATGTCACCAATATGCTGATGATACTCAGCTGTACCTCTCTTTTTCAACTGACCCAGACCCTGCCGTCTCATTGCTATCCCAATGTCTGGAGGCCATGGCATAATGGATGTGGCAGAGCAGACTGAAGCTCTACCCTGATAAGATGGAGGTGATGTTGGTGGGGAGAGCGAGGGAGGTGTCGGCCCCCTTGGTTGTGGGGTTTCACCCTCCTATAGTTCAGCAGGTTCGGAGTTTGGGGGTGATTCTGGACGCGGATCTCGGCCTGGAGCGACAGGTGGAGGTAGTGGTGAAGGCCGCCTTCTGCCAGTTATATCTGGTGCGTAGGCTGCGCCCGTATGTCTCCGGCCCGAACTTGGCCTCCCTCATCCATGCCTTTGTCACCTCAAGGCTGGACTACTGCAACGCGCTTTATGTGGGGCGGGATATAAATTGATGAAAATAAATAAATAAAAATGAAAATAAATTTTAGAGTGATCCAGGCCCGGCAGTCTCGGTGCTTACCCAGTGCTTGGCAGCTGCGGGGGACTGGATGAGAGCGAGCCGTCTGAAACTGAATCCTGACAAGACGGAGGTGATGTTGGTGGGGAGGGCTGAGGAGGTGGTGCACCTGTCACTGGCGGGGTCTGCCTCCCTTTGGCCGCTCAAGTTTGTAGTCTGGGGGTGCTCCTTGACCCACAACTTCGCCTGGATTGTCAGGTGGAGGCTGTGGCGAAGGGAGTGTTTCGCCAGTTACATCTGGTGCGATGGCTGCGGCCATATGTCTCAGACTCGGATCTGGCCACCATCATCCATGCTTTCGTTACCTCTTGACTGGATTACTGCAGTGTGCTCTACGTGGGGCTGCCCCTGATGATGGTCCAGCGGTTGCAGCTAGAGCAGAATGCGGTGGCCCGTCTCCTGACAGGGGTGGGCCGCCGTGAGCACATTACACCTGTGCTCCGCAGCCTGCACTGGCTGCCTATTGTCTACCAGGCCCAGTTCAAAGTGCTGGTTATTACCTATAAAGCCCTAAACGGCTTGGGTCCTGCTTACCTGCGAGACTGCCTCACACCCCAGGTTCCTTCGCAGCCCTTGCGGTCGGCCGGGGACGCCCAGCTCGAAGTCCCCCGGGGCGCCGGGTGGCGACATCACAAAGGGCATTCTCGGTGGCTGCACCTCGGCTATGGAATTCCCTCCCGTTGGAGGCCCGCTTATCCCCGGACTTCCCCTCTTTCCGTAGATATTGTCAAACCTGGCTGTTCCGCCAGGCCTTCGGGGAGGGGGGCAGGGGTGTGTGAGGGTTTGATTGTTTTATTTTATTGCCTTGAAATTCTCTGTGTCCATTTTATATTGTATCTTAATTGTTTTGTAGTATTTTAGATGATTTATTATTTTATGATTATGATGTATGCCGCCCCGAGCTGCCGCGGTGCAGGAGGGAACGGATTATAAATATCCGTATAAATAAACATATTTTTAACCATGCTAATGCACAGGTTATTTTTATTGCTTTGCATAAGACAATGGCCTTTTTTACACGGACCTGAGGGGGTGGGGATGCGCCCACTTACACAGACACATGCCCACCTACACCTACAGACACCCATCTCCACCCAGAGAGCTTCCTCCGTTTTGTTGGAGGGTTCCGTGGGTGGAGATGGGTGTGGGTAGGTGTTGGTGGGTGTATGGCGTTTACACGGGCGCACACCCATCTCCCAACCCACCAGCAGCCATTTACACGGACTGCCTCACCACACACCCACCCGAAAACCAAGCGGCAAGGAGGGGGGCGGGGGGTTGTCCGTGTAAAAACGTTATATCAGGTTTTAGTGTTTGTTGGTAATTTCAAAGTACTGATTTTTGAATACTGAACTGGAAAGATGATGGGTGAAGACTGGGACTACATTTTCAAAAGTTACAAGTTACCTCTTGTCCTTCATATTTTGTTGCCTAATTTGAGGTACCTGAAGAGTGATATTCAAAAACGGTCCTCATGATCCAGAGCTTCCATTGTTGTCAACTGGAGTTGTGTTAATTACATCTGAAAGGAGCCTAAAGGTTTCTAGGTTGGGCTGCAAAAAGGAGAACATGGAGACCTTAACTTTAGAAGAGGTTAGTTTTGAAGTGGTGGTCCATGGAATTTGAATAACTTTTGAGACTAGTAATTGGAATCCAGAGCTTTTCCTTTTGCATGTAGGTCACAGTTGGGACAACCTTAAGCAAAAGCAAGGACTCTTCAGTGGTTGTTTACTTGCATTTGTGCAGTAGGGTGGAAATGTTGGTCCATTTCCCACATCAGATAAATCCTAATGCAGCACACTCTTGCTATAATATGCCTCTGGGGATCTAAGCATTACTCGTGTAATGCTTCATCTGAGAAAAAAGACAATTAAAAAAATGCCAGAAAGAGCTGCCATTATAGCAAAGGATCTGCTATAATGAAGGGTGCTTGTAGCATAGGTATACTGTGGCTGGTACTCTTGTGAGAAATCTCAGCAGGGACCAAGGGCTGACTAGGCCTGGTGACTGACTGACTTTCACTGTGTTAGAAGTGCTTCCATAAAGTGCATTTTTAAGTCCTCTTGGGGCAACTTATGATCTGTAACTGGTATTCTTTTGAGAGTTCTCAGCAGATACCAAGGGCTAACTAGGCCTGGGTACTGAACTGCTATAGAAGTGCTTCCATAAAGTACATTTCCAACACCCAACATTTCTAAGGGTGTTTTTAGGCAAGTGTCTACCCACCCATCATGTATGTTGCAGGGATGCATAGAACACCAGTGTGGCCCTGCAACATGCTGCTACTGCTACTTCCTATCATTTCTATAGCATTACTAGGCATACACAGCACTTTAGTCACAGATTTTGGAGACATGTCCCTTACGTGGGCTTACAATCTTAAGATGGACAATGGTGAGTGGAACACAGGAAAAGACAGACATACACATATTCCCATTTTACAGATGAGGAACTGAGGCTGAGTGGTTGTGACTTGCCCAAGGCCACCCAGTAAAGTTCATGACTAGGGCAGGATTCGTGCCCTGACTTCCCAGGTCCAAGTCTAGCACCATGTCCACTACACTATACTTGGCAACATGCATGATGGGAGGTGCTTGTCTAAAAGCACCCTAAGTCATATTGAGGAAACTTGCACAGAAACTGATTGCTATTTATTCACACAACAGATAAAATACAGAGTTCAGGCTGCAAAGATGCTTGTTTGTCACCTTTTACCGGGAATATACAGTCATCACAAATAAAAATTTTGGAAAATATCTGTGCAAATCAGTCTGTCAGACTTGAATGTATATTTTGCTACTGTTGGATGGCTGATCAGTGAATCGGAGGAATATTAACATTCTCTCTGGGCTTGATCTTGTAAGAAATAAGCAGTGAACAGAGCTGCACTGTTTGGAACTAGGGATCTACCACTGAGTTAATTGGGCAACTAGATTTACCTGGGTGCTGCCTATGTAGGACAAGAGAGCACAGCCCTTTATGGTCAGCTCGTAGTTCCCAAGCTTTTGATCTGCATAATTTCATTTTGATGACTTCAGTATAATTTCATGACCCCAGACAACAACAATGTTCACGTATTTTGCATGTCTATGAGGCCCATCCAAAGATAGTCTGACCACCACCTGGTGTTCTGGCCCCACAGTTTAGGATCCTCTGCTCTTGACCTCTTTTGTTTTGCCTACCAAAAGGAGTGCAAGGATGGAGAAGAGGTGTAACACCAAACTACCCAAAGACCACCTGGCATAGAACTCCTCCTTGAAAGCTTGTGTCTTTAAAGGAAACGTCCATATTATCTTACTAATATGTCTGGATGTTTACATTCATTTGTCTGCTCTACGGTTTCATCTTACGTCCTTTCAGTAGTAAAGTTGAATTATCTGTCTCTCTCCTGTCAACTTGCTTTATCATCATTCCCTTATTCTTTTTCATTAGAAGGGTGTGGAAATAATTTTTTGTACTTGGGCAGGTATGAGACATGACTGTTTTACTTCCTGAACAAAAAAATATCTGTTGGATTTCTATTTAATTCACAAAACAAAGGTATTAAAGGTAGACAAAAATGTCTTTGGCTGCTTCTTGTACGTATTCTGTATAGATTTGCACCTGAAGGACTGGCATCCCGAATTGTCCTACATTTTCTCCTGAAAATTGTTATGGCTTGTCCATGTGGAAGGTGTGCAAATTTTATTTTTTTGTGGGGCAGGCCAGCGAGAGCTGTTAGCTTCTTGTTCCTAAAATTTTGCTGCTTTTTCTGTATGATTTGAAGATCATTTAGTTTTCTCCTGAAGTTATGGCCAACATAAAATTTCCTTTTGTGTTTTATGCACTTTTCATGTAACCTTATTCATACTTCTCGGCAAAGATGGTTTTGCTTTTTTATTATTCCAGGAATCTTTTTTTTCGGGTCTCTTCTTTAACATTAATGGGAGTCAATCTGGTGTTTGTCATGGAGGGAGATGCCCCAAAGCTAAAAGCAAGCACAATGAGCAAGAGAAATGAGACACGTTACGGACCTGCCAAGAAATCTCTCCCTTCAAGAACAGGGAGATCCTATTTTAAGTCAGTTTTAAAAGAGGTGGGTATTGTTGAGTGTGTG
>QEPC01005466.1:408097-435866 GCA_003113815.1 Sphenodon punctatus
GCGCGGCCCCGGCCCCTCCCACTTTCCCCGCCGGGATCCCCCCGGCACGTCTGTTGTGCCGTTACGGGGTGACCCCGGCAGGGAACGAAGCCGGTGGTGCCGGTACGGGGCCAAAGGGCCTCGTATCGTCTGAAAGTACCCATTGTTACTCAAACTGACATTAACACTTAAGTTATGGTCTTACAAACATTTGTAGGAATCAGGTCATTAGGCCTTGATCTCAGATCCATCAAATGGGAAAATTACCATTGACTTTTGTGGTGTCTCTTATGACCAGAGGTCACATAGTTGTAAGCTCCTAACAAATACTCGAGTACATTTATAACAAATTATATAGATGTCCATCACATAATTTTTAAAAAGTGTGAACAAGTCAACATGATAAATATATAGGCAGGGTGGGGGTTTGGATTAAGATGGCTTGAATGTTCTCTTGGTTTGTACAACAATTTTCTTTATAATATCCTTATTTTAGGTTTGATGAATGGAAAGAACAGTTTCAGTATGGTAATACGCCTGCTATTGCAATTAAAAAGATGACTCATTGTTCCATATGCCATCATCCAGGTCGGTATGAAAAGGGATAGTTTGATTTTGTAATTCAACATATTTTATTACTTCTACTGCGCTCACAAATGACTGGTGGGGTGGTCTCCATCTAATTTGGGCAGGTGTATTATTATCGCTCGTTCCTTCCTCTGCTTTTTGCTTGCAAAGGACTAATGAGTCTCAAAGGGTGCAGCCACACGAGATGCTTTGGACAGGCTAAGACTACCATGCCTTGGGCAGCTGTACCACATGATGCAGTGCATCGTGTGGCCAGCAGCCACCAAAAGTTCTCCCCGCCACATGGCAGCTATGCTTGCCCACCACGGGGCCGCACGGACGTTGGACCCTCTGCAGTTCGTGTGGCTGCACCCGTGGGCTCTCATTCTGACAAACAGACACTTTCATACTGTATGCTTCTTACAGCAAGAAAATTTTAAAATGTATTTTATTGTGCAGCTTTATTAAGTTACCATGTAGGCATGGCATGAAATTTCAGATTCATCTCCGGGAACCAAAAATAATAATAATTCAGTTGCCAGACTTTATTCTGATCTTAAACTGTTCTTGCCCCATTACACCTCTGAACCAGTCGCCAGCCTCCATTTTCTGGGCACCAGTGGCTCTCAGGCGCCTGTAAATTACATGCCGTGATGTAGGTATGGATTTGTGGGACTTGTGGGGATAATGTTTCAGAATAACTTTTGAAACCTCCTACCTCTGAGATACCAAAAAGAAAAATCAGCTTTTTTTTAGTGAGTCTGTTTCTGTCTGACTTTCAACAACTCTAGTAAGTTCCCACTGAGCTCATCTCTCTATACACAACAGTTTGTAGTAAGAATTATGGATATGCCCTGTAGCCACATACACTTGCCCAATTATATCCTTTAATTCAAAAATGTATGGACTGTACTTCTTCAGTTTAGGAAACATGTAACCGCTCACTGTTTCCATAGGTTCTTACAAAGATCATGAGCACAGTGGATGTAAACTCTGTGGAAGTACGAGGTATTGTGAACCCCATGACAATGAATACTGCTGTCCTTGTGACTGGCACTCTTCAGAGCAAGAGAAACAAACAAATGCAGTGGAGGACAATATCAGAAAGTATGAATATTTCACAATGAACTGTTCCTTGTTTCTTTCAGATGTAGGGCGAGCATGCCAGTCCTACACCTTGCATATTTCTATCCTGTTCTTAATGTGTGTTTTTACTTGCAGAAAAGCAAGAGTCTGTGAGGGCTTTCCGTTTCCTGAGGTAACTAATAAGTCTTTTGAACTGAAATCACTGCTTTGGAACTTGAGATAATTCCCTTTTAAATGACCTCCATTGTTTTGCTTTCCTTCAAGGTTATCCAAGAATTTCTTGTCAACAAAGACAAATTGGTGGAGATAATGGAGTGCCAAAGGCCAAATTTATTGTACTTTCAGGTACAGAACAAGAATTAAGCTCTGGCATGTTATATTGGTTAGTACGCAGTATGCTTGGCAGTATTGATCTTAATCATTTTATTGGTGGTAAGAGTGAACACATCTTACTACAAGTATTATATACATGTATATTTGGAAAATAACAAAGTCCAAGTTTAAGGCATTTAAAAAGGCTAGTAAATGTAGAGAAAGCAATAGAGAAAGTCAAATGAGAGAAAATGTCAAACAGGGTTGTTTACTGTTAATGCAATTAGATTGGGAATTTCTCTCCAGATAGTCATGTTGAATATGTGCTTTAGCCTAGTCCATTGCACTTAAAATGGAAAAGAATACATATTTAAACAGAAAAATAAATATCTTGACATGTGAAAGATTCAGAAGTAAAAGTAATTTAAGGCCCAACTACATTGAAGTATCTGGTCGTTGGAACTAGCCCTTAGATACTATATGTTATATCTGTGGAAAAGCTACTGCATTTCTCCCCAGAGATGACTCTGCTTCAGTGCTTGAGTGAAATGATTCCAGTACATATAACTAATAAAACTCATTGCCTACCTGGATCAAATAACATCTTGTGCTTTATTTTGATAGAAAGACACACACACACACACACACGCGCGCACAGATAATTCTCCCATGTCCGTTGTCTCTAGTGGGCCTTTCTCAGCTTTACAGATAGACGTTTTATTACTGACAGTAGCTGAACCAAAATGAAACTTACTATTCCATTGGTATTCACTGTCTACTCAAAAACATGGTGCCAACTCATGCTAGTAGCTCATGCTGAAAGCAGAAACCAGCTAATTTGGTTGAAATTATAGCCAAGGTGTTTTATACTTTGTGGCAAGTTTGACAAGCAGAACCTAAATTCTGACAGCTTCAGGTATGGTTTAAAAAAAAGAAAAGAAATTAAATTGAGGTTGCAGCTGACTTTTCTATTGAACCCTTTGGGCTCTTTATTGAATTTAGTTTGTTTTGTGTTGCTGCAGAACATACAACACATATCAGGCTTAGCCTGAGAATGCATGTGTATTATAGAAATGACTTGGTGAAGTTGGAAGGCTTGTCACCTGGACAGAATCTGTACTTTCAGCACTGGGAAGATAGAGGAAATTATCTGGGATTATATTTGCATATTATTAGCTAAATATTTCTGCTATAGTGATTGCTATTTTACGTTGTCATCATTAGACATTAGAATTAGTTTTGTTAAGATACATGGGAGAGCTTGAAATACCAAGTAAACCACTGTTCCAATTATAACATGGGAGGGGGGAGGGAGAGACCATTCCCAGGGCGCTTTCCCATTCCAGCAGCTGTCCTGATTATCCTTGTCCTGTTTTAAGTGAAACTGATAGCTTTGTACAGAGACAACTGGCTATACTCCGGATTTTGTTTTTGTGCCATATTAGAGATGAACGATAGCATAATCTTATGCTAACATGAGGGTCCCTCTTTTCTGATGGAGCAGATCAGTTTTGATGTACTCCTTTGAAACAGATGGAGTTGGTTAAGTGAATGATAAACAGATAACGTACTTCATGATAGTGTGGTGTGATAGGATAATGATCTTTTTGCATATGGGACCAACCAGCCAATAGTGAATAGTCTCTTTTCTTGCCATAGACAAAGACGTTAGCCTCGAGTCTCATTATGACATCTTATCATAAAGTGAGATTAAATTGTTTCTCTCTCTCACACACACACACGTATATAATGTGTTTACTGACGAATATGACTACATCTGTGTTGAGAATATTTTAAAGCAGAGAAAGTACAAAAGCTACATTTCTTCCATTAACAGAGATTTGCTTTTGAGAAAATGGAATGGCCCAAGCATTATGCTTGTGAGAAACTGTTAATGCTGCTTACTCACTTCGACATGACCAAGAGAAAGTCTGGCTATGCTGATTCACAGCAACTGCAGGCAATACGGTAATACAACCTAAAAATTGTTTGAATTCACTCCATGTTTCTGTTCACTTCTGTCACAGGAGAAATATTTTTTTTCTAATATTTTGCCCTAAAGCCATATGTTGCCTTTAGAAAAGGTTAAAAACTTAATCAGTGTTGTATGTGCATGAAAGTTCTTTTCATTGCTACAGTTGTTTACAAAACATGATTCTTCAAAGCCTCTTCCCAATCCATAATCCCATCAACAACAGTGGTACTACACAGGGTAGTAAGCACTTTGCACATGAGCGAGTGCTTTTAGCATCACATCCATCTAGAAAACTTCATCGCTTATAGCTGGAGAATTGCATGCTTTTAGACCTACGGCTTTTCTTCTGTTTTTGTTAATAAGTAATCTTAAATCTGGTTAAATATCTTTATCAAGATGTAAAAACTTTGTCCAGCCCTTGCAAATTCCCAACTCAGCTCAGCACTGCATTGCAGTACAGAAATGTTATGGATTTTCTCACAGGTGCTTGTTTCTAGTATCCATAAGGTGGTTTATAACTGTGGAACTCACAGGGAAATAGGAGAAGCTTGTCCTATCCATATACCTATTGTCCGAACAGAAGAGTTCACTCTCTGGTGCTGACAATCTGATGTTATTAATACGCACCAAATACCATTGTGCTAAATTATTTTGACAGAATATTTAAGCTCATTTTTGTAGTTAGAAACTGGTGTTTTGTTATCTCTCAAGAGATATTTTGTGTGACACACACACATTTGTTATCTCTCAAGCAAGAGAAGATTGACTACAGTCTTTTAACAGTTGTTCTGTTTACAAGTCCAGGCAAAATCTGGCAGTGGTGCAATAGGATATATCTTTCCCCCCCCCCTCTTCATTAGCTTGCATGAAATACAAAATCCCAACTTTGCAATAATGGTGGGGGAGGCCTTATTGGTCTAAAGTCTTGTACTAAGTTGGTGCGATGCTTTATTTTTATTTCACAGAATAGTAAGGACACGAATTAAAAGTGGGATTTCGTGTTTTGAAATTGAATGGCAAAAACCAGGTTAGTGCTCTTCCATATGTGGTTGGCTTATTTTCGAATGATGCTATAAGCTATGGACAAAATCAGCTTTGAAAGAAGATGTACAGGCTACAGTGTGCATAGGTGGCTTGTAACAGAGACTGGAGGTTGCTTTGGAAACTTCTGCAAAAAAATCAGCCTTTTTAAAAGCTGGAAAATAAAAATTCTATGAAGACTAAAGCAAGGGTTCAAGTTTGCCAGAGTAACCGTTGGTGACATTAGAAATGGGTCAACAGTGATTTTTCACCATCTTCTCACTCCAAAAGCTGAGGCTATGGGCTGAACTAAATAGGGTTGCTGTGCCAGATTGCCCAGCAGCACATCACCTTTAAGCTTCAACCCTTCCCGATTCTCGCAGTTTCAGCAGAGAAAACATGCTACTCTTTTGATGAAGGGAAACTTTTACCTGCTATTTTAGGGCAGCTTCAAGGCTGGTTTGTGTCACTAGACTAGTGCAAAGTTGTGTTAAATAGGCTAGAATTGGGTCATAAAGGTACACTACTGACCTTTAATCTGAAAATTATAATGGGAGACAGAGGAACTGGTTGGTTCTAGCTTTGGCCCTCTCCCATCATTCTCCATTGAAATGTAGGAGAATGTGTCCCTCATATTCTCATGCATATTCTTGTCTGTTTTCACAACTATACAGTGCCAGGCATGTTGCTTATATAATAAATATATAAATTGCTTATATAACACTAATGACTCTTGGTTAATTTTCTAGAGCACTATGTTATAGCAGATGATCAGCCTGTGGAATCCTTTCTAGTTACAGTAGAAGAAGAATCCTTGTTTCAGGCTGCCTATCCTGACATAGTTGCCATTTATCAAATAGAAAAGTTGGAAAATCCAGGGAAGAAACAAAAAGGTAAGCTTGAATGTTTTGTAGTGTAATACGGATAACAATGATGATTTTCAGGACTGCATCCACTGTTCTATAAATGGGCATTATGATTACAGCCCAAGTTAGATTTTCCTCCTGTCCCTCACCTGCCAATAATGTGAATTAAGAACAAGTGAGACAGTAGTTGTTTGTTATCATTAAAGCAAAAACCTATTGTGATGAGCCATCTTCCTTTTTTTCTTTTCAGGGAAGAACAAATCTAAACAAAAAGAAGACTCAAGTTTGGACAGTGAAGTTAATGATCTTCTAAGTCGATTGAACTTGCAACCTATGTGTGAAATAGTTCCCAAGCAGGATTCAAAGGCAGATACAAAAGATCTTTCTGACAGTCCAGTGCTCCCAACATTTGTCTGCAAATCTGGTGATCCTTATTTAACAGCAGGTTCTTCCACTGCAGTTGTACAAATACAAAATCAACCATTTACCCTTCCCCTAAGTGCTTCACATCAGTATGAGTCCATTTTGGATAACTGTGTTTCTTCAGCAGTACAACTTATTAAGCAGCCTGAGGCCTCTGCAATAGCTGATCTACAACTGAGTGGCATTGATTGGGAAGAAACTTCCTTCAGTACTTCTCCAGCACATGTTGATGCTGATCATCATTCAAAATCTGAGCCTAGCAGGCTTAATAATTGTACAGTTCAACCATGTTCACGACAGCATAAAACAAGGGAAATATACACAGAACCGTACGATTCTGTACAGTTTGATCAAGATCCTTGCTGCAGAGCAAATAACTTGGTTTCAAATCCTTCCAATCTAGGACAGCATCAGAAGTTACCATTAAGAGAACGAATTCTTCTAAAGGCTACTGCTCAGTCAGCTTCTTCAAAGTCTCAAAATGTGGTTCAGTCAAAGTCTTTGCAGATGTTGGAACAATTTAAAGATGCATCTCTCCATGAGAATAATAAACTAAGCTGCCTATCAATTCAGTTAAATGACACTATACAGGAAATTGAAAATATATTACCAGAAAAACATCTAAAGGGCTCTAGTTTACAAAATTATGAAGAGCAATACAATCCACCTGAAAGATTAGCCCAAACACTGCATGGGTTTTCCAGTTCAAGAACTTCAGAACTGGTGGGCCTGTGCGGCCAGATAGCAGTAACAGCCTGCTCTAGAGATGAGCCACTGAAGTTTCCTCTAAAGTTAACAAAGTGTGAAGATGATTGTCATGTTAGACAACTCTCTACTCAAGCTGCTTGGAAAGCCTCACTTAAAAAGAGTGTGTGCCAGAAGCAGCATTCGTCTAGTGACGACAGTGACAGTGGGGATATGAAGGATAAACCCCAATCTTACAGTGTTAAACAGTGGCAAAAGCAACATGATCCTGCTCAGCTGAAGGAAAACTGTATTAACAGGAGAATTGGAACAGTTCTTGCAGATCGAAGGAGGAGAAAAAAGACTAATTTCAAAATAACTGGCAATAATTTGTCAACCAAAGTGTCTCCAAAACTTTCCTCAGTGGTGGAAATCCAAAGTTCCCCAAGTCCCAAGCAATTCTCTAAGAATTTTGAGTCTTGTCATACTCTGCAACATAGTGGAAGTGATTTGGATGTTTGCATAGATAGCCCCCTCCCACTGTCTGAGAGGCTGAAGCTAAGACTGAAAAACAGTTAGAATCTTATTAAAGTACATTATACTGAGCATTTCTTAACACTTACCTTATAGTTCCACTGCAGAACTCAGTAGCCCTAGAATGTGCAAGGCACACTTTTATTAAGAAGACATCATCCTAATAAAAGCATTATAAAATCTTGCATGCCTTGCATGCCAAAGTCTAAATGAAAACATTACAGCTGACATACAAGTAATTTATGCAGCCCTTTTGACTATCCAGTATTTTTTTGCAGTGCCATAATCGTAGGCAGGATGCATGCTGTTGTATTTTCAAGAAGGAAAGCATCCTTAGGAAAGAATTTCCACTTGCAAAGAAGCACTTTGTCACAAACTGAGAGAACTTTTGCATAATTGAAAATTTCCTCCCTGCTCATTCATTAGAGGTTAACTTTACCACTGGCACCAAAAAGTTTTGTTTGTTAACTTTTAAGGCACCAGATAGGACAGATACAAATGTCTTGTGTAGCTGAATTTACTAGTGTCTTGTATGCCCTGGTCTCTAGTAAACTGCTGCCAGAAAACACATTTGTTCTAGAAACGTTAGACAGCTAGGTGGATCAATGAATTCCAGTGTAAGTAGGAGTAGCAATGAATGCATCAAGTAGGAGATGGTGAATGGTGTTATTTCTATAACTACATCTCTATTTTCTCTAGATGTAATGATTTTTTAAAATTATTATATAAAGTAAATGGGTTTGAAGGGGAGAGGTTGGATTTTTAAAAAATTTTTGCCCCTCTGGAGAATAGTGGCTGAAAAAGAAATCTAAACCTAAATTACTGGAGAATTCTACTAGAGAATTTTCAAATGTTCTCTAGTAAAATTGTTGCTCCCTCTTCCCCAAGTTAATGAGATGGTCTGATGGGGTAGGGAAGGCCTTTCCGAGTTGGTTCCCTTCTGAAGTTTTACGGGATGTAGTCCTCATTCATCTAGCACATAAGGGGGTTATGCACATATAATAACTATTATTTTTATATAGCGCCCCCCTGCCATGACACTTGGAGCACTTCACATAGAACTAATTAACACAACTTTTAATCCTCAAAACAACCTCCAAATCCTCTTGCTGTGAGAGGTTACTCCTCCTCACGTACATGCAGTGTCACCCCTCAGATAAGGGAAGAAACAAAAGTTTAACAGTAAATACAGCAAAGCTGAATCTTTATGGATTTTTGCTATTTACTTTTAGTATTTAATTATTAGAAAATGTAAGTGGGGGTTCTCAAGATTTTTGGGCATTCTGCCTCATTTTGAATCTTAAATAAGGCCATTACGAAGGTCTGCCCTGGAGACTTATGGATCCAATTCGTTTCCAGAACTCTCGGGCAGGGGTTGGGGCATTACATCCCAACTGTGACAGCTACTCTGTCAGTGACCTGATCGCTTTGTAGAATGACATCTTGACTATGGCCATTGACACAGTTGTATCCAGACATCCACTTCCACCAATGTGGCAGGACAAGTCCCCCTGGTATGCCGAGGACTGAAGCAGCTGAAGCAGGAGAGTAGGCGGTTAGAGCACAGGTGGTAGGCGGTTAGAGCGCAGGTGGTGCTTGACTCACGCTGAAGCTGACCAAATGTGGCATATGTTATTTTTAAAGGACTATGCTGTGGCTGTGATGGTGGCAAAGAAAGCTTTCTTCTCTGATATAATGTCTGCAAAGTCTCATTTGGCAGAGCTGTTATGGGTGGTGAGGTTATCTAGTCTGCCTGCACCCGGAAATGGAGTCATCTAATGCCCACTGTGACATTTTTATTGACTACTTTTTAGATAAAATCACTCGTATTCACCACAACTTGGGTGCTGCCATTTTTCCTGCAGAGTTTGAGGTTATAGAAACTCAATCTTGCCCTGTGGTGGGTGAGGGCGGGGAAATCGCTGCTGCAGGCTGGGACGAGCAGTGGGTGTTGCCCTGCGGGAGAAACCCATAGCCCCTTTAGGGCCAAAAGGAAACCCACCTGCAGACTGTGCCTGATTGCTTTTCCCTCGATCAGCTGACTTGTGGACTGTCAGATTGGCAAGGAGGCTCCCGCCCCCTGCCTGTGAGGGTATACGTGCCAGCGAGCCCTCAGCGTGCGCGCCGTGGGCATGCGCACCTAAGGGCTACGCACGCAAGGGCGTGCCCTTGTGCACACGGCCTTAGGTGCAAGGGCAGGGCCGGGGCTTATGTTTGTTTTTCTTTTTTCCACCTTGTCTTTTGTGTGTGTGTGTGTTTTAGCGGTTTTCCCTTTGACCTGTCCTGTGTTGTCTTCCTTACAGAAGAGTTTTGAGTGGTTTTTTCCATTATGTCTCGCAAGAGAAAGAGACAGGTCCCGAAAGATATTTTTGAGCCATTTCCTTCGCCAAAACAGCTGAAGCTCGATGCCTTTTTCTCGAGCTCTGCTGTGGCAGATAGGGCTTTGTCCTCGAGCCCTGAAGCCAAGCCACCATCTCCAGGTGCTGAGGGAGCCTCCCGGCCCGCGCCTCCCTTATCACATTTTCAGCAACTTGAGAGGGAATGCCTCATGGAGGATCTGGACGCAAGTGGATCATCTTTCAAGTCCTTGAAGTTGGACTTAAATTTTTATGAACTCCTGAGAAATCAGTGCCTTGCTATTGGGGACTTAGTGGCAAGGTTACTTAAACAGCTTATTGAAATGACTGCAATCCTGGAGCAGCAGAGGGATCAGTTATCAGAACTTACTACCTTTGTGTCAGACCTCAGGATGGGGAAGATAGTCTTGGGGGCCTTGGGTGTTTAATTTTTTGCTCCCCAGGCTGGGAGTTCTAAGCTACCCCCTGCACCAGCCCCGTCTGGCCCAGGTAGTTCTCCATCTAGGAGAAGCAATCCCCTACAGCCTGGGGTTAACCCTAACGAAAGGACCTTTATAACTAGCCATTCAGCTACGCACACTCAAAATTCTGATAAGAGTTCTTATAGGGGATTTCGTTCTGACCCCTATTTATCCCCTGCTTGCTCGAATCATCCTAGGGTAGGATTGCGGAGTAGATTGCATGGCCCGGGTAGACTTCAGGTTAATAATAGGGCAATTGCCTTTCAAATTTTTACCTTACCTAGTGGCTTTACTCCTCATTGGAACTCCAAATATGACATACAAACTCATTTATATGAGATATTGAATTTGTGGGTTCCCATTTGGGAAATTTTGTCTTACCAACTCCTCCCAGCCAGGGTTGGGCAACAACGACTGGTGGTGCACTTTCAGGCATGAATCTCTTGTACATAGGATTTTTTCTGGCTCAGATTTGTTATATTCATGGGGAGTTTGTATAATGGAGGGTTTTTTCTCTGCCACTCCTGTCCTCCCCTTATTGCAGGTCTTGTCCCAGGTACCCAAAGGAGGAGTGGGCCTAGATGAGTTAGCGGAGCTAATGCAATTATTCCGCCCAAACGGGCTAATCTTGACTCGGTTCTCACTAGCAATTATGGTAGTAAAGCTATACACACTAGGCTATTGGATATTGCCATGGATACGTCAACCCCCCTGGACACTCAGTTAATTCATTTGTCACCAAATTCCCAGGTACTTATTACGTTTGATCCCTGTCGCAAACAGGGCCCTCATATTGCGCAGGATTCAGTTCCATCGTGTCCGATATCTGTTGGACAGAGTAGTAATAACCTGGTTGCATCCTTAGGTGTCCTGGGCTCATTGTGGGGGCGGGGTTTGTGTCAATCCTTCATCTTTTTCGTCTGGCCTTTTAGATCTCCAGAATTCGTATTCTAATACTATTTCTCAGGACCCTCAGGTTCCCTCCACACAAGATGGAGACGGCCAGAGTTGAGATTCTCCACATTGCGACCAAGAGCCTGGTTTTGCCCCAGCCTTATCAGTATGTGTGTGGAACATTGGTGGGTGGTTAGCCCGGGGTAGAGATGATTCCTTTCTCACATTTCTGAGGGATTTTGACATACTTGTCTTAGTAGAGACTTGGGCCAGGGAGGATATACATTTTGCTTGATACCATTCTTTTTGTACCCCGGCTGTGTCCTATTCTTCAAGGGGGCATTCGTGTGGGGGAATTGCTTGCTTAATTTCCTACAGGCTGAGGGTTGAGGTAGTTGAAGTTACCACCAAAGCACCAATTCTGCTGGCTGTGGTGGGGAAAATCGGCCAAAGGGTTTTTGTAATTATCTCCATATATGTTCCTCCTGCAAATGCGACTAGTTTCTGTCCTTCATACTGGTCCCAGTTGGACGCCTTAGTCCAGGATCTACAAGGCAACTTCCCTTCAGCCCTTTTTCTTCTTGCCGGGGATCTAAATGCATGTTTGGGAGCCTCGGACGAGGTTCTCTCTGATTACTGCCCCTGGCTGTTAGATCCAGAGGAGCAAGGCCCTGCAGTTAGATGCTCTAAGGATGCAGCCATTAATGATTCTGGCATTCATTGGGCCAGGCTGATTGCAAATGCCAATCTTCATTTACTGAATGGAGCCTCTCAGGGTGACTTGGAGGGTGAATCCACCTTTGTCTCACATCAGGGCCGAAGTGTAGTAGATTACGTGGCCGTGTCTTTAAACGTTCCTTTGGTTAAAGAATTTTTGGTTGGCCACGCAATCCACAGTGATCACCTTCTGTTGCAACTTTTGCTACACCTGGATGTCCCTGCTAGTGTTGTTGGTCCAGCTGGTGTGCCCGCCTGGAACTGTTTGTGATATAGGAGGAAGCCATGGTCGAGCGTCCTGGACGAGGCATTGGGGGTTGAACTGTCCTCAGTCGACTGCCAGGCCATCTGGGGACTATTAGTATCTTCCCCTTTGCAGGCAGATCTTACTCGTGAATACGAGAGACTAATAAGCCAGTTGGCCACTAGACTCTCTCTACCGGCGGGGTCCTCTCCTAATGGTCAAATGGGTCCAGGTAGGCGGGCCCCCTGGTACGACCAGGATTGTAGATGTACCAAGGCCAGGCTGACAGCCCTGTATAAAAGTTATCAGATGGGACATTCGTTGGACTTGCCACATGAATTCTACCAGCTTAAGAAAGCCTATTGTCCGCTAGTCTCCCAAAAGAAAAAGGCATACCTGGCTAAACTTTGGGATACTATGATTTATGCCGCTAGGAACAATGATTCTGGAGGATAGCAAACGGCTCTTTCGGTAGGACTAGACTGCGAGGGGGTATGGACATTTCAGGAGAACAATAACCACTTTCAGTTGGTCTTTCCTGTTAGAATTCCTGAGGTTCCCACGCCAGATACTCTGAGGGACCTCCCTCCTTGGTCCCCGGTTACTGTCGAAGAGGTGGTCTTGCTGATTAGAACACTTAAGCCCAACAAAGCTCCAGGGATGGACTGCATTCCGGGGGAATTAATTAAAAATCATGTGAGTTGGTGGGCGCCCCTTCTGGCCTCCTTTTTTACACACTTGGACCTGATGGGATTTCCCGGATGATTGGGACAAGGCTGTAGTGGTCCCTATCCACAAGGGGGGTTCAAGAAGCGATCCCGGGAATTACAGACCCATCAGCCTTTTGTCTATCATGGCGAAGCTTTATGCCAAGCATCTTCTGATTATCAATAAATGGTTCACCGAGACTCACATCCTCTGCTTGGGACAGGCAGGTTTCCAGCAGAATAGGTCGACCCTGGATCACTATCTTCTGCTCCACCATTTGGCTGCAAAGTATGTTAACACAAATGTGCAGTTTTTCTGTGCATTTGTTGATTTAAAATATGCCTTCGATTTAGTGGCTAGGGGTATGCTCTGGGGTAAACTTGCTGCCATGCAGATGGACAAAAGGTTGCTTGTGTTAATCCAGATATTGCATGCCAGTTCTAGAATAACAGTTCGCTGTTCAGAGCAGGGTCACTTGTCCCCTTGGTTAAGGGTTTCTTCTGGGGTTAGGCAAGGCTGCATTTTGGCTCTCACCCTTTTCAGTCATCTCTTTGTCAATGACCTTCCAGCCAGTATGTCAGCCCCGGAATTTTTTCCTCCTAAATTGACTTCCTATGCCGTGGGCTGTTACCTTTACGCAGATGACGTGGTCCTAATGTCTCAGACCAGGATTGGCCTTCAAAGGCAATTACGGACTCTTGCCGAGTACTGTGCTAGGAACAACTTGCAGATTAATTATCAAAAAACTAAGGTTTTAGTGTTTGGGAGGCGGAAGAAGGTTTACCAATGGTACATCCAGAACCATCCTATTGCCCAGGTTGGGGCATAGAAATATCTGGGACTTGTATTCCATTCTTCCCTTGGTTGGTTGAGACAAAGAGATAAGGCTGTAAATCTAGCAAGGGGTACACTTGTGGCAATTGCTCATTTGTTTCGCAGGAAGGGGCATGGAAGTCTGGTTCCGGCCATCAGGACAGTAGATGCTAAGATGCGTGCCCAGCTCCTCTATTGGGAGGGGGGAGGTATTTGGGCTGTGTATTATCAAGTGGAACTTGATTCCCTCCAATTTAGGGCTCTTAGGTCTCTTCTCATTATCCCGAATGGGACACCGCTGACTTGTCAGAATCGAACTGGGGCAGATGGCCTGGGGGTAGGGTAGCGTGGGCACAGGCAGCATCGTTATGGGTTTGGGCCTATAACAGCGTGCCTTTTGGCCTTTATCTCAGGGGACTCGTTTGTTTCCCCCTGAGCTAAGGCTGTGAGTGATCACAGGTGGGGGTTCGACTTACAACATTTACGGGTAACCTCTTTTGGGAGTGCTAAGTCCCTGGTTCATAGGATTGAGGCTATTGGTCTGCAGGAAGATCATGCGGCCATCGATTCTTTTCCTTGTTTGGCACATTTCAAGCATGTGATGCCCAATTTGGGTATTATGGCCTCATTTTTGTCAGGTGCCTATTCTGCCAGAAGATTGCACCTTTTTTTTGTTTTACACTCGCCTTAATGTTCTCCCTGCCTGCCTCTTGGAGGGGCGGTACTATGGGACTCCTTTTGCCAATAGCTTGTGTCCTTTTGATAGGCTGGAGGTAGAAACGGTAGAGATTATTTTTTCTTGCAGGCTTTATGATGTGCCGCACCAAAAACATTTGGCCCCCCTCATTGAGAAGGTCCCCGGGAGGACTGGCATTGAGTTACTGCATATTTTTCTTTCAGATATAAATTCCAAATGTACAGACGCTGTTTCTGTTTTTCTTATTGAAGCTTTTGCAGCAAGGGACAGATTTCTCAAGTTCCAGCCTCTTACCTAAAGCAGTGCCTAGATGTGTGGACATGATGTGGATAAATTGTCGCATTTGCCATAAAATTTTTGTTTAAAGTGTATTTTCATTTTCATTTACTTTTATATCTACATTAAGGTTATTATATTTTTTGTGTTCTTATTGATTTTAATAGTGTGTAATTACTTTGTCATACAATAAACATTATTATTATTGTTATTATCTTGACCTGTTTATTTGGATCAGTTTCAATTGGTATCACCCACCGATATTGGGGAGGTGCTTGGGGTGGTGAGGGCAGCCAGTTGTGAAGTAGATCTTTTCCCGTTCTGGCTGGTGAAAGCCAGCTGGGAGATGCTGGGGCCGTTGCTGGCTTGGATTGTCAACAACTCCCTTTGGGAGAGCAAGGTGTCGGACAGTCTTAAAACTAGTTGTCTGGCCCCTGCTTACGAAGCCATCTTTGGACACTGACTCCCTGGCCACCTATCGGCCTGTCTCTAACCTTCCTCTTTAAGGAAGGTTATTGAACAGGTGGTTGCCCAACAGCTCCAGGCTCATCTAGACCCGTTTCAGTCTGGCTTCTGTCCTGGGTATGGTACAAAGACTGCACTTCTGGCCTTGGTCAATGACCTATGCCTGGAGATTGACAAGGGGAATTCTACCCTGTTGATTGTATTAGAACTTTCAGCAGCCTTTGATACAGGTGAACATGAGGTGGTGTTGACATGACTGCTGGACCTGGCAAGGTTGTGTGGGGCTGCACTTGAGTGGTTGCACTTCTTCCTGTCGGAGAGGTCCCAGAGAGTGGTGATGGGTGATTGTCCTCTCAGAACCTCCCCTGTGGGGTCCTGCAGGATTCTATTCTGTCTCCCCTCTTGTCCAACGTGTATATAAGACCACTGGGCAATGTCATTCAGAGGTTTGGGGTAAAGTGCCATCAATATGCCGATGACACTCTGCTCTACCTCCCTTTTTCATCCAACTCAGTCCCTGCAGTCTTGGTGCTTACCCAATGCCTGGCTGCTGTCGGACTGGATGAGGATGAGCTGATTGAAGCTGAATCCAGACAAGACTGAGGTGATGGTTGGCCGGTCTTGTGATCTGGAGGGCATTGGGTCTCTTGTTATTGACAGAGTCTGGTCCCCTCTAGTCAATTAGGTTTGCAGCCTCTGAGTGCTTCTGGACCCCTTGTTGTGTCTGGATTGTCAGGTTGCAGTGGCCAGGTGCGCTTTTCACCAACTCCATCAGGTGAGGAGGCTACAGCCTTTTCTTTCTGACTTGGATCTGGCCACCATCATCCATGCTTTCATCACCTCAAGGCTAGACTACTGCAATGCTGTCTACGTGGGGCTGACTTTAATGACCGTTCAGAAGCTGCAGCTGGTGCAGAATGCGGCGACTCACCTTTTGGGGGCAAGGGGCTGGCAGCACGTAGCTTTCCGGGCACAATTCATGGTGCTGATTTTGACCTTTAAAGCCCTAAATGGTCTGGACTCCACATATCTGAGAGACCATGTGTCCTTCCATGCCACATTATGGCCTCTGAGATCGGCCGGGAGTGCCTCTCTCTGCGTACCATCTGTTAGTCTTGTTCATATAGTGAGGGCTTGCAGGGAGATGTTCTCGGTTGCTGCCCCAATGCTGTGGAACTCCTGGGCATTCTCCAGAGGCAGTGTGAAACCTTTCATTTGTTAGGGCATTTGGCAGTAAGGAGTAGGGAATGTGAGGTTGATGGAGGTAGGGGTGTGAGGGGATGGTTGGGGAGGGTTTTGTGGTGGGGTGGGATGAGGGGAATGGTTGGGGGTTGTTTTTATGCTGTTATGTATTGTTTTTCAAGCCACCCGGAGCCATTTGGGAAGAGGGGTAAAAATTTAAATAAATAAATATAACTCTATGACCCCAAACAATGCTTTTTAAAAAATAAATGTATATCAGAATAAATTAAGATAATGACCCCATCCACAAATGGTATGTGACCCCACTTGATGTCCCAATCCATAGCTTAGGGAACCTCTAATGTAAGCAACAATGCTTGACCAGAATAGAACATTTTGGTTTTTCACGGCCCTTGTGTCTCAGAATGGCAGTTTGTGTAACTAGTGCTCTATATCTCTTATGTCTAGGTGAGATTTACCTTTTGAAATTGTCAGTTTTTAAAACTGCTAATTTAATTTTGAAGACTTATAAATGTGTGTTTTCTTTACCTAAAACAAAAAGTGCGACTCTAGTGTTTTATTTTTTGGGAGGCAAGTTGACATTTTAAAAACAATGCCATAGTTTTATCCAAATTTGTTTTCCCTTCCCTGGTTAAGCAACTGAAATATTGTGATCCCCAGGCTGTTCTGCTGCAGTCATGAATTTTGCTTGCATATCCTGGCTGCTTTGACTGTGAGTGATAACAGACATGATGCTAACCACCCTTTAACCACCCTTGGTTATTTATGCATGTTGCAGGGCTGTATTGGTGCCCTTTGGAGCCCTGCAACATGCATAAATAATCACAAAGGGTGGTTAAAGGGTGGTTAGCGTCATGTCTGTTTTCACCCTGTATAGATGGATGGTGTAGAAATACTTTGTTGGTGGTTATTTGAATCCCTTCCTGCTAAAAACGACTAGCTATAATCTATGTTACAATTACAATTTAATTTGTACATTAATGATTTACAATTATATGTTACAATTATAATTTAATTTGTACATTAATGATTTTAGCACTGCTGGTAAAGTTAGTGAGATCCTACAGTTCTTTAATAAGCCACATTTAGTTCCCACAGCTCATGTCTAAATATTTGAGATAGTTGAAAAGTTTCTAATGACCTGCTTCTCATATATGCTGGACACCAATCTGGGACAATGGGGATGATCCCTGCCTTGACTGCTGGGAGGCAGACCAAAGATTCGACTGAGCATGCTCCTGGGATCATCCCATGTGAGCTCCAGTTGAATCTCTGCCTCCAAGATATGAGCAAACCTTGTGCTCCAGCAAGGTAATGACACGCCAGCCAGAGCATACCACAGAGTGTTGAAGGGGCTTGTCTGCAGGGCGCAGTGAGTTTACCGCTAGAAGCCCTCTGCACTGACAGGCACAGAGTCTCCCCGAACAGTTGTGCATGAGTGAGGGTACTCCCCTCGCATTGGCAGCCCCCTTTTTCCATTGTGTGAGACTGCTCCCTTTTCCTTTGAGTGAGACTGCTCACCTCTCACATTGCCACCCCTGCAGGCATGGGTTGGGGGCATAGCAGAGACCGCAGGGCCTTTGAAAATCTCCCCTACAAGGGAGTCATGCAGATGGAGGATCAATTTCCAGTGGGGCCCGTCTCCCCCATGGCAGAGCAGGATAAGACCGGAAAGCCGTTCAAGCCTGAGCAAATTGCCCAGGTAGTACGAGAGACAAAATGGCACCTGCAAAAATCCACGAGGACATGGAGGCACTAGGCGATGCACTGAACACCCCTGCACCCCTCAGATACCTAACGCTGACAACCTCTAGATGGAAATCCTGGGGGAAATACTGCAATCTCTTGGGTGGGGAGAAGGAAGAAACAAGAGGGTGCTCTTTTACCAGGAAAAGGAGGCACCCTCCTTCGCATTCTAAGTCCTGGTCTTGTAACCCATAGTTTTAAGGGCAGCTCCAGCTCAGATCCTTCTGAACAAGACAGTGAAACATACGAGGTGACTGCCCCTGGAGCAAGGGTTCCCCATCCCCCTCAGCCAGGAAGTGGAAGGAGAAAACTATCTGAAGACACAAACTCCCTAGAGCAGAGCAGGACCTGGAAGAACTATTCAACTCACAGAACTCCCCTCCCCCATCAGTTTCCCAATTCCTCACAGCCCAAAGGGGTGAAGGATCAATGAAGGGAGTTCCCTAAGTCCTACAAAGATAAAATATTTGGACACGTCCAAAGGGCCCTCAGGCTGCATGAAAAGATGGAAGAGGGCCACTCCTTGGAGAAGCACTTTGCTCAGGAATATATCCCTAAGACCTCCTCCAACAGGGACCTGGACCTGGATAAAGCTTTTGATCAGGCCAGAGTGGAAACATCTGAGGCTTAATTAGACACATGAAGCCCTATACTCCTTTTCCAAATGCAAAGAAAAGCCGTTTTCTATCCCTAAGGTGGATGCTGTAGCCACATCTTTAGCGGCTACAGCATCCACCTTGGTCTTCCTGGCCGAGGGGGACCTCTTCCCTAAGGACACCACAGATAAAGAAATAGAGGCAGGTCTGAGGAGGGATTTGAGACCTCTTCTGCCATCCTTAGTATGACCATGTGTACTTTGCCAGGACAAAGAAACTTGACTACTCAGCCAGCAAGGCTAGGACCCTGTCCAACGTTTTGCTGGCTATTGCCTTCATTGCTGACGCCTCAACAGACACCCACATGTGGGCTGCCAGGGCAATAACTGCCAACATGGCAGCCAGGCAGGAACTCTGGTTGAGATGCTGGAAGGGAGACTCCTTTGCCAAGTCCCTGCTATTAACTGGGCCCTGCCAGGGAGCTGGGTTATTCGGAGTCTGCCTGGAGAAGGTGCTGGCAGAGACAAGTGACAGGACAAAGAAATACCCTCCAACAATTTAATTGCCCTAACCAATTTTTTTATCCCTACAGTAGGAATTTCTATCCTGGGGCACTGTACAGGAGGGGGGAGCTCCCGAACTAATTCAGAAACAGGATGAGGCCATTGGCAGTGAC
The DNA here is from genome assembly GCA_003113815.1 of Sphenodon punctatus. Classification (NCBI taxonomy): domain Eukaryota; kingdom Metazoa; phylum Chordata; class Lepidosauria; order Sphenodontia; family Sphenodontidae; genus Sphenodon; species Sphenodon punctatus. Next base: position 427,397 of record QEPC01005466.1, read on the forward strand.
AGTGAGGTGTCCACACCACATGGGGAGGCAGACAAGGTTCCTCAGAGGATCAGGCTATCCGATATCTGAACAGAACACTAGAGTCGGCCAAGAGCCAAATGTAGGTCTGTGATTCACAAATTTCCCACAGAATCCCCTTCCCCTTGGAATCTCCTGCGCCACGTCTTCCAGCGCAGAATTTCTAGCCTGCACAGGGGAGGAGTGGGGCAGGAGATTCCATGGGGAGAGGGGGTGGAGAAAAGCTAGGGGCTCGTCTCTGTAGGCCAGGTTTGGGGGGGGGGCTGCCAGGGCTTCCCCGCCCCCAGCCTGGCAAATCAACTCACCCAGCAGCAGTGACAACATCAACAGATTTTCCCAGTGCTCTTCGGCTGGCTCCTGACCACTTCCTGGCCTCTCCCCCAGATATCATCTGGCTGATGCCCTGAGGGGTCAGAAACTGGCCAGAAGGAGTTGGCTGAAGAGCACTGGGAGAAGATGCTGGCAAGTGAATTGATTTGCCGGGGGGGGGGGAAGCCTCAGAAACCACCCACCCAATGCAGCCTGCCCCACGGGCAGGAACGCTGACACTCCCTTCCCTCAGCACAGCCACCATCTAGGCTGAGGAGGGGGAGGGTAGCAGCAGTGCTTGGGAAACCTGTTGCTGTCGCCTGGACTGGCATAAGCTTGGGAGGGGGAGGCAACCCCCTCACCCAGCCTGGCCCAACGTGGTGGGGGTGGAGGACAGGGACCTGCAAAATCGGGCCCTAAGCCTCCCAGACTCCCGCGGAATTATTTTTTTTAAAAAAAAATTGTGGAAGAAACAGGGTCCTGACTAGAGTTTCTCCAAAACCATGGATTGGTCAACAACCTACCAAAAAGCCAATTGTCCCCAACCCAGTCAACAGAGCACCTGCAAGTCCAAATAGACACTCAGTTGGGCAGGGTTCATAACAGAGACAAACTAAAATTTGCAATTTGGTCCAAGAAGCCCAATCAGCAAACCAGGCCAGTCTGAAAGATTTAATGAGATCCTTGGCACTTCTAGTTTCTTGTGTGTACCAGGTCCAATGGGCTCTATTCCACTTTCACCCACTACAGACCCTCCTACAATTCTTCCGGTGGGAGATAAGTATGGGGCTCAACCCAATACAGGTCCTGGAGTTGGTGCTGGTGACTGGACTTGAGAATATTCAGCCCAGGAGTACTGTTAATGGAACAAACACACACACACACACACACACACACACACGACAACAGTCACTACGGACACCAGACTTTCAGGCTGGGGGTGCATTTGAACAGCAGCTCTACAGGTGATCTGGTCCAGAGAAGACCTAAGACACAGCATAAAACTGGCTGGAACTAAAAGCCATAAGACTAGCACTAACACAATTACCCAAACAGATACAGAAAAGTCACATACTAGTCTCCATGGACAACACTGCAGCACAGGCTAACGTGAACAACCAAGGCGGATCCCACTCCCCTGCCTTACACAGGGAAGCAGTAAAACTTCACCTGGGCAGAGAACCATTCAAGTTCTTCATGTTCGGAGGGTCAACAATTGTCAAGCCAATTGGTGGAGCCGAAAGAAACTGAATTCAGGCGAGTGGGCTCTCTGCGATGAGGTTTTTCAGCTAATAATTCAGAAATACAGAACCCCAACAATGGACCTGTTTGCTTCCCCACCAGAACACGGAAATGACCAGAGTTTTTTTCGCGGTTCCAACACATGAGCACTCTGGCATTCAGTGTCCTGAGTCAGCCTTGCCCCCAAAGTCTTCTCTATGTGTTTCCACCCTTTCCCCTTCTGAGCAGGATGGTGACCAATATAAAGAGGGAGCGAGCAAATGTAATTCTAGTGGCACCATTCTGGCCCAGGAGACCCTGGTAATTGAGCACAGAGAACTTGGTAATCTAGGCTACTCTGCTTCTATAATTAACACTATTTTATCTTCCAGTTGACCCTCAACCAGAAGAATTTACTAGTACTCATGGAGGGTGTTTATGGACTGGTGTAGAGAAAAATCTCTAGATTTATATGAGACTAAGACAGAACATCCTAGAATTTTTGCAGGTAAGCCTAGACAAGGGGCTTAAGCATAATACTCTGTCTAGACAGGTGGTGGCTCTGGATGCTGTACTGGGTAACATTTTGGGTTTTAAACTATTGCTTCATCCTCATGTGAAAAGGTTTTTAAGGGCTGTAAAGCTACCTTTGCCTGCAGTGGTTCATAGGTTCCTTTATTGGGACCTAAACCTGGTTTTGAAGGTGATTACTAAACTTCCCTTTCAGCCATTAAGGGAAATCTCACTATCAAGGTGGACATTTTAATTGCCATAACATCTGCCCGAAGGTTGTCTGAACTGCAGGCTCTCTCTAGACCTGGCATTTTGTGTTTTTAAAAAAGAGTGAGAGTACCTTAAAGACTGGATGCAATTTTTATTGTAAAGATGAACTTTGTTTCACAGATTTCAGGAAATTGTTTTACCCTCACTTCATGTCCCACGTCTACCCACCCTAAGGAGAAACAATGGCACATGGTAGATGTGCATAGGGCATTGAAGGTATATATTGATAGGACAGCCAATTTTTGGAAGTCTGCTCTATTGATTTCTTTCAATTCAGCCATTAAAACGGTTTTATTGCTGTTTTTATACTTTTATTTGTATTTTGTTTATTTATTGATTGAGGTATTTATGTTTGTATGTATCTTTATATGGTTTTAATATGTTGTGAACCCCATTACAATCAGGGACTCCCCTACTTCCACCAGAATAGCCTGTGCCGTCCTTCCCCCGGTCTAATATCTCAGATCAGCTCCCCCCATATACCTCTTAACCAGGCTAGGCCCATGAAATTTCTTTCTTGGAACATTTCTGGCTGTAGGGCAAAGGGACTAGATCCCGACCTTATTATATTTTTTCAAGGCTTTGACCTGATTCTGATTCAGGATACATGGTTGCGGGATGCTGATGGTTTCTCTGTCCAGGGCTTCCAGGTGCACTTGTCACCTGGTATTAAGGACAGTACTCGGGGGAGACATTCAGGGGGGCTGGTCTTTTTGATTTCCAAATCTTTAGGAGGGACATTCAGAATTATAACCCAACGATGTGGGAACTTTTTTGTGGGTTTATGGACCTCTCCATATGGTCCCCCACTATTGCTTTGTTTTGATTTAAAATCCAGTAATTTCCCTCCCAAGCACGATTCCCCAATCGGGATCTTAGTCACCCCCACACCACAAATTAGACGTTTTTAATTGGGTACAACACTATTTTATTATCCTGCGTGCTCAATCAGGTACAGCATGAACCCAATGCAACAGTTCTTAGATAGATCCTAGCCTGGCCTGCCTAGCACATAAAATATGTTTCTTACGTGTCCTGCAGATCACAGTGGCGAGCGTTGGTTTGGAGAGGTTGATACAGGTGGGGGCCCGGGGGTCCGTACCCGGGAAAGGTGCCCCTTGTTGTGTTGCAGAACTCCCTATGGAGGAGCTCCAGAAAGGGTCAACAGCCCACGGACACCAAGTTAGATGCCAAGCGCTGAGACAAGGACCTGGAGTATTGCTTGGCTTTTTATACTGTTCTGGGTGGGGACATGTTGTCAAAATACTGAGTGCAGGGTTCGACTGACCTTTCAGGCAGGAGGTGTATCAGCATATTTGGGAACAAAGCCTTTTGTAATCTTTTGATGGTTTGGGGCTTACCCAGTTGATATGCTTATTTATTTTCCCCCAATCTATTTCCAGAGCATTCAGACCCCAACCCTCCAGTCCGGGCCAAACCTTCTGTAATTTAGATTGGGGTATTACTCATGCCCCTCCTGGCATCTCCAAGGCTACTTTTCTCGTTGACACCCAGTCACTCTGCATCAAAGTACTAAAAAGGCCCCTTTGTCTGGTTAGGTGTTGCCGCCTATCTCCTGTTTTGCAGTACTTATAGCTTTGTTTATAGCAACATTCCTTTCTCCTCTCCTTTGTGCATGGCTCTCAACTTCGTATCACTGTGACCTGAGGCTTTTGGTTTGAGGTTTAGCTGACTAGTTGGTTCTTTAGCTTGTACCCATCATGCTCTATAATATGAACCAGTGTTTTTCCCACTTGGGCTAACATATATTCAATACTATTTATATTTAATCTACTAATGCTACAAACAGGTGTTATATAGTTACTAAAGTCATCTAAACGCAGGTTTACAATCATGTGATATGGGGAGAATACAATCAAAATGCAGCACAAGACAGTTACTAAGATAAAAACAGGTTTACATGGCCAGGTGAGATTACAATAAAAATGCAACAGCTTATTAATCTTTACATCCCGCCTGTTGCCTCCAGGTATTATAAAGCGGATATCTGGAACTTGCTCGGGGATTTACTTGATTACCTAGATGAGCAATTTCCTGACACTCTTTTGGTCATGGCTGGTGACTGGAATGCTAGGTTGGGCGCCTTCTGTGATCTGGATTCCAGCTGGTTCCCGGATGGGTACGATTGGGTGTCAAACAGAAGGTCTCGGGACTTGGAGGGCAACGAGGCAGGCCAGTGTATGTTTGAGTTCTTGCAATCTTACTGTTTAATGGTGCTTAACGGATCAGGGGCCTCAGATCCCGACGGGGAATTCTCTTTCCTCAACTTTAACGGGAGAAGCACCATTGATTATATAGTCATCCGCATTCTCCAAAGGTTTAACTTTGCTGATTTCGCCTTAGTCTCGAGGGTAGAGAGTGACCATCGGGCTTTAATAGGGTCAATCAACATTCAAGTTAACTGATAGCCATCCTTCTCAACAGGTATTTGGCAGGTTAGATGAACATAGAACCTGCGTTGGGTGGAACCTTAACACCTATGTTCAGGTGTGCGACCTCCTGACTAGTCAAGACATGACCACCCTATATGTCACCTTTTTAAGGGAGGATATTCAGGATATTGTGGCTCTTGAACTTCTTTCTGATACAGTCATCTCTATTTTGGGTACTCGGGCTCTTTCTTGTCCCTGTAAATTCTGGAAACCTAAAGGTGCTGTTTGGTTTGACTTTGAATGCAGGGCAGTGAAATGAGCTTTGGTACAAGCCAAACATGAATGGGTGCTTGCCCCGTCTGATAGTTCTGTCCTTCAGTTACAGATGGCCAAGCATAGATATAAATTTCTTATTGCTGCTAAGAAGCTGAAATACTCAAAGCGGATCTGGGCTAAGCTCAAGATTGCCGCCCGGACCAAGAACTCTAGGGATTTTGGGGCCTTGATCAATAAGAGAATTTGTGTTTCCCAATCCCCCCGCGAAGTACAAATAGATGAAGAAGTGTGGGTTGGCTTTTTTCAAATTCTCTTTAGTATTGATGCTGAAGTAGTCGAGGCGGATGCCTCTGAATTGATTTTCTCCTTGCACCTGCACGTGAGTCAGTCTTCAATCCCGCAGGTTGAGCCTTTTGAGGTACAAGCCACGATTGGTACCTTGAAAAGGAATAAGGCTCCGGGTGGAGACTTCATTGTTTCAGCGGTCTTGCGTGCTCATCCTACTTGGTGGGCCAATTGACTGGCCAAGTATTTTTTGTGCATTAATCAGTCTCTCCATATCCTTAGAGGTTGGGGCGATAGTATAATTGTACCCATTTTTAAGAAGGGGAACCCCCTAGACCCATGCTGCTATCATCCCATAAGTTTACTCCCGATTATTGGGAAATTGTATTCTAAATTTTTCTCCAGCATTTAGAAGCTTGGGCCGCAGAGCACAATCTGATACCTCAGGAACAGGCAGGATTCAGGAAAAATTTATCTATTATGGATAACATCTTTGTGCTGCGTCATATAATAACTAACTACACGCTAATTAGACCAGGGTCTCTTTTTTTTTGCCTTTATTGATTATAGCAAAGCATTCGACTTGATCTCTCGCCCCAAACTGTGGAGGAAGCTACATGAATGGGGTATTGATAATCATCTGCTTGCTTTGCTCATCTATATCCATTTGAATAACTCAGTGAGGGTTAGAATAGGGACTGACGGCAGGCAGTCACGGTCATTTGACGTGGTAAGGGGAGTCAGGCAAGGATGTGTCCTGACTCCTCTGCTCTTTAACCTCTACCTTAGCGATTTACCCCAGTGTCTTTTCTCGGATTCTGCTCATGCTCCAAAAGTTTGGACTAGACCCCTCAATATCTTATTGTATGCAGATGACTTGGTCATAATATCACAAACAAGGAGAGGTCTTTTATACCAGCTGGGGTTACTTGCAGGCTATTGCTCTGTGAACGAACTAACAGTTAACCCGACAAAATCCCAAGTGATGGTCTTAGGGAAGGCAAGGACACTAAACTATCCCTGGCACATAGGAAAGGACTTGCTTAGGCAGGTAGACTCCTATGTTTATTTGGGAGTTGTGTTCTCTAAAAGTGGTCTATGGGGCAACCATAGGAAATGTTTGGCTCTTAAAGCCAATGCAGCTGCCAAAGGGATTGCGAAATTAGCATTAGACTCTGTTGGCATTTCCATCTCAACTGTGTTGGAGGTATACAGAGCCTTTTAACCTTTGGGGCTGAAGTGACTCTGGACGGGGAGAACCAGGTACTCGAGGTGGCCCAGAACAAGTTCTTAAGGAGCCTTCTAAGCGTCCCACAGGCTGTCCCCGCCATTGTAGTTTGTGCGGAGACGGGGTTGCTAGCTATCTCCAGCTTGTGTAAGCTCCAAGCGCTCAGGTTTTGGTCTAAATTATACCATCAGGATGGAGATGCTCTTGTGGCTCAATGTCTGAGAGAAGAACTTGAGTATGATGGAGCAGGGAATTATCCCTGGCTCTCTCGGATATCCCTTTACCTGAGGGACCTAGGGTTTTCATTCTCCTTCTTCCAGGACAAATCCTTTTTACTCCAGAAATCATTGATTCGACAAAGAATATTTGACACAGCAAAGCAAGATGATTTGGCAAAGCTCTCCTCCTGGAAGGTCTCCCCTTATTATTATTTGATAAAAACTACCCATAGCCTCGAGCCCTATCTGGACAAATTGACTAGACCTGTTTTGCGAAGGGCTTTTACTTGCCTTCAATTTCAGTTGTTTCCCTCTGCTGTTATTGAGGGAAGATACACGAACATTGCACATGAGTCTCGCACTTGTCCTTGTAATGGGCTGGAGGTGGAAGACCTGGCCCATTTCTTTTTCACTTACCCTATGTATAAGGCCATCAGGGCTGTTTGGCTTGAGCCAGTTTGGGGGCCCTATATCCATAAGCCGGACCTTGTCAGAATTGCAGCTTTGCTCACCTCACCCGATGAGGAAATCTTGTATGCTGTTGCGATATTTACGCTGCTTGCCATGAGGGAACGGATGAGATGGGTTGAATGAGGCCGGTCGATTGCTGGGATGTTGTCTTTCCCTGTCCCCTTTTCTACTTATCTTGTTAGTTATAAGTGGCTTACTAGGCCACATTTTGATGTATGCAACTTTTATTTATAGCGTTATTATTGTTGTTATTACTTTGTCAGTGTGCACTAATTGTATATTTGGCTATAGCGGAAGCTGAATGCCGTAATAAAATTGATTGATTGATTGGTTATGCTGATACCCAATCAGTTACCATATATTGTATATTGAAATGTATTATGTTAATTAATATGTATATGAGGTATTTTTCTTTTTTCTTGGTATTGATGGAAAGGTGGTCTCCCTCCTGGTGAGAGCAGGAGGGTAAGGTCAGTTTATGGATACTCCCCTGGTGGCAGCAGGGGTAGAAATATGGACGGGTGATCTTGTTGAATTGGAGTGATTTGTTATATTGTATTTATATGTTATTGGTGTTTATTGATTTATTGTATTGCATTCATGTGTTATTGGTTTATTAATTGATGGTATGGATAGGATTATGTATAATAATGAATTTTGTTGTTAGTAATTTATTTTGGGTTCCCTGTGTGGGATTTAACCCAGCTGTTTTTCTGTTTACTATGTTATGCCTTTTTCATTTTTGTTGTAAGCCACCTCGAGTTGCCTTGGCAAGAGAGTGCGGGATACAAATAAAAAGTGAAATGAAATGAAAATATCCTCCTTTGCTTGCTTGTCTGAAATCATAAAGTTCACAATATTTCTATGATGTTTACGCATACTTAAACAGTACCTATACAATTTTGATACGTTACTGTAGTGGTTCACTATTACAAGAGTTTGTAGCTTTTTTACATTGTTAGAGTATTTTATTCAATAAAGTTCATGTTTATGGTTTTACGATTTATGTGACCAGTGTACTTTTTGGATCCTTTGGCTTATTGATCCAAGCCCGTAGCCTAGGCTTCATCTTTGACTCACCCCTTTCTTTTAAACCCTACATTGACTCTGTTGCTAAATCCTGTCGCTTCTCCCTCCATAACATTGCTAAGATTCGCCCTTTTCTCTCTGTCTCGTCTGCCAAAACTCTTGTTCATGCTCTGGTCATCTCTCGCCTCGATTACTGTAACCTCCTTCTCACTGGCCTTCCCCGGTCTCACCTTTCTCCC
>QEPC01005466.1:438861-472472 GCA_003113815.1 Sphenodon punctatus
ACATGGACCTGCCTGCTGTCATTCTCATCGTAACCAAGCCAAGTACGTGCACTTGAGACCTCGCATCTTCATGAATGTTAGACCCCTTGTCTCTCCCTCTGTTCCCCTTCCTATGTCTCTCCCCCAGCTCCTGTCGCTCAGATTGTAAGCCCTAGGGGCAGGGACCGTGTCTATTTTATTACTTTGTAAAGTGCCATGTACACTGCTGGCGCTATATAAATGTTTGTTAATAATAATAATAATAATAATATTGTAATGTTTGTTAGTAAGTGTTAATATTATTTAGATATCTTACAGCTTTGGTACAACTGGGGCTCCCTGGGATGATCCCAAGAGCATGCCCAGTCAAACCTTCGGTCTGCCTCCTAGTGGTCAAGACGGGGATCATCCCCATAGTCCCCAACTGGTGTCCAGGATACACTTTAAGAAGAAAAATTCACAGGTAAGGATCCAATTTTCTTTTTTACTCTTAACTGCTGCTGCAAAACTTGTATATAACTTATTGACTTGAGTAGTTGCTCCTGACAGACACAAGAGTACGCAAGAGAAGAAGTGGAGCCTAAAGTGGGCCTGAGTGGCGGGACAATTTTGCAGTGGTTTCGATCTTACCTGACTGATCGGTCCGAGTGGGAGGTGCTCAGGGATTGCACATCTTCCCTGGGGGACCTCCTGTGTGGGGTACCTCAGGGCTCCATTTTGTCCCCTCTCTTGTTTTAACGTGTATATGAAGCTGCTGGGGAGGTGGTCCGCAGCTGAGGGAGTCCACTGTCATCAGTATGCGGACGATACTCAGCTGTATTTGTCTTTTTCATCAGACCCAGGCCCTGCTGTCTCCTTGCTATCCTGGTGTTTTGCGGCTGTGGGGGAACTGGATGAGGCTGAGCCAGTTGAAGCTCAATCCCAATAAGATAGAGGTGATGCTGGCTGGAGGAACCAGTGATCTGGGTGAGGAGATCGCCTCCATAATTGGGGGTATTCATCCTCCTTTGGTTCCATCTGTGTGGAGTCTGGGGGGTGCTCCTGGATCCGCAGCTGCTCCTGGATTTTCCGATGTCGACTGTGGCCAGGGGCACCTTTTGCCAATTATTACATCTAGTGAGACGGCTCCGTCCATATTATTATTTTTTATTTAATTAAAACATTTTTATTCCACCCCTCCTGCCACAGGCAGCTCGGGGTGGCTTACAATATATAAGAATTTAAAAATACACACAAAAATACACCAACAACAACATAAAACATCTAAAAAGGGGAGAAGAGGGTGGGAAATATCTCCCCGGGGAAAAGAGAAGGGAGGAAAAAAATACCCCACCTTTACCATCCCCCATAAAAATAAAAACCCACCCTCACCCATCTCCCTTGCCAAAGGCCTGGCGGAACAGGCCTGCCTACCCCTCACGGTCCAGCACGAACATTTCATGGTCAATGGTATCTCGCCACTGTCATTCATGCATTCGTCACCTCGAGGTTGGACTACTGCAATGCACTCTGCGTGGGGCAGCCCTTGGTGACAGTTTGGAAGCTGTAGCTGGTGCAGAATGCCACGCCCCGACTGCTTACCGTCACTGGCTGCAGAGAACATATTCAGCTGGTGCTTCACGCTCTGCACTGGCTGGGCCAGATTCAAGGTGATGGTTTTAACCTTTAAAGACCTACACGGTCTGGGTCCTGCTTATCTGAGAGATGGCCACACACCCCGGGTCTGGGGGCAGCCCCTGCGGCCATCTAGGGACGCTCTTCTGGAGGTCCTGTGTTATCGGTGTGTTTGTACTGACAGGAGGGCGTTCTCGGTGGCTGCACCATTGATTTGGAATGTCCTCTGGGTGGAAGTCCACCTCAGCCTGGATCTCCTGGCCTTCTGACGTAATTGTAAGACCTGACTCTTCCACCAGGCATTTTGCGGGGCAGGGGATGAGGGGGAGGAAGGGGGGGAGTGGGTTAAGGTGGGTTGTCTGTTGTCTTTTGTTGCAGGCCTGAAATGTATTGTTTTATATTGAAATTAATATTTTAAGTATTTATAATATTTGATCTTATTAATTGTTTTTAACTGTATGTATGGTTCTGTTTTGTACAGCATCCCAGATGCCAGAGGTGAGAGGGGTGGAGTATTAAATAGAATAAATAATAATAAAGTAGCAGTTCCATGCACCCCATTACAAGTTGGCAAAAAACACATATCTTCATGCTGGAGGTGTATTTAGTAAAGTTTATTTATTTATTTATTTATTTATTACAAGCATTTATATCCTGCACCCTCCTACACACTGGCAGCTCAGGGCAGCGAACAACACAAATGGTCAAAAAATATAAAATCCTTTTAAAATACTACAAACATTTAAAATATTAAAATATCCAAAAACAGAAGACCAAAAGGCAGACAAAAACCCTCCCCTCCATCCCCCCCTCCTCCCCGAAGGCCCGGCGGAACAACCAGGTCTTACAATATCTTTGGAAAGAGGGGAGGTCTGGGGACAGACGGTCCTCCATCGGGAGGGAGTTCCACAGCCGAGGCGCGGCCACCCAGAATGCTCTCTCCGCTGTCGCTGCCTGGGATACCCAGGGGACCTCGAGTAGGGCACCCCCAGTTGACCACAAGGGCTGCGAAATGACCCGGGGCCTGAGGAGGTTCCGCAAATAAGCAGGACCCAAGCCATTTGAGCTTTATAGGTCATCACCAACACCTTGAATTGGGTCCGGAAGACAATAGGCAGCCGGTGCAGAGTACGGAGTACAGGTGTAATGTGCTCGCAGTGGCCCATCCCTGTTAGGAGATGGGCCGCCGCATTCTGCACCAGCTGCAGCCTCTGGACCATCCTCAGGGGTAGCCCCACATAGAGTGCGTTACAGTAGTTCAGTCAAGAGGTAATGAAGGCATGGATGATGGTGGCCAGATCCGAGTCTGAGACATACGGCGTCAGCCATCGCACCAGATGTAATTGGCGAAATGCTCCCCTCGCCACAGCCTCCACCTGACAATCCAGGTGGATCTGCAGGTCCAGAAAATGAGAGGTAGAGTTGTGTATCATCGGCGTACTGATGACATCGCACGCCAAACCCTCTCATGACCTCACCAAAAGGTTCCATATACACGTTGAACAAGAGAGGGGACAGAATAGAACCCTGCGGGACTCCACACATGAGGTTCCTGGGAGATGACTTACATTCCCCGAGTACCACCCACTGAGTTCTCCCAGCCAGAAATGAGTGGAACCATTCAAGAACAATCCCACTCAACCCGGCCCCGCAGCCTTGTCACCAACATCTCGTGATCAATGGTATCAAACGCTGCCGACAGATCCAATAAGATCAAAATAGATGATCTGCCCTGAGCCATTCACGGCATAGGTCATGAACCAAGGCCACAAGTGCAGTCTCCATGCCAAACCCAGGGTGAAAGCCAGACTGCCAGGGATCTAGAAAACTGACCCGGTCCAGATGCCTCTGTAACTGCCGGACCACCACCTGTTCAATAACCTTCCCTAAAAAGGGAAGGTTAGAGACTGGCTGATAGATGGCCAGCGAGTCGACGTCCAAAGATGACTTCTTGAGCAGAGGCCACACCACCGCCTGTTTGAGACGGCTCGGCACTCTGCCCTCCCTAAGGGAGGCATTGACCACCTCTGCCAGCAATGGCCCTAATGTCTCCCAGCTGGCCTTCACCAGCCAGGATGGGCATGGATTTAATTCACAACAGGTGGCCCACACTGTCCCAAGGACCTCCGCCGCGTCAGCGGGCGATACCCACTGAAACTGATCCCACAACAACCGACATGGTGGGGCTTCCCCTACCTCTGATTCACCCACTGTCGTAAGTGCAGCATCAAAGTTGTGATGAATCTGAGCAATTTTATTCACAAAAAAGTCAGCAAACATGTCACAGCGGGCACTGGAAAATTCCAGTTCCAGGCGGAGAGAGGCCGGACTGACCAGTCTCTGCACCACCCAGAAAAGCTCCGCTGGACGTGACTTTGCAGATGCAATGAGGGCAGCAAAGAAAGAGTTCTTTGCTGCCCGCACCGCAATAGCACATGCTCTTAAACTAGTCTTATGCTGCAATTGATCGGCTTCAGTGCGAGTCTGGTGCCACTGTCGCTCCAACCGCCGCCCATCCTGCTTCATCCGGTGCAGGTCCTCCATGAACCACAGCAACCCCTGCCGTTGACATTCTGGGAGTGGTCGCCTGGGAGCCATTCGGTCAATGGCCTCAGTCAACAAGCTGTTCCAGAAGGAAATGAGGTCATTGAGTTGAACGATCAAGATTGGGAGGCAATTCCCCTAGAGTATTCCGGAACCTTTCTGGTTCCATAAGTCTCTGGGGGTGGACCCAATGAACTTGTCCTACACCTTTCCAGGGGCAGACATGTGCCAGGAGACCGGTCGGGAGGAGGTAATGATCCGTCCATGACAGGTGTAAAACTACTAAATCCCCCACCACCAGATCCCCCGCCTCAAGGCCTGTGCAGAACATCAGGTCAAGGGTATGTCCCCCCTCATGTGTTTAGCCCCTAACCCTCTGAGACAGTCCCATGGTTGTCATGGCGTCCATGAACTCATGCTCTGCTCCCCCAAGATTGGCATCGGCGTGGATGTGGAAGTCCCCCAGGACCAAGATCCTGGGGGACCACAAGATCACCTCTGATACCAATTCTGCTAGAGCGTGTAGGGATGCTGCCATACTGGTAGGTGTGCGGTATATCAGCAGCAGTCCTAAGTTGTCTCCGGCCATATCGATCACAAGGTGGACCCCCTCCATGCCCAAGATGGTCTGCACAGGATACCGCCTCACAGACCAAGTGTCCTTAAAAATAACAGCTACACCTCCTCCCTGCCCGTCTGATCTGGGCTGGTGCTGTACAGGGTACCCGGCTGGAACAAGGTCAGCCAATATTGGCCCCGACTCATTGTCCAGCCAGGTCTCTGTAATACACACGAGGCCGGCCGATTGATCCTAGATCAACTTTCCGATTGTTGTTTTTATTAGTTACTGACCTCACATTTAGCAGCAACAGACCTAGATCAGGGGATCCCACGATCATGATCCCTGCATTATCTGCCTGGGGGCCTATGCAAGGGACTGAAATTAAGTACCTGCCCCTTCCCACTGTTCTTCTCTGCCTCCCAGAAGGACCATAATTACCCTGGCCCATCACAACCTCAATGGCCGTGGACACCCCTCAGATCCCTTTTCCCCCCCGGTGGATGTCCTGCTGGACCCCCAAGCAAAGACGCTTCCTCCCCAATCCCCCCCCCCACCCCCGCTCTCACAGGGAGGTCAAAACCCCCCACCCCTGTTAAAAAAAAACCTTCACACCGGGGGGACATGCCCAACCCTCCCCAACCCAGTCCCCCCCTCCCCACATATGCAGAGAAGGGGTCATATTCCCCTCAGTCCTCACCCATCCCTCCATCTCCATATACCCTAACCATGCTGCCTATAAAACCAATCACCCCAATTCCTTAACCAGCGACGTCCCCACTCCCCAAAAAGAGGGCCTGTGAGGATCAAGACCTATGCGATGTCCTGGCCACCACGGCTCCCACAAACAGCCCGACCAATAGCCAACATCCTTTGGGTGTCGCCCTTCGGACTGGTGCCCCCAGGGCCCAGCCCTAGCAAATATACCTGTAGGAGGGGAGAGGAGAGGAAGGGAGTCAGGTGGCAATCGTCGCTCCCTCCTCTGCCAAATGAGCAGTCCAGCCCAGCAGCAGAGTTTAGGCGTTCTTGCTGCAGTGGAGCAGCTCTCTTGTCTTTGAATATGTTAAGATAAAAAATAAATTATATTTGCTGATCAGGATGCTGCTATGCCATCAAACCTATTTTCTCCTGTCTTATAGTGGGTTGTATTAATGCGTGGCTTCTAAATATACAATAATGCATAATAGCTAATTGCCTGTCTTCTGTGTGCCGCCTGGGAGTGTACTGCGTGCGCATGTGAGCGCCCGTGTTCTGGCTGTGTGCCATGCGTGGGGGTCGGCGTACATCAGCCGTTGGTTTGCTATCATTGGCTCCCCATTAGCCTAAAATGGTTTTGCTTACATGGGTATTTTTTACCATTCTAAGTTAGTTTTAAAGGCAAGAGAGACACTCTCCACTTTTTACTATACATGATTTGGAAGGGAATTTGAAGGATTATACAAGTTGAGTATCTGTGCTCCGCAGCACACATCCCATTGTACAAGTATTCCAAGTAGCTCTTGCTTAAAAATGTTTTTAGCTACATTTTGCATATAATGAAAGGCCTCCTTTTAGAATGATTTTTTTGTATGTGAACTCTGGAGTAAAATCCCCTGACTAAAGAAACCATAATTGGGTGATAGATAGAGAATTAAAATTTGGGATATCAATAGGCTTGTTGCTATTTCAGAGCAGACTAGCCGACTTTCGCTTTAGCAGCTTAAGAACACAAATTAAAGTGTTTGTTTCCTGCAGGACAAAGTGCTAAATCTGCCACTAGGTTTTACTGTTTCGCCAGTAGCACTTAGGCTATGACAGCTCTAGTAATATTCCTAACTACACTTCCTTTCATCTACTGATGTAATATGGCAGAGTTTAACACCACCTTAGACATGAAAAGATTGTATCTTTTTTCCTCAAATAACAGCTTCCATTAATCTTTCTCACCGTGAGATTTTCCACGTTTTATTCCTTCCCAACAATGATAATGCAAAGCCAGCCCAAGCAAAGCCTCAGGGTTGAATTCAATATAGTTCTCTTGCCTTTCTAATTCTTTCTCTTAAAAGGAAGATTATCATGAGTTCATCTTCTCTCTTACATCAAATGCAATAAATTGCCTTTTTGGCAACAAAGATGAATGTTGCTCATTTTAAGGATGTGTAAGCCATGGTGCCGATCAGAATATTTTTCTAAGATAGAAAAATAGTGAAAAGATGT
Source organism: Sphenodon punctatus (assembly GCA_003113815.1). NCBI lineage: Eukaryota > Metazoa > Chordata > Lepidosauria > Sphenodontia > Sphenodontidae > Sphenodon > Sphenodon punctatus. The sequence continues at coordinate 445,754 of QEPC01005466.1, forward strand.
TGGCAGCCAACTTCTCACAAAGCAGATGAGATTTGCAGGGTTTTCTGATATGAATTTAGTATAGCGATTAACATCACACAGCGGCATCGTTCAACTGAGTGCTCCTGAGTCCCATGGATTTGAAGCTGAAAATGAGCCCAAAGTGCTCCAGACTAGTGCTTGATATTCTTCTAATTATGTCTGGGGAGGAGGGTCAGAGGATATTGTCTCAATACATGACCATGGAATCCAGTCTACTTAGATTGTTCTATGGTATCTTACCTGCTAGAAGTTTTTCATTTGGATACTTGTGCGTTCAGATCTATACTGCAATCATCAGATCATTTCACCCAAGCCTCTGAGTAGCCAATAATGGACTTGGATCGCTTGTCCTTATGAAGAAAGGCTCCATACCTCCTTACAACTCTTTTGAAGCCACATCCAACTCAATATAATTACTTCGGAATGGATACTATAAAAAAGTTAGGCAGTTTTTCTTAAAGTTGAGCTTAAGTCAAGTTTTGCTTCCATTCAATTCTAAGTATATGTAGATTTTCTTCTGTGGGAAATGTTGTGTATTTACAGATTTTTAGCATCTTGGGCTTGGGAGCAAAGGAAGCGGAACACCGAATTCCTGTTGGAATTTGACGGGGAAATAGGTGGCCAACTCCCTTTGGGCTTCCTTGAAAGTCCCGCCGGTCTTGAACTGTATTGTACAAAACAAACTAAGAGTGCAATCCAGCACAATTAAAGTCAATGAGAGCTGAGCCATTGATTTTAATTAGTGAAGGATTTGTGACTGTATGACTTTCACATCTCCCTAAAGCCTGCAGAAGGCACTGTGTTGTTGCGACATCTGATGGTACAGCAACTGAAAAATTCCCCTGATGGTTTCTCCCAGCTTTTTCTATTATCTTATGAAAAGGTTGCCTAGTCTCTCTGCCTCTGTTGATGTGGTATAGTATAAACAGTTTTTCTGGGCAACTTTTCAACTGGTATATTATGTAGCAAGGCCACTCAGCCATTGCAACAATTGCATTCTAACCATCCCATGGTGTGTTTTCTACAGCTTTCTTTGACAATCAGAAAGCACCCTAGTGCCCCAGACCTACAATGAACTGTGCACAGGAGCAGAAGGTTGTTCACATGTTGCTCGTTTACAACATTAAGGTCTGAAAGGGCGTGATAATAATGTAGATGCTAAGAGGGGGGAGCACATTGGGAAAGAAATTACCTTTTTCAAACTAAGACATGCTTGAAAACTGAACAATTTGTTCCAGTTATGAAGTGCTTCACGTTTGCTAGTTGTACACCTAGGAGAGCTCTACCCAGTCCCCAAATTTTGCACATTACAAATCAGTGCTCCTTTGTAATTTTATAATAGTGTGTAAGATGTGTTATTTCTTCCTCTGAATTATTATAGAGAGAATTAGATGGATAGAGCTTTTTCAGTGCGTAAGATACTGTTTGCGTTTAAAATAGTTAGAGCTGTAACAAAACTGTGTCATTACTTATACATCATTTAAATTTATTGTGGAATAATTCTGATTTCAACAGACTATTGTCCAACTAAATCTAAAAGGTAACAAAACCCACCAGGTGATAAATTTGTTGTCTTTGGCTTTTTTCTTTTTAGTCAATTCAGCCTAATTTGAGCTGTTCACAGAAAGGTGATAATGAAAGATTTGTTCTCAACAACGTTGTGGCAGGTGATTTGCACTTTAAAGTTTGACACATTTATAATCTTTTGATCTTCTGCTCTCCCGCCCCTTTCGCACTCCTGCTTTTTACCAGGTGGAAAATCTAAAGTGATAAACTGGCTTCAACACCAGCCTAGAAAACCTACATCATCCAAGTGAATATTCTATGTAGACTTATTTATTTATTTCACTATTTTTCTACCCTGCACCTTCCTGCTCACAGAGCACTGCAGCTTGATCTCCTTATAGGCATTCGGTTTCTCTCTAACAATAGTCCGAAAATAATATTTTAAAAGAAATACAAGACTTTCTTAAAACCTTCATTGGGTCAGTCTTGAAACCCATGTTTCTGTGATTCGGGTTGTTCTGCCTTAGTATGCCTTTAAAATAAGTTTCAAAGCTGGCCATAAGAGGGAAAAGGTTCCTCACCACTGTTTTAGAATAATGTGCTCTGTGGGGAAAGTGTCCATTTTTAAAAAAAAAATCTAGTTTCCTCCCAGTTAATGAACCCTGATCAAAATACAGCAACAGTCTCAGAGTTGTTCACTAATGGAGAGATCTTGTAATTTGGATTTGTCTTGCCTTTATCAGGAATGTTTGTGCTTTTACCAGTTCCCATGAAATTCTACTCAAATTTGGCATCTCTGAATTAGTTTGTAATAAGATGGAGACAAAGTAGTTCATGTCTTTTATTGGACCAGCTGTAGTTGGTGAGGTTATGCAAGCGTTTGGGCCATAATTTCACCAAAAACAGTTGGTCCAATAAAAGATATCTCCTGAACTTCTTTGTGTCCATCTCTTCCATTTGGGGTCAACACAGCAACCACCCTCTATCTAGATTTCAGTTTGTAATGCTCATTTGAGTCTTTTGGGGTTCTGTACCATTATTCTCTGAAGATCCCTTCCCCTGAGCGTATTTGTTGTGTATAAATGGTGATTTCCAGGCACTGAATGAGACTTCCCCTGCAATTGTGTCTCTTGTTGGCTAGGAAGGAACTTGAATACGGGAGTGGCACTTGAATACGGGAGTGGAGAGCACAGACACTCCCTTCTCGGTGCTCCCTTCTGGTGTTCAACATGGAGGATGAGGAACAAAATGCAGAGGAATAAGCAATGCACACAGATAAGGAGCAGTTTAGGAGCAGCTGCACTGATTATTTGTTTGTTCCTTTCTTTCTTTATTTGTTTATTTATTTAGTACAAAAATTACTCTCTCGGCCCCTCCTGCCAAAGGCAGCTCAGGGCAACATACAGTATAAAAACATAGAATAAAATATACAACACAGCTTAAAACAATAAAACCATTATTTCCCACCCTTCCCAACCCAATCCCACCCCTCCCCCTAACCATGGGTGAAAATAGACATGAATCTAACCATCCTTGGTGGTTATTTATGCATGTTTCAGGGCTGCATAGGGCACCAATACAGCCCTGTAACATGCATAAATAACCACCAAGGGTGGTTAAAGGGTGGTTAGCATCATGTCTGTTTTCACCCAGTGTCTCACCGATTACTGGTGGTCAAAATGGTGTTATTCTTCAGTCCTCCTTACAAGGCATCAGATTTGGAACTTACCCTCCTGGTTACCTTCTTTTGTACTGCAGCAAATCCTAATATACCCCTATCTTCTCTCCCATCAAACGGTCTTAGTACCTTTTAAGAGAATTACATTCTAGTTACACCTTCTGGAAAATTCAGTTATTGGTACATTTTGATCTCCTAAAGACAGGCATATCTATCTGTGTTACTTCAATTTCAACCCTTCAGTGAACATCAGATCTCAGATAAGTGCCATAGTCTGATGAATGCGCATCAGAGCCTGACAGGTCAAGTCAATGTCAGGAAAATTCAAGTCTCTTCCTGGCTTTTGTGTTTGTTTCTGTCCCACTTTCTAATATTTACATTGGTCAATTGTTTCTGTAGGGGACTTAAGAGGCTTAAACAAATATTGCCATGGGGTTGGAAGGGAAAGTTTCTGATATTTAACTCCTTGCTGTTGGCATCTCTGTTCTATGAAGCAATTATTATTTGTATTAGAAGTCTCAGTTGTAATCTAGGGGCTTTACTGTGCCAGGCACTATACACATTTCTTGATAAAGTTGGGTCCTTCCCTTAAACGTTTATAGCCTAAATGGGTAGTTTACAGCTGAAATAGGTAACAGAAGATATACTTACTGGTTTTGTTTCTTGTTTTGCAGTAGTCCTGAACGACATTCATCAAAATGTTTGAGTAACCAAAGTTTAAATTGCTTTAAACAAACCAATTAGTTTGTTTTTGTTAGTACTTTGATATTTTGTGCTTTTATCACGTCTGGTATTTGTCGATTAGTTTTGTGTACAGATTTAAAAAAAAAAAATAAGAACAGCAGGAACCAATGAGAATGGGTGGGGTAAAAACTGGAAACAGGGACGAACAGCCCAAAAGCCAAACAAAACGGAACAAATGAAAAGAGCAGATCTTTGGACAAAGAGGAGTCGGATACCATCTGGTTTCTTTTGGTTTGGACCATTCATATTCGACAGGTTTGCCTTTTTCAGCAGACACCCATTTCAGCTCTATACACAAGACCGAGTGGGAGAGAAAACAGGCACTGCAAGGTGGAGTGTCCTCTTCAAAGTCACCCAGTAGCAAAGCCCTGAACAGATCTCATGCCTTCTGTCCCCCGGACCACATCCACTAGGCAATGCTAGCTCTCTAGGTTGCGTTTCTATTCCCTCTAGGTTTAAGGCAAGCCCAGCCCTCAGAGACAAAACTGTATCTGTGATCTATCTGGCTTCCAAACTTGTGTGTTCACTTTTGTAAGCTCAACTTGCCACACCCATGCTCATTCTGGTTGTTCAGACCTGGTTATTCCACCAGGCGTTTGGTGGGGGGGGATGGAAGGGAAGGATGGGTTAATGGGTTGAGTGGGAATCTTCATTCTGTATGCACAGAAACTGAATTTGTACACTCTTGCCTATAAACTGGGGACCCTGGTCCCTAACTTGCACTCTAGTGGGGTTGCCCATGGTGACGGTCCAGAAACTGCAGCTGGTGCAAAATGCGGAGGCCTGCCTCCGGCTGCAGGAAAAAGTGCTGGTTTTGACCTTTAAAGCCCTACATGGCCTGGGCCCCGCTTACCTGAGGGGTCTCCTCAGTCCCTGGGCTCCTGAACGCCCTTCTGGAGGTCCTGTGGTTTTGGCGGGTCCGTGCAGGCAGGAGGGTGTTCTTGGTGACCGCACCATCTCGCTCCCAGCGGAGATCCGCCTTAACCCCGATCTCCTTGCTTTCCAGCAGCAATGTAAGACCTATTCTGCCGGGCAGGGTGTGGGGGGAGGATGGGTTAATGGGATGAGGGGGAATGTTCTTTGTGATAAACTGTACAGGATAGAACTGTTTTTAAAGGTGTTTTATACTTTTTATTGTTGTTTTATTTTTTATATTGTATGCCGCCTCAAGTCACTTTTTGTGAGAGGGGTGATCTAGAAATGAAATGAAATAAATAACTTGGATGGACAAAAATTTGTTTGGATGCACAATAGTATATTGATTGGTTTGTGTCCATTACGGAAAGTGCATGCAGAGATGTAGAAATTAAGGGTAGAATTGAAAATATGGTATATTTACATGGGTGCTTCTCTGCTGAAAGTCTCCATTTTTAGTAATATTCATTTGAAACGTGTCATGGGCTTTACTCGCTCTTGTGAAATTGTGAATAACTTGTCAAACTGGCAGGTATTCTGCAGCTAACAATGGATTCAGGGGTCAATAGAAGCTCAACTGAATTTTACAGGCCTGCTCGCTCCCCAGCCTATGCCTTGGGACTTTCCCATAGATTTCATTTAGAAGAAGGAAAACTGTCCTGGGTGCTGATCGTGTATTTTTCTCACAGAATTCACTGCAGTAGAGTGATGCAGTCCTTTCCAAAATCAGCTGGGGGATTGGGAGATGTGATTTGTATGCTGGGACCATAGGTAAGGATGTCCAACTTGCAACATGCATAAGTAGGAAGAAAATAAGGGTTGGAGTGAAAATTAATCATGGTAGGAAATAGGATGAGAGAGAAGGCAGTAATGGTGGTGAATGAGAGAGAAGAAAACAGATCCTGAACATTCTGGGAAGTGAGAAAGAGGTTAGAGAGAGAGACAGTTAAAGCTCGGAGACAGAACGGACTAGAGGATATACCCTCTCCCAGAATTCACAGACAACAGGGCTATATCATCTGGTTCTTACAATGACAGAGCTATTTATAGTTACCTATTTTATAGCAAGATCCTAGTGGAGACCAGACACATGGTAGTTTTACTAGCAAGAGCAAAAACCCCAATAGCTCTGAGTCCTTTTCCAGTAGGTTTTACCTCAACCAGCCACAAAAATGGCTTTACCAGGATTTTGCCACTAGGTCATTATTTCAAATTAGCTACTGTTTTATGAACATCCCTTTTTCCTACTGTGGAGAAGCTCAAGAAGATAGGAAAAATAGTGAGTCTCTGAAAAATCCAATCCATTGGGAAGCAAGGGGTGGGGTGGGGAATGATTTTGTCGACAGCAGAGGTGGGAAGCCTGTGGCTTGTGAACCAAATCCAGTTCATGGATGCTTTTTACTTGGCCGCTTTCTAGTTCCTGGAACTGAACCATGGACCCAGCGGATGGTCTCAAGCAGTGAAAGAGTGAGCTTGGGAGAAGGGATGAGGGCGTGTGCTCCAAGGATAGGGGATGGATCCATGGAATAGGTGCCATGATTTGGACTTTCCTCTTCCTTCCCTCATTCCGAGTATTGTCTCCATTTTTCATAAATGTAGGCAGACGTAAGTGAATTGCTCAAGGCCATGCAATTGCTTCAGCATCCTCCACCCCCACCACTGACTCCTATCACACCTGTGGAGCTTGTACTAATTTTCAGAGTGGCTTGTAGGAGGGAAAAGATTTTCAACCCCTGGTCTACAGTAACCGAGGAGTTTGGCTAAGTCAAAAAAAACCAAAAACCTTCATGTTCTAAAAGAAACAGAAAAGGCTTGGGGTGGTTAAAGTTATTACATATTTTCCCAAGTTGTGGAAAGAAAAATTGAGCCAATGTTGCTATGCTGAATGTAACCTTTTAAAAAATGAAATGTCAAGATGAAAACCTGACTTCTGACAAGCCCAGAAGCATGCTGAAAAGAGAGATCAAAGATTCTCTGCTCCTTATAGAAGCCCCATTAGAAGACCTACCTCCCTGCTACTGTCTTCCACATTTTTCTTCAACTTATTTCAAATGCATTTTGTTTTGTTTTAACATGTAAGACCACTTGAAGGACACAGTGCTGGTGCATGCAGTGGCAGCATTCTTTAGAGTAAAAACATGGGACCAGGAATTGGACTGAACTGAGTTTTCTTTCCAGCTTGTGTCACTGACTCCTTGCATGGCCTTGAGCAATTCACTTAAGTCTGTCTACATTGATGAAAAATGGAGACAATACTGTTTATACCCTGTTACTTACAATCTGCTGTGGAGTCAGGTTTAACTAGCTGGATCCCAGTTCTGCAAAGCAATAAAGAACATAGCATTATTTCTTCAGTGTTTCAATTTCATGGTAGGAACACTGTGGTTTTTCTCCCATCTCTTCAGTTTCTTGCATGCAACTGGAATCCAGCTTTTTAAATGTTCCCATGCTTTCCCCTCATTTTAAATTTCGCCCTGTTGCTGTGGCTGCTGTCAGGTATTCCATAATTCTGTGCAGTTCTTCACTGGCTTCTCAGAGTGAGAGCAGAATTAATCATTTCACACATTATGAAAAAGTGCGTGTGAGGTAATTACACAATTGCTAAACCTTGGTTTGAGATTTTTTTTAAAAGAAATTCTGTGAAATAAGTGCTTTGCTGAATTGCAGCACTACTGACAGCAAAATACTTTAGATAAGTGAAGCCTTCATTATATTGTCTTCCTCTCTTGGATCTAAAAGCACTTAGAAAACTAAAATACTAAATCTATTGACAGGATCACATTATCCATTACAAATGCTGTCGTCATCCCTGCCCCCCGGGGGGGTGGGGATTGAATCAGACAGTTGGTTAGAATTTAGCAGCACACAGGATGTGTGTCTAGGACAGGAAGTGAGGACAACCGTATGCCATTGAAATGGAAGAGGGCTTTTTAGCAGGCAAAATGTAACCTGAGCTGGAATTTGGACATGATATTTAGAACATAATCCTCATTCATCCAGATGTGGAAGGGGCTTGCACAGGTAAAAGACATGGAAGTGCTGCACTAGGCTTAAGTGGGTGCCAAGTCCTCGTTTGCAGTGAGATGCTTCCTTGCCCATTGCCCGTTCTTACTTGTGCCCTGCACAAACCCCTATTTGTAGTCAGAATGTAAGGGTGGTCTGATGACTCATGCCCCCAGGTGTAGATTGCATGGCCACCTCTCATGCAGAACGATCATTTGGATATATTTGCATGCAGTTGGTTTATTCAAATTTAGATGACCCTTTAGGTTGGGCAAATAAAAAAAAATAGTGGGGAAAGATAGGTGCAGGATAGATGGGGCAGGGGCTGGGTGTGACTGGGCACAGAGGATTGCACGGGTAAATGGGCAGCCCATGCACAGAGGGGCTCCCAGGGCAAGAAACTTGGCCTGATCCCTCAGCTGCCTTACACAGACTTGAAGTGCTGGGTCTCCCGGATCTTCTGTACTTTTTGCTTCTACCTTTCAGTTTCCCCTCAACCCTGAGACTCCAGTTTAAACTGTGAGTGCTGGTAATCCTAGGTACAGAGGTGCCTTCCACCCTCCCACGCAAAAAGCAGTAGCCCAGTGACTGTGGTTATGCTGCACAACAAAGCCTCTTGCTGTGAATAAGGATTTAGTAACATTTCTGCATCAAACCTATGTGCACGCAACCCCTTGTTGCACCTGAACGATAGTGCCCTTATTTAGGTAGACACGCCTGTTCATTCACCAGAGGTTCCCAAACTATATTTTTGATTGATATTTGCTATACTTTGCATGCCTTTGTGGCTGTCTGAAGAATGATCATGGACTGATATTTAAGTTCCATAATGGGGCCAAGCAGGCAAGATTTGGGGAACCACTGCCATGCACACCTGGGGTAATTTCAGACGTGACGATACCATGGTCAACCACAGTCAATACCACGGTGCGGCCAAAGAGCCGTGAACGTCTGATCAGCGGCATCCAGATGTTCACCACTGTCAATTACCTGGAGGGGCCAAGGCCAACCACGCTTCCAGAGGTCGGGACGGGACCATCCCCGGAAGCGTGGTGAAAGCAATTCCCACTGGGAAACTGCCAAAAGTAACGACTGAACATCAACCACCAGACGGAATCAGAACAAAAGGATCCCCAGCCGTGGCGAGAGCACGCAGCGTCGCTGCCAGGCAACACGTAACACACAGACCGGGGAGGGAGATTTAAAGGGCACACAGCAGCAGGGGAACGTGGCGAGATGGAGCAAGATGGAAGGGAGAGGAGAGTGGAGGGCGAGCGAGGCTGGGGGGAAGGAGGGATAGAGGGAGTAGGGCACGGGGGCACTGTATGAACAGTAAACATGAGGTGTAGCTACAACAGCTCTATAGACAGCTCCAAGGTAACAAGAAGGGGGCAGGGGATCAGCTCGGCTGCGGGCTGGTGTGTGTCTGCCGATGGCACCCCTCACCTGGGTGCGCCTACACTCCTGTCAGTGCGGTCTGCAGCTGGTTGCCTGTTGTCATCACCTCCCTGCTATCAGTGCTTGCTGGGCATTCTGTGCGCTCGGTTCCTGCAGCTGTGCTGGGTCTGCTCCCCACGCATCGCTTCCTAGCTGTGCCTTGTTGCGGCCTGCGGCCTTATCACATGTCCTTGGAGCTCCCCTACTTCCCTCCCCAGCCCACATGGCATCGTGGGGCCCCTCTTTCCTTGCTGCTCAGACCCTCTGCCTGCTGGACCATGGCCGGCTGTGCTGCCTCGGGGCTCCCGCGCCCCAGTTCGCCTGGTGCCCCCCATAGCTGGACCTTCCGGGAGACCATGGCCCTATGTGACCTGTGGCAGTCCCCGGCCATGCAACTGCTCCTGTGCTGCCCAGATACCTTCTCTGGTGCCTATGTGAATCTGCGCTCCGGCCTTCGGTACTATGGCTATGAGGCCGGTGCTTGTGATTGCCGGCTCCATGCAGAGGCGCTGGGTCTCCGTCACTTTCCTGATGGGCGCATTCCGGAGATGAGGTGCTCTCATGTGGCGTGGTCCACAGCAGAGACCATGTCGGCCCTCTCGGTGTGTAGTCTGCCTGGGTTCACAAGCTGTCTGGAGGAGGGGGGCCCTGCTCTGACTGTTTCCTTCTTCAGCTGCATCCACGGGGCCCGTGGCTGCCAGCGATCATGTGGTTATGGTGTACTACCACCTGTTGGAGCTTGGGCACCTGCCATGGCCCCCAGCTGCTGACTATACCTTGTCAGAGCCCACCGTACCGGAGCTGGCAGCGCTGACTGCTGTGTGGTCCCGTGCTGATGTTCAGGTGGGGCTCGCCTACCCGGATCCATTTGAGGCCTACTACCTCGTTGCCCACCACATGGCGGGGTTGGGCTACTGCCGGGGCATGCTTCAGTGGCCCCACTACGTGCATCTGGTGAACCAACTGGTCCCACCCCCTTTGTGACCCCGTGCAGCTGACTGTGAGGTCCCCTGTGTCTTTGGTGTCATGGATGACAGCCCCAACATGTGCTCCCTGCACCTCCCTGCTGGCTCTGGGCAGTGGCCATTCCAACCTCGCGGCTGTTGTGGCTGGGTTGCTTGTCTCCGTTCCACTTGCCTGTGTCACTGCTCCCTCCATGGGCACCCCGTCCTTTGCTGCCTGTGGTGTGCCTCTCCGTGCCCAGCCCCCCCTTTGGCTGGTTCCTGCTGCCTGATACCGCTACCGGCTCTCCCCGTGGTGTATTCCTCCCTTGCACGGCCGCCCACTCACCTGTGTCCATGTCTCCTCTTCCCCCCCCCCCCCCCCCGTGCCTCTGTGATTGCCTGCTGGTGCTTTTGGCATCCTTTACCCTCAGTCGGCCATGTCTGCCTCCCACTCCGCCCCAGTGTCTTCTGGGTGTTCCAACCATGGTCCGGCATCAGCACGGGACCATGGAGATTCTAGACAGGTCTTCCAATACGTCTGTTGCGCTGTCCCAGGCAGTGGTCCCGCTCCCGTCACATCTGTTCGAGGCTTTCCTGGACCACGGGAAGGGGTTAGCTGGCTCGCCATGGTTGGGAATCCACTGTGGTGACCCGAGAGCACGTACCGTCTGATATTACCCTCAGTCTAATAGGGTGGTTTCAGATGAGATGCTGCCCCACATGCCCACCTGAAGGTGGAGCAGCCAGATGTGCAATCCCGTGAGCCTCAGAGCACCCACTCATGGCCATGCATGGAGCACTGCCATGAAATCTGGACTGCTCCTTGCAAGGCAGGCCAAATAGCTCTGTAGCATCAGGCGGCCTTGGAGCCCCTGCCCATTTGAACGATGGCAGCCAGCCACACCAGCAAATAGGTCCACCATTCATAGACACTGTTGGTGGGGGAAGTGGAAGTCAAAAGAACTGGTGGGAAGCCCAGGTTGATATGTCACTCGTAAAGGCCAGCCTGCCGTGTTTCCCCCACCCTCATGGTCCATGGCAGGGGGAGCACTTGGGGGTTGTCTCTGTGACCTCAGTAGCCACAACTGGAGCTGCTCATTTAAATCCCTCCCCACTCACTCCACCTGCATGGGTCTTCAATGGCAGAGCCACGCTGTGGCCACAGACACCTCCCCCTGCCCCCCATCACTGTGCTCATTTTAAAACACCCAGGGCTGGATTCAGAATGGTATAGACAGCTACCGCACAGGGCTTCCCAATACATGGGGTTCATGAATGAACTTTAAAATGACAACATGAGTGAGAAAAGACTGGTGCAAAAAAAAGTAAAGGGTCTGAAATGCAAGTCTTATGAGGAAAGATTGAAGAACAGTAGGGACTCCATCACTGAGCTGTGGTGTTTTTAAAATAAAGCTAGACAGTCATCTGTCAGGGATGTAGCTGTAGTCTTGCATCCAAGCAGTGGGTTGGATCTGATGACTTGAAGTCCTTTCCAACTCTCAAATTCTATGAAAATACAGGCCCACAGAGCCTTAAATGAAGGGAGTCCCAGCCTGTAGGAAGGACCATGGAGATTCTAGACAGGTCTTCCAATATGTCGGACCCATGAATATACCCATGAAATAACTTCTGCATAACATCTGGTGAAAAGGTTGTGGCCCCTTCTTTTTGACTCAGCTCTGGCCACCATCATCCATATCTTTGTTACCTCAAGGGTAGATTGTGGTTGCCCTTGATGACTGTTTGGAAGATGCAGCTGGTGTAGAACACAGCGGCCTCTGTTTTATAGTCCGTATTGGCTTCCTATAGCTTTCTGGGCACAATTCAAGGTGCTGATTTTGACCTTTAAAACCCTAGACGGCCTGGGCCTCACATATCTGAAAAACCTCCTTTGCTACCATGCTCCACTGTGACCCCTGCGGTTGGCCAGGAGTGCTCTCTTGTGGGTACCACTTGCCAATCTTGTTCATACTACAAGGGCCCACAGAGAGGCGTTCTTGGTTCCTGTCCCACTACTGTGAAACTCCTTTCCCCCAGAGGTCCGTCAGAGCCTGAGCAATGAGCATGTTCTGGAGGTAGTGTAAAATCTTTATTTTTGGTGAAGTGTGTGGCAGACGTGGCTAAGGGTTGGGGTGGGTGGGTTTAGAGGTGAGTATTTTGTGTTTCTAATGCTATAAGCTGCTTTGGGGGAAGGGTAGAAATTTTAAATAAATATATAAATGAATACAGGCCTACAGTGCTGGGAGCCTCAACCCCTGAAGGCAATGTTAACTTTAATTGACATAAACAACTAATAACATTTTCCTTTTCATAATGAGTGAGTCAATGTGTGTCCTTCAAACATTCTTATGTTAAAAGAGGGACCTGTATCACCATTTCTCATGGGACCCCTACTTTCCTGGATCCTGGGCTTAAGGTTAACAAGCTAAAACTTAAGGCGTATGAAAATGGACGTTACATAATCTTCTCTCTGGATGATTTCCTTTCACCGAGGTCATGTCAATAACTATTCTCATCACTCTGGCAAACCAGACATTGATGAACAGCATTTGTTTGTCATTTTAATGAAAGAAGCATATTGGATATTCTTTCTTTGGCTTGTTAGTGCGACACTCTTCACAGCAGGGCCCCAATTGTGACCACTAGATGCTCCTCGAATGGGAACAGCAGTGTAAATGTTGGTGAAAATACTGTCCAAAAAAATTTAGGCCGTTCATGAAGGAAATGTGTGAATTGCTTGGAAATAGGCTGGGTAGCATTTTGTTGTGTGGATGTGACCCTTTTAGGGCTTTTGACTGGAATAATCAATCCATCTGTTTGGTCTTGGAATATTTTTTAAAATGTCAAAACTAATTTGGAAATGTGACACATTGAATTAAGGAGGTGAAATGGAAATGCAAATCTCTGAAATTTACCTGCTATAGGCCCTGAAATTGGAAGTTTAAAATTCTTCTGGGTGCTGAGGAATATTTTGATAACATCTGTTGTTTTTCCATTTTCTAAGCAAATAAAAAAGGCAAATTAGGCTCTTCAATCTTCCCATCTCCCCTTTTCTTTTTCCTTGGTTGAAACAGGCAACAGACATTAAAGACCAACCACCCAGCATAATCTCCTTTCAACTTCTGTTAACAGGGGTATTAAAAAGGCATTCCCAAATATCAGTGGAAAACCACGAAGTAATAAAAACCCTACTTAAAAGGTGGGTAGGTGTAAATTCAACACATGAGTCTTTTCATCTAGGAAGCCAGTTGCTTAGAGATCAGTTGTCTTAATGAATTGGAGAGGTGCTGTCACTTTTCAGTCAATTGGGATTGCCACTTTTTGGAGGATCAAATACATTGAGAGTTTTTAAAGAGAGTGGGTAGGCCCTGATCTTGCATACAGGACAGTGTGAATGACACTCTAGTGCCTATGTAGACCGCAGTGAAGTTAGCAGAGTCCACCTGCATGGTGCTTTTGGCAGAATCGGTGCCTTAGCTAAGCATTTTTGTATAGATATCTGAATATTGGTGTAGAGTGAAGCAAAAGAGTGGGATTTTTAGCTTTTAGCACTGCTATAGCTCTTTCCTCACTCACATCAGCGAATGATAGACTCCAACTGCTTTAATCAGAGCAGCATTTGCCCAATGAGGAGCACTTTTGAAAATTCCATCCAGTGACTTATCTGAATGTTGTAGTCCAGTGATGAAGGTGTTTGGTATAGGCCCAATTCTTCCTTCACAGGTGCTCATCTTTCAATAGCCTCACTGTGGGTTGGATGGTGATAGCGAATAGCTGAACTGGACCTGTACATACAGAAGAACTCCTATTGTTTTGGCCCTTCTGTTGAAAAGCGTTCAGCTCCCTGACTTGATTTTCAGTGTCGCATGAGGCTCTGATAGTGCTTCCTTACTCATCTAGTTTTTCTCCTGAAGTGCATTGTTGTGCTAATTGTCTCTGAATCCATTTTATTATTTATCATTTCTACAGTGCTTTCAGCCTTGGGCACCAGTGCAGGGGCCTGGAACATGTATTCTTCATAAGTTCCTTACAAATTTGAATAGGTGGTAACCCTCGTTGGAAAGGACCTCAAGGCTCATCTAGTTTAACTTTTTAGTAAACAACAGGGTGATATGTTTTAGGTCAGGGTGTCAAATGCAACCCATGGCGTAGTTTTTATCTGGCCCCTTTCTAGGGACCAGATCTAGCTCCTGGATCCAGTTCCTCCCCCCAAGTTTTTCAGTCTGAGCTCAGGCTCCGTTTAAAGGAGCAGAGATAAAGATGTGCTCACAAGGGTAGAGGGCAGATCTGTTTGCAGATAGGGAACTGAGGCGGAGGCCACTTTCAGACCTTCTCCCCCTGTGCATTTTCTGGCTACAGCCAGGATATGCATGGGGATCGGGAGGAAATTGAGCTCTGCATCCCCGCGCGTGTCTGCTGGCAAAGCTGTGCGGGGGGAGGCTTTCAGACCGGCTGATCCCCACGCGTATCCTGGCTGCGCATCCCCCCCCGCAGCCAGGATATGCACGCGGGTGTGGGGGAGGTCTGAAAGCAGCCTGAGTGATAGTGACTTGCCCAAAGATACCCAATGAATTCATGACTAAGATAAGATTTGAACCCTGGTCTCCCAGCACCTTCCAGGATCTTCCCTAATTAATAAGAATATGACTTTATATTTATAGGTACAATCCAGACTTGATTACCCCAAATTCTTATTTATCCCAGAGTGAACTCATGCGCTCCATTATTCATCAAACAATGACATTACCCTTGCTGTTTATAAACCAATTACTGATGAGTCTGAGAGGAAACATGGTCCAAGCAATGGTGAGGATGTAACACTGGAAATCAGGAGCTGAAGTTCTATTTATGGTCTTGCCAGCAGTGCCTTAACTAAGGGAAGGGTAAGAGGAGCAGCCACCATAGGTTTAAAGCACAGTAGGGCACCACTGGTCTGGTCTGCTGCAGCCCCCACAAGGTAGTGGCAGTGTTTTTGGTGGGTTCTTAAGGAGTTCTGAAACAGAGCTCAAAGGGGTTTTTAATGGTGTTTTTTTACCCCGACGCTGTGTGTAGAGTCTGTCTCTTTTGGTGTATGGTGGAGCCTGCCCTTGAAGATCAGATGTAACAACTAGTATGTCTGCAAGGCCAGACAGAGCAGATAAACACACATGGCTCTTAAAGGGTTCTCATTCTTAGAATGGGGACCAATGGGCTAGGCCAGCATGACAGTTTTGCCACTTCATTAGACCAATCTTGGGCTAGGTCTGGTACTGCTGGTCAGCCTTGACCCAGAAGTCCCTGCCTCCTGATTCTGTTGCGATAAGGGGGAATGACTTCTGGGGTCATGAGTGAGGACTACCTGCCCAACTGCAAAAGTTCCACACTATGGCACTGCTTGCCACAATTAAAGATACCACAAAAAGATGGAGAAAGGAGATTACAAGAAGCGGTGGGTTTAAATTATAGGAAGCTAGGTTTAAGTTAAATATTGAGGAAAACTTCCTAATAGAACAGTTCAATGGAACAAGCTGCCTAGGAGATTGTGGAATCTCCTTCCCTGGAGGTTTTCAAGATAAAACTGGGCAGGCGTCTGTCATGGATGCTTTAGGTAGGGTAGCCTGCCAAAGGCCCTTTTTACATGGACAGAGGTGGAGAACACGGAGCGGGGGAGGGGGCACCTGTGTAAAAAATCGTCTTCGAGCAGGAGGTTGGACTAGGTGACTCTTGGAAGTCCTTTCCAGCTCTTAAATTCTATTTTATTTTGGATGTGACTTTAGGCAAGCCACCTAGGAAGTTATTTTCAGAGGTGCTGAGTACCCACTGCACCTACGATTATTAAGAGGAGCCAGAGGTTCTTAACACCTCTAACTTGGCCTATCATTATACAAACTGGTTAGTCTCTCTGCATGCCCCAGACAGCCAGGAGATGTACTTACTGCTTCAAACCAGTGTGGTGAGGTTTTTTATCAAGTTGTAAGACTATGGAGAAATTGCTGACTCAGAGGGAAAGCAAAGTACTGCTTTTATTTTGAATAAACAGAGACAGATGACATTTTACCTTCATTTCAAGTGAAGTTACTAAGAGAAGATTAAATTGTTTGGTTTCCTCTCCATTGCTACTAAAGCATATTTGTGGTAATCACTATATAACTTGCTGCTGCTGTATTTTAAAAAACGATGATGCTTTGTTCTTCTCCTTTTGCGTTCTTTATTGTGTGTTTACTCTGTTACCTCTATTCTAAGTGAGCAATATATAGGTTACTGGATATTGTTTCTCATAAGGAGTTCTCCTAGAGGATGAGTTAGGCACTTGAAAAGACTGACTATTTGCAGCTGTGTGAGATCAATTAATTATTAATTCATTATTATTATTTATTTATTATTATTTGCACCTATTGTGGAGCAGATTTTTAACTGATGTACATTGAAGTAGCTCCACTGACTTCTATTGAACGGTGCCATTTTGTGTCTATTGAGGATCTGACCAATAATTTTAGCTCCTTCACTATAGTTAGATGAAACTTTCAAAAATGAAGGTTATCCCATGTTATTCTCCTGCTTTCTCGAAGAAAATGGCTTTCCTTGCCTGTAGTCATTCAAAGAGAAACCAGCTTAATATTAATCAAACATTTATTTATATATTTGGCTGCTTCTTATAAAATCAGTAATATGACCAAGGAACCCCTCATTTTAGTTCAGATGAAGATGGAGAGGGGAGCCTTTAAATTGAAGAATAAATTACCAGAATGAAAAACAAAACTATCAGTCAAGCAGAAAATGCCTTATTGTTTTTTTAAAAAACTGTCAGCGAGCATTCCTATGATATTAGACTCATAACTCAATAACCTTCAACATTATTATATTACTGAAAGACAAAAATGGGCATCCCCAGATGGATCTGACACAAGAGGGAAATTTAGATTTGAAATTGATGACTGCATATATTTAAGGAAAGCTTGTAGGGGTAGCTTTAATACCTTTTGCTTCTTGGTTTTCTCCTGAGATCTGCAGTGGAAGGAATGTTAGACATTCGTACTGTTGTTTAGTCAAATAAACCCAGTACTGAGTTATAAAATGGGCAGTGTGTATTCAAGCTTTCTTCCCTGTAGTGTACTTTAAATATTCTCACATTTAGAGCTGTTTAAAAATGGTTCTGCAAGCATCAGCAAACTGTCCCCAGTATAGACTATAATGCAGAGGTTTGCAAAGTGTGGATTGTGATCCCAGGTGGGGTCACACCATCTGCAGATGGAGGAGGGCGTGTGTGTGTGTGTGTGTGTCATACTTTGGATTGATATTTGCTATAGTTTGCATGTCTCTGTTGCTGTCTGGGCTCATGGAATTATTCTGAAATCTCAAAATGGGGTCACACAGACCCAAAGCTTGGGAACCATTACTATAATGCATTCTACTTCGTAAATAGTTTCTAATTTGTTAGCTCCAACATGTACCCTTTTAATATAGGTCACAATGAATTTAGCCGCCTATTTTATGCTAGGATTCTGGGAGGACACCAGTGCATTCAACTCTGAGCCCACAACCCGGAAGGCCACTTTTCAGAATCTCAGCCCTTTCCATTATTGCTTTTTTTATAGGTTCAGTTTTGTAAACCTGGTATATCAGACAGCTGATCGTATTGTTCCTCTCTCCCTTGTCTCCTGTCCTTTTGTGCAACTGAGATTGTATGCTCCTTGGGGACAGGGACCTGTGTCTAAACTCATGACTGTTCAGCACTAGGAACATTGCTAAGACTAATTATAATTAATATTCCACCATTAGTTATGCCAGGAAGCTGCCTACATGCATACAATCTTTAACCTTCATTTGTATCTTTTGTTTCTGTGTGAGATTTCTCATGCTTAACTCAGCTCAGGAGAAATGAACAAAATACACATACTAGGTGGCACACATTAATGCATTATGAATGGTTTTAGTTCTTCTTAAATGAGGATGTGAATTCAGAGTTGAACACTAAAATTATGGATTCAGAAATATGAACCCAAATCAAATATTACAGGCACGGCCAACTGATGTTTTAAAAAATTTTTTTAGCCATTCCCCCCTCAACTTCCTACAAGAGCTTTTCTTTTTCTTTATTTCTAAGTTCTATTTATTGGAATGAGAGACTAGACTACAAAAGAGGAACTGAGAGTGGAGAGTGATGGGGGGAAATGAAGAGAGCAGACATCGTGAAAGGGAAGCAGATGTGGACAGTCTAATAGTGACAATATAAAGGGTTTCCATGGATGTTCCAGTGGATCCAGAATAGTGTAGGCATGAGATCATGCAGGGCACCATGTATCTCTCCCCCCCATAAAGTTGAAATGACATGAGCATGGGAAGCACTGGAGTAAAATACAGGCTGCCCACAGAGCCTCAAACATGAGCTACCCCCGCCTACAGAAATTCAGGGAGGGATTCCCAACACATGGGGGCCCATGAATAAACTAGAAATAACCTACAGGTAAGATATGCATCTGCAAAGCAGGGAGCCCTGGCTCCTGAAGCGGATATGTTTATCTGAACATCAAAAATTTAACTACAGTACATTTCCCTTTTTCTAATGTACAGCTGCAACGAGTAGCACATTTGCTACTTGCAGATAGTACCCACATTTTCAGGACCCTGGTGGGATCCCTGCCCCCCCAATTGCCTGGCTGCTGCTCCTCCAGTCCTGGTCACCTGGTCACTGCTCAGCTGAGAGATGGGGACTTCCCTGCTTGGCTTTTTATGAGGGGGGTGGGGTGTCGAGAGGAGGCTCTTCCCATCTGTGTGCACCTTCCTAATGGGTCCCCTGTGCCCAGGGAGACAAAAAATGGGAGTGCATGCAGGACCTATGTGCACAACTGATATGAGTCCCCCTGGGAACAGGGGACCTATTAAGGGGGTGCACGCAGGTGCGAAGAGGCCTTGTTCCCCGGTGCGCGTGCACACACACACACACACACACACACACAGGAAAAGCCAAGTGTGAAAGTCCCCAGCTCAGCTGAGCAGTGCGAAAGCTGGAGAAGCAGCGATGACCTGAGGAGCAGCCAATCGGCAGTGAGGTGAGTCAGCCTGGGGAGTTTGGTAACCCCAGATTCAATGGGGCGGGTACCCGGTAGCAGCTCTACTAGTGAGCAAACCAGTGTGTTCATCAAATCTTCCCATACTAGAAGGGGACCCACATCATCATTTCACAAAGGCCCCCATCATTTTGCACTTCCCTGCAACTGGCACTAGTTTCTCAACATGTTTTTTTTTGGGGGGTGGGGGGTTGTCAATTACATCTATGTGCACTGGGGCTAAGCCAAAAACATTCTCAGCTCCTATCTATTGATTTCAGAAGCCCATTCTGTCCTACAGATATTCTACTATATGACCCTTCTCGCTGTGGGGACTGGCCATCAATGTGACCAACCTCTGTCATATAGGTAGGGATCCATATTCACTGTGTGTTTCCCTTTGTCGTCAAGGGGGGAAATGCCGTGAACATGGATCCCCACACATAAGTCCATTCTCTTTTCCTCTTCCAGAAGGAAGATGCTGTTGCTCTGTTTCCTCGAGGGAGAGGAAGGGCAGTTGCCTAATGATCTTCAATGGGTGGAAACGTATGAAAGAGTGGCCAGCTGGATCCCTTGCCCAACCTGTGGAACAGAAAGGGAGTCACCACCTGTTGTGCTGGCACAGAAAGTAGGACACATGTACAGCCTCCTGGCAGCTGTCACAATGTCCCCCACAATGTCCTGGGTTGGGTTGAGGGACTGAACACATGGGCATGACTTGGGTCTCCAGGAGCAGTGGCCACTGGCCACCAGAAGCAGAATTGGACCCATAAAAAGCAGCCAGCAGCAGCAGATCACTCCTAGACTCTGAGCCAGAGTGATCCTGTCCAGGGACCATATATGGCCCCAACCCCAGCTCAAAGTGCTGTCATCCCTGTCTGGCTCTCCCCCCCCCACTCCCGCTGGTGTCCAGGGTGCTGTGTCCAGAGAGCACCCTGAAGCCTAGTCCCCCTTGCCCAGAGGTGGTGGGTCATGACCCAGCACATGGGTGGAGGTAGCACCCATGCCACAGCCTGCATACCTGGGCTCACCGTTGCTGTTACCTCAGAAGTGGGTCCCACTGCCACTTCTCCCGGCTATGGCATCAGCTGACACGAAGCTCGGGAGGGGGGGTCTGCTCACTTCCAGCCCATGCCATCAGCTGACAGGCACCCAGCGGCTGCTGCTCCTGAACCTGATCTATCTTTGTCAACATTGTGCCCTTGTCCACTGCGCTGGTGGCCCTCACTGCTCAAAGGGGCTGCATGAGACCTAATAAATGGAAGGGTGCAGATTAGCCCAGATTAGTCTGCCTGGGTCAGCCTTAGCCCATGCTGCATCAGTCACCTGCTCTGTATAACATGTTGGGTAGCAGCCAGTTGCCTATCCATTTCAGTTTCAGTTTATTAGCGTGGCAATAACACCATAGCCAAATAAAATATGTAATACAAGACCAGGCCAAATACATTGATAAAATCAGGGTCAAAAACAAATCCGAATCATCAGGTAGAATATCTGGCAGTCAACCATCAGAAAAGAAGCAAATACAAAATAAAGTATAAAATGAACTTAAATGCAAAATCTACATAACTCTAAAAGAAAGGAACTTCTGACGGGCTGCAAAAACATCAAGCAAAAAAACCCATAACCACCGAAAGTCACTGAGTCAGAAGAATCTGAGACAAGAAGCCAAGAAACCTCTAAAGGTGTTCGGCCAGGGAAAAGACAAATATATTTAGACAGCCAGAGCTCTCTTGGGAGATCATAAAGGTGGCATGAGCACAAAATGTGCTCTAAGGTCTCAGCCTCAAGCTTATCAAAAGGACACAGCCTTGCATGGGATGAAATTCCCTCATAATGCCCTTCGAGCATCCGAGTAGGGAGGGCATTCAGTCGGGCCTGAAAAAACAAACAGAGTTTCCTAAAGGAATAGTTCTTCAACAAATAACTGGCAGGGATTGCAAAACTGGCCGACAAAGAAAAGTAATGGAGCAAAAAAGGGCACTCAGCAACAATGGCAGAGTCCTTCTGGCGGCCAGTGTCCGAAAGTCTAGCCAAAACCTCTGCCTTAGCAAGTTTCAGATCCTTTAAGGACAAGTCAACAAGGGACAAACCCAAGGCAGAAATTTTGGAGGTAACCAGCCTGTCCCAAGAGCTAACAAAAAAGTCTTCTCTCAACAAAGAGAGTAGGTCCGCCTCAAGGGCCTGTTGGGTACAAATCCACAGAACAATTGCCTGGAGCCATGGGTAGATGTTCCAGGAGCACTGGCTGAACTCTAAACGGATAGCTGCCGAAGGTACACAATTTGGGATCCCTAGCAGGGAGCGAAGAAACCTAACCTGGAAAGAGCCCAGGTCATAAGGGCGATGGATGGCCCAAACAGCAGCTCCGTAGAGCAGCTGGGCCCTTGGCTTTGCATCCAAGACCCTACAAGCAGGGACCAGAAAGCCATTCTCCCTTTTGTGGAAGAAACGCAATAGGGCCGCTTTACACCCCTTGGCCGAGCAACTGGCTGCAGTAAAATGCAGGTTCCATTTAAGTGACGCTTGGAATCTAAGCCCTGAATACTTGTACGAGTGGACCTGATCGATTATAGCATTGCCAATGGTCCAATGATATTGCTTTCTAGAGACACCAAAGACCAGGATCTTCGTCTTAGAAGAATTAATATACAGATTGTTGAATTTACAGTATAGATCGAGAGCATTAAACTGTCTCTGTAACCCAACCTGCGTCTGGGAGAGAACAGCCGTGTCGTCAGCATACAGCAGCACTCTGACTGAATGCGAGCCCAACTTGGCGGGAAACAAAGCACGCTCGGACAAAATAGGAACCATGTTAATGATAAAAAACTTAAACAATGTGGGGGCAAACACACACCCCTGGCGTACCCCAGAAAAAATCCCAATCCCGCTCGACAATAGGCCGGGCTGACCTAAACGGACTGCCAGGGTGGTGTTATGGTGCAAACCCTGTAACAAAGATAGAAGCCTTCTATCGATGGTCGACCTACTGAGCTTGTCCCAGAGGAGCGCTCTATTCACCGAATCGAACACTCCCCTGAAATCGACAAAAGCACAGAACAGTCTTCCATTGGACTTGACATATTTCTCTGCTAAATGAGCAAGGGTTAAGCAATGGTCCACTGTAGAGTGTCCCGGCTGAAACCCGATATGTTCCAGAAAAATGATGGAGTCTGTGTCCAACCATTCCTCAAGTCTCAAAAGAAGCTGCTTGGCGTACAACTTAGCGATGATAGAGAGCAGGCTGATGGGTCTATAATTCCCTGGTTGTGAGCGTAAACCACTCTTGTAAATCGGAACAACCAGAGAATCTCCCCAGCCCTCAGGTATAATGCCAGAGTTGTTTATATGTGTAAAGAGGGCGGCTAACAAGGGGGCCCACCAGTCCGCCTGGGCCTTCAAAAGTTCAGCCGGTACAAAATCAGTACCAGGAGCCTTGCTTGATTTCAGTGATGCTATGAGATGAAGAGTAGTCTCAGTAGAAACTGGGTCCCAGACTGGCAGATCCGAAGGCAAAACAAAAGAATCCCCATGTCTCAGGAGAACGGGGAAAATGGTACGGTAATGGGCTTCCCAAAGTGCGGGAGGAACTGCCAAACTCGGGAGTTGCCTATCCTGTGGCAGAAGTGGTCAAACATCTGGCATTCACCTGATAGACAGCCAGGTGAATTGTTGACTAATGTCTGCTACTGTCTCATTTTGTTTTTACCCAATGTTAATTTAACTCTTTCATAAATGATGAAGGTAAACAGCATGCAATATCCCATAAGCTCTGTGTAAAGCCAGGGGGAAAACCTGATCAGGCGCTGTGGGACAATTAGATTCTTATTGTGTAATACACTAGGAACACATCACCATAGATGGAGCAATAACTTCACAATCTCCATGATCACATGGATTTACTGCAGGGATGGGGAACCTCAGGCCTGGGGGCCAAATGCAGCTCATGGCTAGTTTTTACATGGCCCCTTTCAAGTTCCTGGATCTGGATCCATTCCTTACCTCCAAGTGCTGAAAGATGGAGCTCAAGTTAAGGGTGCAGAGATGAGGGCATACACACAAGGATAGGGGACAGATCTGGACCCTCTTTTTCCTGAGTGCACACTGTCCCCAATCACTATGCGGCCCTCTGAGCTTGTATTAATTTTTGAAGTGGTCCCTGGGAGGGGAAAGATCCCCCACCCCTGATTTACTGTATGACTGAAGAATTTTCTGATCACAGTGCACTGGTCTAGAATCCATTAAAATTACTGTGGCTTTCCATAGACTTCGCTGAAACTTGGATTGAACACCAAATAAACACAAATTCCTTAGAGATGCTTCTAACATTTTTTAAACCACATAGAAAGAGCTTGTTTCCATTATTTTTGATGAGTTGTATACAACCTCCATCTTTTCAAAATGGATTTTAGCACTCAATTAACTTTGTCTCACTCATACCAGAGGATCATTTACCAGGGGGTGGGAAGGGGCATTTCAGATTGTTTCCTAAATATGGTTTAAAGCTGAATTTCTGCCTTCCAATGCATGGGGATCACTCATCCAAACGGTGTATGATTCTATAAAGGTAGTAGTTCTAAAATTAGCCTAGTTAGCCTACATAGGGTGAAAACAGACATGACGCTAACCAACCTTTAACCACCCTTGGTGGTTATTTATGCATGTTGCAGGGATGTATTGGTGACCTATGCAGCCCTGAAACATGCATAAATGACCACCAAGGGTGGTTAAAGGGTGGTTAGCGTCATGTCTGTTTTCAGCCAGAGTCTACCGAGCCTTACTAGAAAGGGCAGGATAAAAATGTCTGACAAACAAACACACTCTTTCTTTTGTGTGTAGTACTTGATGGCCTCCCTCTTCTGCTTACCTCCTACCTGGCCAAACATATGCACATACACTGGTTAAAAAGAAATCCATGACTGAATATTAAATGTAGCACATGGTATATTCAAACAGACATTTGTCGACACACCCCCAATTGAGACACAGACCACGGTTGGATTTAAAACGGGCCGCACTCTTTATTTCACACCATCACATAATGCAGGTGGGGTAATTGCACAAGCAATTTGGGTCCATTATGCTGACTAATTTATAACTTATTAACTCAAGTACTGCTCTGGAGGTGCCATCCAGTTTCAGTACCATTAACAAAAAACCTTCCCCCTTCGACAGCTCTCTGGCTCTGACCGAACAGGGGAAAACAGGCCCAACTCTGGGCACGAATAAGGCGGTCAGTGCCTGCAAGGCCAGCGGATGGCGCATGTCCTTACTAACCCGCTAAGGCTAAGCCACACCTCCCAGGGTCATGACCCCAGTGCATGCTGCGCCCGCATTACACTAGTATCACTTCCCCATCTCTTACGGAGATGACTCTTCCTATCCTATTAATTTCTATTTAGCCTACCCCAGCATACTGGACCCCTGCAGAGTGCGACATTTATTCACTCCTCCGTTCACCCAAAACCGAACTCCAATTCAATCAATTCCTCTTTTACTTTCTTTGAACCACGAATTACCCTATTTATTATCCAATATGAATACGCCAAATCTTTTTGCCAATTATAATTGTTGAATACATGTCAAATTGTTTAATTCCCCTAGTATGCCAATATCAACCTATTTAACCTACTCCGCACTGTCAAGGAGGCGAAACAAGCGACCCTTTCAAAGGAAGGCTACCCGCCAAAATTCCTCCTTGGCTCCCTAACGGCAACCAGTAATCATACCCCAGTGCTAGAGGGGAGGTGGGTGGGCGGCCTGTCAGGCTCTGCCCTGCAAACTGCTGCTTCTCTCGCAGCCTGAGTGGATCAGCCCTTCCTAAAAGGGGCGGAGCCACTCACTTTCAACTCACAGCTTCCATATGCCTGTGCTCCTGGGGCTTTCTTATGGCAACCTTTCACCAGCACGGGAGGGCATTCTAGCATGCCCCACCCTGCCTGCAGCAACCTCATCCCTGTGTCTCCTATTGCTCAGGGGGCGCTACAAATGCCCCTTTGCCTGTATTTTATTTGCGAAGGAGACTTGCCCTCATTACCTCTCCTTGCTTGCTTTCTGAAACACCCCCTCCCTAATTCCTCTGTTCTGTGGCTACTACTGTCGCCATAACTCCCTTGCCTGTTTCTGGATCATTAATTTTAATTGGAGGCTACATATTTGGCTAATATAGATTGTTATGCTGATTATTTTTCCTAATCCAGCTCTCACACTTATCCAGGATAATTTAATTCCATTCTGATTTGGACTGAGATCTGCTGCTTCCTTTCCCCATACCTTACATCAGTGGTTCACAGACTTTTTGTGGCTATGTACCCCCTTTTCAACTTTAGTGAAGAACCAAGTACCCACAACTAATTTGCATACATTTATACACAACCCCCCAAGGAGTCCACAGACCCCAGTTTGGGAACCATGGCCCTACATCTCCCAAGCAGTTTTTTTCCTTGACTCCCTCCCACCCCCCATTCCTCATTGATGCTGGTGCAGAATGTGGAAGCTCATCTTCTAGCCATGGGGGGCAGCCAGGAGT
Organism: Sphenodon punctatus; assembly: GCA_003113815.1. NCBI lineage: Eukaryota > Metazoa > Chordata > Lepidosauria > Sphenodontia > Sphenodontidae > Sphenodon > Sphenodon punctatus. Next base: position 471,560 of record QEPC01005466.1, read on the forward strand.
ACATTGCAGCTGTGCTTTGGAGACTGCACCGATTTCCCAAGAGCTTCCTTGGCTCAAATCAAGGTGCTGGTTTTGACCTACAAAGCCCTAAACAGCCTAGGACCCACCTATTGAAAGACCACCTCCTCTCTCATGTCCCACTATAGTCTCTGAGGTCTGACAGGTGCATCCTCTTGCACATATAATCTGCCCATCCAGATCACACAGGCTTTTGAATCAAATCTTATGAGAGAGTTTCATCAGCGGCTAACATGAACCAAATGCATAGTTGGCGTGATATCAAACATCCACATATAAACTATCCACCATGTGACTTTACAGAACCATTTTTCCTAGTCCAAGGAGTCCATGTCATATGTAATCTCTGCTTGGGATCCGGTTTAGTAAATTAACCCACAGAGAGGCTTTCTCGGTGACTGCCGTACAATTATGGAATTTCTTTGCCCAGGGGCTTCCTCTGAACCTGAGTTGGCTCATCTTCCAGGGGCAACGTAAGACTTATTTAGTCAGGCATTTGGGAAGCTTCGACAGGGTTAGGGAAAGCTTAGGATAAGGGACTTTATTATTTTTTCTGTTTAAACCCTCGAGATAGAGTGGGATAATTAATTTAAATAAATAAATTGGGATTCAAGGCTACTTAGCTCTGAGGTGAGTGAGCATCCAGAAGACTTAGGGGGGATTCAGATGTTCTGATTTGTGTGATTTTTTTAAAAAAACGAATGTTTCATGCCTGTCTGAACACTTAAATTCAATTAAATGGAGTCAATATCGCACTAAAGCAATGCGTGTTGAAAAGCTACTCAAACCTACCTTTTTGCTGTCCGTTTTCAATAAATCCGCACTTAACAGCAGTGTGAAAGCAACATCGTACTGGTTTTAACTAGTGTGTAATCTTTTCTGATGTGAATGCAAC
>QEPC01005466.1:473075-485141 GCA_003113815.1 Sphenodon punctatus
CGATTTAAAAAACCCCGCACTTCCGGGCTGGTGGAAATGCGCTGAGCGCGCACATTTCCACCTAGCCCGAATGTTTGGAGCGCGGTTTGAAAAGTTGCTCCGAGCAGCTTTTCAAACCGCACTCCAAACATTCGGGCTAGGTGGAAATGTGCACGCTCAGCGCATTCACACCAGCCCGGAAGTGTGGTTTTTTAAAAATCGCACGATGCCGCTAAGGCAGCTGTGCGATTTAAAGACACATCTGAATCCACCCTTAGGCCTTTTTTAAATTGGGGGGGGGGGGATGGGCAGGCTGGGTCTGCAGGTGGCAGCACAAGGATGCACACCCATCCCCCACGCATGGCGTAACCAGTGTTTCCGCCAGTTGCTGCATGGGGGGGGGGGATGCATGGGTCACGGAAACATGCACCTCCGCATTTACACAAGTCGCTCCCCCACATGGACGATGGCTGTCCACGTAGGGGAGCATCTCATGTAAAAAGGGCCTGAGTCCCAGCTCTGCCACGAACCTGCTATGGAATCTTGCCCAATGTTACTTTGCCTTTCTGTACCTTAGTTTCCCTTCCCCACAAAAAAAACAAAAGCAGATTTAATCTCCTTTGTTGAAGTGCTTTGGATGGAGAGTCTTATCTGGGGGAGGGACCTAGGCATTAATTTTTTGCCAAAAAAACGTGCTACGACTGCATCACAAATGCATTTAGAAGTTTCACAATTTTCTGTCAGTGGGGGCAGAAAACAGGAGTTGTCTGCGAATGCATGTAGTTACCTCTCTTGGTGTGAACAGTGGTTCTAAAGAGAACAAGGATTGCTTTCTGTTTTGTTTTGTGTATGTTTACTATATGTATGGTTTAGGATTTTTAATTCAACACATTTTTAAACCTTTATTTACACGTTTTTCTGCATACACTCACACTTTCACATGTATAAAATTCTTCCTTCCTTTAACCTGGTGTATTAAACATAGAGGATGCAATAGATAAAGTTTTCTGCTTCATGGGATAATAATAGAGTTTTTTTCTTTTTCTTTTTAAGTTCTAACTATATAGGAAAGTCCATGAAACTCTGGGGTGTAAAAAGGAAACACCTTACCTGGTTTTCTATTTTAAACCTAGTCTGTGGGGCTGATCCAAATCCCTTGGCACTAACAAAAGAATTCCATTCATTTTGGAGGCCTTTGAATCAAATCTTATGAGTGAGTCTCATCAGCGGCTAACATGAACCAAATTCATAGTTGGCATGATATCAAACATCCACATATAAACTATCCACCATGTGACTTTACAGAACCATTTCCCCTAGTCCAAGGAGTCCATGTCATATCATGTAATCTCTGCTTGGGATTCAGTTTAGTAAATTAGAATTCAAAGAGGGGATAATCTTGTGCTGTGTCTTTTCTTTATTTCCTTTGACTTGCTTTGCTATTCCACAACCCACCGTTAAGTGTCGATGTGCAGCTTTAATTGGCTTAGTTACAAGAAGATAATCTTTTTGCCCCTCTTCTCACTCTTGCCTGTTAGTTTAAAGGCATTTTAGCTGAAGGCTGATAATTATCATTGAGAAGAAACTAACACATCAGGAGTTCATTTTCCATCTTAGCACTTGGCTCCTCCTTTGAACTCCCTTCATCAAACCCTCTTTCCCCACTTTGTCACCTCTGCCCGCTCCATCATAAAAGGGTCTCCCCAGACAGAGACTGCAGACTTTGCTTGCTAGTTACCGGAATTACTTCTTTGCGTAACCCTTCTCCCAGAATGGACAAATTGCGTGAAACTCTGATGAGCCCAGAAGGTGGCTTGGGAGCTGATCATTCTGCTTTTCTCTCTTCTTGGGACTGGAAGAGCAATGCAGGGACCTTGGAAGCGAACCACATTTCATCCCCTCACAGCTTATCCCCATCCCCTTCTTTTGAATCTTATTCCTCTTCTCCTTGCCCAGTGGTGATTGAAATGCCTTATCACAGCAATGGTGCCGCTGCCACCAGCCTCATGGGATACACCTTGATGGAGTTCCCTTCCACCTATCTCCAGCACACTGGACAAGCCAAGGGACAGAAAGGCACCAAGGTTAGGATGTCAGCCCAACGCAGAAGGAAAGCCAGTGAGAGAGAGAAGCTCAGGATGAGGACCCTGGCAGATGCCTTGCACACCCTGCGCAATTACTTGCCTCCTGTCTATAGCCAAAGAGGCCAGCCTCTCACCAAAATACAGACACTGAAATACACCATCAAGTACATCAGTGAACTCACAGACCTGCTGAATAGCGTCAAACGGGCACAGGCTCCCTTATCGCCACTGGAATGTGGGGATTCTTTGGTCTTAAAGAGTCACCCCAGTCTTTGGGTACAGATGAAAATGGAAAGGAGGGGCTGTTGCGCATATTATAAAACTGTTCTCAGTCTAAGGGAATATGTGTGGTGTCTTGCAGCACCTGAGTAATGGGTTGGTTGGTTGGTTTTAAGGAGCCTCAAAGACATCATTAAAATCAATTTGATGCTACAAGTCTACAAAGGTAACTTTAAGGCAAATTGAGTCCTCTGGGACTAACGGACCACAATGCTGATTAACCATCTCTTTAATAATTGCTGTCTGCCTGGCCAAACTCACTCTACTCAGTTTTGTGTTAATATTTTGGAACAAATGAGCAGTGGATTTTAAAATGAATTTATTATAATGTACAATTGGTTTTTATTTTTATTTTTTAATGCTAAGCATATTAGTCAGTAGGCACTTTAATACTAGTATTAGGAAAAGCATGTATGTATGTTTAGTCCAGGAGTTGCCTATTTATCTATATTTTACAATTCTGTTTATGCCATAAAGAAACTGTGTTGAATGTCTTTGCTTGAAAGCAAATAATATATTTGCTCTCTCATATTCTATATCTTGTAGTGTGTCCCCGACAGAAAAAAAAAAAAAAAGCTAATAAAGGAATGATTAATGCCTAGTAGTATTTAACAGAGATTGATGCCTTGTCTCTGGCATTCCACAGCAAGGCTAGAAGTCTTATTCTATAGGAGGACTGGTGGGGGTGGGGGACCTCAGGCCCAGGGGCCAAATGCAGGCCATGACTTACTTTCCTTTGGCCCCTTCCCAGTTCCTGTATCTGGCCCTGTGACCCAATTCCTATCTCCAAGCACTGAACGGCTGAGCTCAGGGTAAAGAAGCAGAGAAGAGGGTATGACTCTGCAGGAGATAAGAAACAAACCCACGATCCCGAGTCCACCCCTTAAGCACCCCCACCTTCTATACAACCCTCAGAACTTGTACTCATTTTCAAACTGATCCCAGGGAGTGAAAAGGTTCTCTACCCCTGGTATATAGGACAGTTTAAAATCTAGAGGGGCAAAGGCTCAAATCACTGTCAGTATAAGCCCCATTTGTTAAAGCAAAAGTGCTTTGTGGATGGGGCTAGAAATCCATCTTTAACATTTATTTCTGGAGAAACGTTTAATATAGGTAGGGGCCGATTGGTTTAATGTCTATGAAGTTATACTGGACTTTCCACACAGAGGACGAGAGAGATGCCTCACCCTGCGAGCTAAAGTTTCATTGAAAAGTCTGATCTCTATACATCACTGAAGGTTTTAGTAGTGTACAGAATTCACCTTCAAAGTGTATTTAGGACCCGGTTGCTCTAGCATAATTGTAAGGTCTGGGTGTCACAGTGTCAGATCAGCTCTTTCCTGCACTAAAGAACCACCTTTTTTTTTAGTAGGAGTCTTAGTTTGAAGGTGATGATGGGTGGCGTGGGCCGCATCGCATTGTGCAGTGAAAAGAACATGTCTGCCATGTAATTTTGGCTCCCAAGTTAATTTAGAGCCACCCCAGTCTCTGTCCTGCTTTGAGGGTGCCGAGAGGAAAGGAGAAGCGGGAAGAGCCTATGTGCTACTGCAATGCAGCTCTGAGTCCTTCAGGGCACAACAAAGTCAGGCTAACCCTTTCTCTGCCTTGTGGCAGCCAGCCTCCTCAGGGAGACATACCAGTCTTTTTAGGAGTAAAATGTACAGCCTGCTGTGCATGGGGATCAAGTGGAGAACCCCTGATTAGAATGATTATATCCCCACACTATCCCCCTCGGAGTCACTGACAGCAATAAAACATAATACAAATGAATCAAGTATGTAAGATACCAAAAATCCTAACCTTCCCCTCTGCACCCATTTCCCCATCTCTCACCCAGGGGTCCCCCCTCAAACCAGAAGAGCCATAGTTGTCCCAAAAATCCCTTCTCCCACTGCTGCTACAATACAATTAAAGTAAGCCCCAAATCTAAAAATGATCTTATAAGCCTCACACTATCACTTACAACTAACCAAGCCTATTCCCCCCTCCACCACCTCAAACCTGAAGGTGTCCCCTTCATAGAGTGGCCAGACCTCCCATTGGTTCCAGTGCAGCCCTGCAACATGCGTTTTTCATAAGCATCCTGTTTCAAGTGGAGGTATGGCCACCCTACCCCTTCATGCTTCCCCCCTCCTTCCATAGCTGTTTACCCCCTTATGTATCCATAAACAGAAGTAAAAAAAATTTTTAAAAGGGAGGGAAGGAGAGAGAAACTTCAGTGCTTTAGGACTTTCCCCCCAGGTGGAGTTTTAACTAGGGCCAAGAGGGAAGGAGCTACAACTCTCACTAACAGAGCCTATCATTTCAACTCCCCACACAGCAAAATCCAAGATACAGATATGGATTTTATCCAAATGGTTATTGGCATGGATCGGGGAATGCTGCATTTCCATCACTGGCTTAGTCTCCTAATTCACTGCTTTTGAAATTTTTAGCCATGGTTTTTTTATACCTTCGAAGGCCACATTTCATCGTTTCCCAAGCTTTGGGAGAGAACCTCTTGGGGTGTTTGGGAGGGAGTACTTGGTGCTAGGGCAGGGGAAGCCCACATGCATGAGAGCCTAGAGCAGGCAGGGGTAGCATGTGGTAGGACTGTGTGCCCCCCCTATGCTCTGAAGGGTTGGGGAGAGTTGGCCAGAACTGAGAACTAACACAAGCACAACAAAAACAAGCCAGTCCTAACAGCCCCCCACCCCTATCCACACATGTGCCCCACTAAAGGCAGCCCCTGAGGAAAAGTGGCCCAGCTCAATCACTTCTGGAGAAGTTGCAAATCTGGTGTTGGGCATGGAGCTAGAAGCCCACAGCAGACAGGACATGAGTAGCAGCTCGTCCCTTTCTTTTAGCCCCAGCAACAACAACAACAAAACAATTGGGCTTGAGGGCAAATTCCATTCTCTGCCCCCCCCCCCCCCCGACAATCCCACTGCCTTGGAACAGAGATTTTCAAAGTTTGATGCTGGAGTTTTTATTATTTGGTTGACAGAGCATTGTTCTTTTCAATTACATGTGATCAGTATATTTCAGAAGCTGAATATACAATTCACAGAATTGTAGAATTGGAAGGAACCCCACACAGCTCCGATGTGTCCAGTCCAGCCCTGAGTCAGGACACTGTATACTTGAAGCAGAGATGGGGAACCTGCAGCCTCGGCCAAATGTGGCCCATGATTTTTATTTATCCCTTCCAATTCCTGAATCTGGCCCATAGATTCTACCCTCAATCACTGAAAGAGCAAGCTATGGGGAAGGGAGCAGAGAGGAGGGCATGCACTGAATGGATCCAAGGCACATGTTTATGATCTGGACCCTCTCCTTCCTTTCCCCATCTTTAACACAGCTGAAGCAGCAGCGCCCCTACCCCAACTCCCCTCCAACACACACGATGTGTTCAAGCAGCCCACAGGAGGGAAAGGGTTCCCCGTCACCAAGATAAAGCATCCCTGAAAGATGCTTGCCTAGTTAATTCATTCAGCATCAACTCTTTCAGCTACAGAGCAGTGGCAGAAATGCAGATCCAATGGCTGTTGAACCAGCCAGCACAGTCAGGTGTACCATGCAATGAGGCAGAAGCAGTCATGGAGTCCAAGGGCAACACCCATTCTCTCTTCTTCCTCACCCCTCTCCCCCAGAGCAGTCAGGTTACTGGGAGCTATCCTGTGCATACCTCCTAACCATCCATGTTTAGGAAGGACACACACTTTAACTGCCAAATCCCACAGTCCAGCCTGCAGCGAGTCAAAGTTCTTCTTTTAGGAGAGAGACAAATAAAGAAACCCATATTCAAACCTCAACCACCTCTTTCCCGGTTGCCTTCAGTCAGAAAAGCACTCAAGGACGGTGGGGAGATGATGGAATGGCAAGAAATAAAGTGGAATGATAAGCAGGAGGAGAGCCTCTGTCCTTTTTTACACACTTGGAGTGTGTGTGTAGGGGAAGCTTATTTGCAGAAGGGGTAGAGCTTGTCCCTTTTTGACCACTTCAGTGTTGGAAGGTTTGGTACCATACAGGGCTCTCAGCAGACGCATAGGGAAGGGAGTTTTCTTAGGGGCATTTTGGCTTGTGACTGATGTCAAATTCATGACGTCAAGAGAGTCTTGCAACAGTGTGTGGGTGTTTGAAGGCTAGACCCATGGCCCTCTGATTAGCCTAGGTTACTTACCCATCATTGCTTTGCATAGTAGGCCAGAAGGGCCATTTAAGCTAATTAGTTGAGCCTGTAGTGCAGTACAACAAGCTAAATAAATCACTCTCCTCTTTGCACCTGTCCTGTTTTCTTTTTTGTTTTTGTTTTAAGTTCCATCCATTGTTTCATATGCTAAATTAAATAGCTCTTATAACACACTATCTCCCACCCTGAAGGGGAATTACATACTATGATTCAAGACTAATGTAATTTTAAGTTGAAGCATTGTTTCCAAGTCATGCTATTCTGCACAGGCAAAACCTCATCTGGAGTCCTGGGTCCAGTTTTTGGTACCTCATTTTTGTTGGTATATGCAACATCCACAAGCAGGGGCATAGCAAGGTTGAGAAGGGCCTGGGCTCAAGCCTCAGTTATGGGCCCCTCATGTGCGCGTGTGCAAAGCACGCACGCGCTCCAAAAACCCAAAGTGGGCAGGGCTTAAGGGATGGGGCAGGACCTGCTGACAGCTTCTAAATATGCAAAATCCAGCAGCTAGGAGTTATAACTGTGGCCATAGACAAGCATGGCCTCCAAATGCTTCCCACCTCCCCAGCCGAGTGTCTACCACCACTCCACAGGAGTGGTTCCATTGCAGGGGCAGCCGGTGAGGCAGGGGCAGTGAGACTGACTGCGTCCACTGCATTACTGGGGGATGGGGTGAGCTTAGCCAGCCTGGTCTTCAGGGCCGGTTGCTTCTTGCTGCCGGTGCCGCCTGTGTCTTGTGCATGAATGCGGTGCAACCAGTCCAGAGGTGCTGCTATCAAACACACTAGACACCCAAAATGCAGCTACCTTATTAGGTGCATTATGCCATGAAAAGATTATATTATATAAAAATTAAAAAAAAAACCAGTTCAGTTGTGCCCCCATAATCAGTTCATGCTGCCCCCACCCATAACCTTTTAATTTGTGCCCCGGGGGAAGCGTGAATTGATTATATGGGGGGCGCAAATGAACTGATTATGGGGTGTGGGTTTAAAGACAGTATTCCTGTTAGCAATAACTTCATAAGAAAAGTTAGTGAAATAGCAGCCATAATAATTTCAAAACCATATTTGCAGATTTATTTTCCAAGATAGAATATATAGTGGTTTACAGCCTAAATTCCTACCTAAGATAGTACAAGTAATAAGACAGACACTTGTGAGAATGTGGCCCTTTTTACATGGGCCTCTCCCACCCATGAACACGCAGATTTCTGTGTGTTCATGGGTGGGGGAGCCCCATGTGAACAATGTGGTGCATGCACCCATGGTGTGTGGGGGTGCATGCACGCCTGCCTAACATGCATCCTCACTCACCCACCCCTCACTTGTCCCCACGCACGGAGCAACCGGGGGAAATGGCGGTTACTCTGTGGGTGTGGATGCATGTGCAGCCATGTGTATGCCCTGTCCATGCACTGGCGTGCCCATGGACCTCCCCCACCCAGTGGAGCCATGTAAAAATAGCATGTGAGGAGCCACTCAAACAGAAGGTTGCTACCTTGTAAACAAGGTTCTTTGAGATGGCTCCTAACATTCTCACAACACCCACCCTTCTAGCCCCGCATGGAATTTTTTTCTTATATTTCTAGAAAGGGTTGGAAGGAACTGTCATTCTGAGGGGGGAAGAATGCTTTTTATACTAGAGGAGCTTGAGACCATCATGTGGTCTATTTGAATAGGATGAGTGTGCACAACCCAGTTGTGAGAATGGTAGGAGCCATCTCAAAAAACTTTTACAAGGAGGAGGCTACTAACTAAGTGAGCAGAAGAACCAGAATCCCAATCTGAGGGGAGGGAAGCAAGCATGGCCAGTAGCTCTGAATTAAAGCTTTCGGTCTGCAAGCTGAACACCACAAACTACCAGTTGTGGAAATTCAAAGTAGAAACGCTCCTATCCAAAGATGACCAGTGGGAGGTGATCACCTGAGACAGACTTGTAGAAAACCCTGAGGAGTGGGACAGGAAGAACAGACAGGCAAAGGCAACCATAAGCCTGCTAGTAGATGACCAGTTAATCCACATAAGTGAAGAGGCCACAGCAAAGGGCATGTGGAATGCACTGCAGAAGCTGCATGAAAGTAAGCTGTTTCTCCTAAGGAAACTATAGCAGATGAGACTTGGTAAAGGGAAGGAGATGCAGGATCACATAAATTCAATGCTGGAAGTGGTAGCACAACTGCGAGGCATCAGTGAAGAGATAAGACAACCACATGGCGGCCTTACTTCTCTGCAGCCTGCCTGAATCATACAGCACCCTAATAAACGTCCTAGAGACAAGGCCTGAGGCAGATCTAACACTGGAATTTGTAAAAGGGAGACTCATGGATGAATTCCAGCACAGGAAAGAAATCATGCAAGACAATAAGGAACAGGATAAAGAAACTGCCCTGAGAATTGCAGATAACAGATTGCACAAGGAGGAAACAAGGACATGTTTTCGGTGCAAGAAAGAAGGACACCTAAAGAAAGACTGCTTCATATGGAAGGCAGAACAACAAAAGCGATCTCCACAAATGCCTATGCAAAGGGCCAAGGCTACAGCCAGTAACACAACCACAGAACAGTGGAGTGGATGTTTTAGAGCAACAAAGGCCAACTCATCGCAGGACTGGTATGTCGACTCTGGAGCTACAAGTCACATGACCAGCAACAAGAGTTTCTTCACGGACCCAAGCAACAAAGAAGAGATATACCTCGCTGATGGAAGCAGCATCACTGCAGAAGGTATTGGCGAAGGAATTCTGAGTTGCAACAAGCCACACGGAGGCACACTAGCAATACCAGTAAAGGATGTGCTATACCTACCTGGTTTAGAGGGAGGACTCCTATCTGTTAAACGCCTAAGAGAGAAAGGGCTCACTGTCAAGTTCCAGGGCAATGAATGCACAATCCATAAGGGGACAAGGGTCCTAGCCAGAGCCTATGCAGATGGACACCCGTATCGCTTGAGTGCAACCAAGGAACAAACAGTTGAAATCAGCACAAGCTCAACTGAGATGCAGGAACAAACCCAATCACCTGCAGATGTTGAAATCAGAAGATCTACCACGGAAAATAAAGGCAAACCACCCACCCGCCCGTCCTACAAAGCAAGTACCGACAGACTGTCCGAGCCATCAACATGGGAAGATGTGTTCCCCTTCTGACATGTGTAAGACAAATGGATAAAGGCAGCAACAGAAGAAATAAAGGCCATGCATGAAAATCAAACCTGGACACTGTGTACACTACCAATGGGCAGAAAGACCATAGGATGTAAGTGGACATTTAAAATCAAATACAATGCCGAAGGCAAGGCAGAACGATACAAGGCCCGACTAGTCGCTAAAGGATACTCACAGAAATATGGTGAAGATTATGATGAAACATTTGCCCCAGTAGTCAAGTACACCACAATCAGGACACTATTGAGCATAGCAGCAGAGAAAGGAATGCAGGTTAAACATCTGGATGTGAAAACAGCATTCCTACCTGGAGAACTAAAAGACGACATCTACATGAAACAGCCACCAGGATTCAAAGACACCGAAAGACCAGACCTTGTATGCAAGCTGAAAAAGAGCATATGTGGACTCAAACAAGCGGCCAGAGCATGGAATACAAAAAACAAGCAGTGCTCACAAAGGAAAATTTCATCAGAAGTAAAGTGGATCCTTGCTTATATTCAAAGAAACAGAATGACAATGGTTTTTCATATTGATTTACGTTGACGACATTAATATGCTATGAGCAAGAAGGGGATGACCGTGGAATGAGAACCCTGAATCAAAACTTTGAGACAAAAAGGCCTAGGAAACATAACACATTACCTATGTATACAAGTAGAAAGAGAAGATAATGGAAGTTATCTCCTCAACCAAAGGCATAAAATAGAACTACTAGGAAGCTTCGGAATGAAAGATGCCAAGGCAGTAAGCACTCCCATGGAAACTAACTACCTGAAGGAGACTTAAGAACAAAGCATGCAACTGCCAGACAACCGACAATACAGATGCACAATTGGGGTCACTAGACCAGACATTGCAGTAGCAATAGGAATCCTATGCAGGAAAGTATCAGCACCAAGTCAGAAAGACTGGAATGCAGTAAAAAGGGTCATGAGCTACCTGAAGGGAACTGCACACCTTAAACTGCAGCTACCTGCAACTTCTGGATGTAAGCTGACAGGATATGTAGAGGCAGATTGGGCTGGGACAGCTCTGACAGAAAATCCACCAGCGGTTGGCTATTTCTGTTAGGAGGGGGACCCATCAGCTGGTCTAGCAAGAAACAGACCACAGTAGCACTCGCCTCAACAGAAGTCGAGTATGTTGCAGCCGCACATACTAGTCAAGAGGTAATTTGGCTACGACAATTGTTCACAGACTTGGGAAAAGAACTGAACAGCCCTATACAAGTTTTGGAAGACAACCAAGGCTGTATTGTTCTCACACAAATGGAAAGAGTAAACCCGAGGACCAAACATATAGACGTGAAATATCATTTCCTAAGGGACTTGCAAGAACAAGGACTTCTAGACATGCAATATTGTCCTACAGAAGACATGGTAGCAGATGCCCTGACAAAACCTTTAGCAGGAGAGTGCCATCGAAAGCTACTAAGTAAAATGGGTTTAGTAGGTTAGCTTCTGTCTATTGAGAAGAGGTGTTGGTATATGCAAAATCCACAAGTTAATGCTTGCTGTATTAACAGTAATTGACTATAGAGCCACCAGATGGCGCTGCTAAATTTGTGTACACATGGAAGGGAGATGGGTTTTACAGTTGAATTCCTCTGTGTAACCACTCCTCCTTCCCTTCTCTCTCATTGTCTCAGTCTCCATTTTGTCTTACTACTAGTTAGATGCAGCTAAGGACAGGCGTGGCTGGCCTCCCAGGGCATTTGGGGCACTGACCCCCCCAAGCACCACCAGGCGCCGCGGCCACAGTTCATTAAAAAAACCAAAAAAAACAACCTCCTCACTGCCACCCCTTCCCACAGCAGCCTTTGCTTCAGAGCAGAGGCTGCTGCAGCGCTGTTGTCAGTTTCACTGAAACTGAAAACAGCGCTGCAGCAGCCTCCACTCTGAAGCAAAGGCAAGGCAGAGGCTGCTGTGACGCTGTTAGTTGACTTCTGGGATCCACTCCAGAGAAGTGGGTCCCAGAAGGCTCAAAAATGCTAAGCCCAACCACGTTTTCCAATGGAAAACGCGGAGCTCAGCCCGGCTGAGCTCCTTCATCTACACAGCATGTATAGGATGTGCTGTGGAGGGAGGAGCTAGGGCTTCCATTGCGCTCAGTGGGCACAAGGAAAGCTCTCACCAGGGCGCTTGTTGAAAGCGCCCTGGCGAGATGCCTTGGGCCAGAGGCCTGAGGCAGGGAGCAGCACGTATGCGCACTGGTCCCTACCTCACATGCTCAAAGATGACCATGGCTGCCGCTTCCGCTCCCAGCACCAGGTAAGAATAAGATTCCTTCCTATCCTCCTCCTGCACCCCACCCCCCAGGGCTGTTTCCCACCCAGCACCCCCCCAGGCTGTTTCCCACTGGAAAACAGTCTGGGGGGGGGGGGG
>QEPC01005466.1:490830-522693 GCA_003113815.1 Sphenodon punctatus
TGTCTATTTGCTGGACTGTAAAATGTGTTAATTAATGCAAATATGTAAATAAATGTTTGTTTTTAATTATAAAGATGTCATTACTGCTATTAAAGAACTCATTTTTAATTTTACTCGACCGGTTTTGTAACTTTATTTGGTCGCAGAATTTTCCATTTCGGGTCGCAGAATTTCAGAATTTTTTTTGCAGAAGAATCGGGGCCCTGAGTGTAATACGTTCCTGCCAACCCATCCCCATTAGGAGATGGGCCACCATGTTCTGCACTAGCTGCAGCCTCTGGATGGCATGAGAAGCCCCATGTAGAACATGTCGCAGTAGTCTAGCCTCAAGGTGATGAAGGCATGAATGAGGGTGGCCAGGTCGGGCCTGGAAATGAATGGATACAACATCTGCCCTAGATACAGCTGGTGGAAGGTGGCTTTAGCCACTGCCTCTAACCTGTTGTTCCAGGCAGAGGTCTGAGTCCAGCAGTCCCAGACTCTGAACCTGCTGGGCTACGGGAGGGCGGACCCCCTCTATGAGAGGAGCCAACACCTCCTTCACCATACCCACCACCACCACTTCTGTCTTATCGGGATTGAGCTTCAGTCTGCTCTGCTGCACCCAATCTGCCATGGCCTCCAAACCCTGACAGCACTGAGCTGGCAGGACCTGGGTCAGTTGAAAAGGAGAGGTACAGCTGAGTATCATCAGCATATTGGTGACAATGTACCCCAAACCCTCTCATGATCTCCCCCAGTGGCTGCATATACACATGTTAAAATAGTGGAGACAAGATCAAACCTTGTGGAATGCCACAGGTTAGGGCCTGGGGGCTAAATGTTTCTGCCCCCAGTACCACTGGCTGGCTTCTTCCCAAGAGGAATGAGCAGAACCATCCAGAGACAGTGCCGCCCAGACACCCCAGGACTCACAATTGTCTCAATAGCAGCCCATGGTCCACTGTATCAAAAGCAGCCAAGAGATCTAGCAGGATCAGCAATATTGAATGTCCTGCATCTGTCTCCTGGCAAAGGTCATCCACCAAAACCACCAGTGCTGTCTCAGTGCCCTAGCTGGGGCAGAACCCAGACTGAAAAGGGTCAAGGAAACGGACACTGTCCATATGGACCTGGAGCTGCAGTCCAACTGCCCGTTCGGTCTCTAATCTTCCCTTTTTAAGGAAGGTTATTGAATGGTAACTGGTGAGTGTCCACATCCAAAGATGACTTCAGCAGGGGGCACACCATGGCCTCCTTGAGACTGGGTGACAGTCACCCCTGCTGGAGGGATGTGTTGATTACCCTTGCCAGCACCATCCCCAAGGTCTCCCTGGAGGCTACCACCAGCCAGGATGGGCATGGATCTAGTTCACAACTAGTGGCTCTAACAGACCCCAAAACATCCACAGCATCAGCTGGTGTCACTTCCTGAAACTCATCCCAGAAAGATGGACCAGATGTTGCCTCTAACCTAGTGCTCCTCCCCTACTGCCCCTAATCTGTCAAAGTTGTTAGATTCAAGCAATGTTGTCTACAAAGTAGATAAACTCCTCTCAATGGGCCTGGGACAAGTCCCTGTCTAGGCAGAGGGAGGCTGGACTAACCAGCCCCTGCACCACCCAGAACAGCTCCACTGGACATGACTTTGCAGAGACTATGAAGGCAACCAAGAACTCTTTGCTGTTCTCACAGCCTCAACATAGGACCACAAATGGGCCCTATGGAGAAGTCAGTCAGATTCAGAGAGTCAGACACCAGCACCACTCTAGTTGCCTACCTACCTGCTTCATACACTGCAGCCCCTCCGTAAAGCAAGGGGCCTTGCGGTGACGAAAGAGGCAGGGGATGTCTTGGAGCCACTGTCAATGGCCTTCCCTAACAAGATGTTCCAATCTCAGACAAGGCCATTGACAGCATGACTGTCAGGGTCTAAGGTTAGCTCCCTCAGAGCCTCCTGTGGTTCCATCAGCCTCTGAAGGTGGACCAACCTAACCAGTCCCCTCCCCTTCTGGAGGTGGTGTGCTGAGAGGCTGGCCTGTAGGAGATAATGATCTGTCCATGACAAGGGTGTGACCCTCACATCCCCCACTAATGGATCCAGCACCTCAAGGCCAGAACAGAAGACCAGGTCAAGGATGTGTCCCCCCCCACATGGATCAGGCACTTCACAACTTGGGACAAGTCCATGGTTGCCATGAACTCACGCTCTGCTCCTAGAAGGCTGGCATTGGCATGGGTGTTCAAGGTCCTGGGAGGAGCTCAGCACCACCTCTGAGACCAGCTCTGCTAGAGCGGCAAGGGATGCTGCTGGGCAGGAAGGGGCTGGTACACCAGCAGCACCCCAGGATTGCCCCCAGCCAAATTAAACCACATGGAGGGCCTCAGTACCTGGGATCTTGCAGACTGGATATCTCCTAACTGGCCACTGCTCTCTAAAGCTAATGGCTATGCCCCCCATGTGGGGCTGGTGCTGCACAGCTTACCCAGCTGGGATGAGGTCAGCCAAAATTGGCCCTGCCTCCTCCAGCCAGGTTTCTGTAATGCATGTGAGGTCCGCAGCCCCATCTAAGACCAAATCACTGGAGCCTTATTTGCATTTAGCATCAGCCCTTTACAGGTGGACCTTAGACCCTGCTCTTCCCATCACCCTCAGCAAGGGGGCAGCTCTCTTAACCTCCAACAGGCACCTTGATCCCCTAGGAGTCTGAGCCACCTGCCCCCTTAGACCATACCATCTGTGCCTCAGCCACCCCAATGGCTGCTACTCCTCCTCCATCCACTGTCCTGACCCTCACTGGCTGCCCACCCATGGCCTTCCAAGAGCTTCCCCCCTCACCATGTCCAATCCAATCCCACTCCTCCACAATTTGTGCACCCCAATCCATCCCACCCCCCCACCAAAACCCCCCTCTGACCCACCCACCTGCTGGCACCAGGGGCTGACATCAGAAGTCACTCCCCTTCTGACCTCCCCCTGCCACTGGAGGTCAGATAACATCCCCCACCTGCTGCCACCAGGTGACCCCCCCCTGGCCCCACCTCCTGCTTCCACCAAGGGTAGTTGCTACCCCTCCCTACTCTGCCCCCACCATTAGATACCACAAATAACCTCCCCTTTTTCCCTATCCACCCTTCACTTCCCAACCCCCCTTTACCTTTTAAAACCAACCAAATCCAACTTACCAAGCCAGTATTTCCCCCCCTGGTTCCCCAAAGGGTCCCTGCAGAACAGACCACACCCCTGACTAAGAAAGAAGAGCACACCAGGATGGTCAACACACACAGGGAGCCCTGGGCCAAGGAAGGGGAGGGGACCAGGCCAAGACATGGGGAAAGGCACCCAGAACCCCAGACAGCATGAGCCACTCAACAGCAACACAGGGTGAACACAGACATGATGCTAACCACCCTTGGTGGTCATTTATGCATGTTTCAGGGCTGCAATGGGCACCAATACAGCCTCTCCCCATATTCAGAGGATAGAGGTAGACCCATGATTCTGACCCTCCTTTGCGAATCTGCATCCAGGTTTATGCCACCCATGAAGCTTGTACTAGTTTTCTAGCGTGCATCCCTGTGCTTACGTTTCCCTCCCTTGAGGGAGAGGGGCACAAGCTTAACTATATTTGCTACCACTGATCAGAGATGCATTTAAGTACTTCCACCAAAAAATTGGCACTCTTTCTAGTGGAAAGAGTAACTAGGCATTTGCAACCTCATACAAGAGCTGTAGTAGAGTTTGAATGCAGATATGTTCTAGGCAAATGACCACTAGTATAGACAGTTGGCTTTAGTTTTTATTTTAATAAGCTTTTTTACATGGGTAAGATGATTTAGAGTGTCCAAAGTCTTCCTTTAGCTGCAAAAAGGAGAACATTTGATTAACCATTGTTATGGCAGCACACTAGTATGGCCCATCATTACCAATTAGTATCATTACCTTGTTTGGTCATTGGTCTAGTTTACACTTTCCATGAAGACTGCTCCAGAAGACACATGCCCATGCATATGGGTCTCAACACTACGGCCTTAGAAGAAAAAAAAATTAAAATGCTAGCAGTTCTGTAGACTAGACAGACCACCAAGTATCAGACACACACACAACCTCCCCTCCTGTAAACATGCTGCTTTGCAGCACAAGCTATCTAGAGACTAGCTACTACAGAGTTAAGAGTAGTCCACTCCAGCCTAAGACTGCCAGTGATACAGGTCTTCTTCCCTTCCACTTACCAACTCTCTGCTTTCTAGGAAGGCATCTCCTTGCACAGAGGAAGTCTGATGCTGGCCTTCTAGCATCACATACAACCACACTGCAGTGGAAATGTATCTGCAATACAGCAAAACCATGTTATAGCAGTTTTATTTCTAGTGTAGTAAGTTTTTTTCCTTTAGAAAACAGCCACGCATGCTGTGCAAGTATCATTTGGATGAACAGTCTGGCCTCCAGCTTTACTCCTAAGAAGATATGTGTTCTAGCCATACTAGACCCAAGAGATTTGCAAGCCTTTGGAGTAGTACTGGTGTGTACCAAGCCAAATGTGGAAGCTCTCAAAAGAAAAAAGCCAGAGCTCTCACCTGTCCCAGTAGTGCCTTTGCATCTTGCATGAAAGTGAACATTTTTACTTCAAATCTTTTCAGGTGCATGGGGAGCTCAACTCTTGAGTCACGATCTACTTTGTGGAAGATTGTTTGGTGGGTGTCTTCAGCATTTTCACAGCTTTTTCAAGAGGGAGAAAAAGTTTGAGGCATTGAAAAAAAATAAATCTTAGGCCACAGTTGCCAACCTTACTTCAAAACCCCTCTAGCTATGGCAAGGTATTGAAGGCAAAGTATTAAGAGGACCAGAGGCATGGCATTACAACTTCAGCTCTAGCCACCTAGGTTTGAGCCATTATATCTAGGCAGGGGGGCAGGGACAGTAACCCCTTGGGCATGAGTCAAACATAGCGCTATCCAAAAGATGCAGTACTTGCAAGGGGTTATGGCAGGGGTAGGTAACCTCCAGTTTATGGACCAACTCTGTCCCATGGCCATTTCCCCCCCTTTTCAATTCCTGGATGTGGCCGGTGGATCCAGCCCTTTCCCTCAAGCACTGAAATGGCTAATTCAGGAGAAGGGAGCAAGGATAAGAACTCCAGGATATGGTGTACATCTATAATCCAGACACTCTTCCTTTCCCTATCCTCGAGTGGTGCAGATGATCTTTTCTTGGAAGAACTTGTTGGCTTGCATAAGCATGCCAATAAGCTTGGTGGCATTGTCACCCCCCTCATGCTGCCAATAATTCAGATGGTTTGTGTAGCCCATAGAGCTTGTAGTATTTTTCCAAGTGGCCCACAAGAGGAAAAGGCTCCCCATTGTACAAACCAGCTGTTTATATATACACAAATCTTTAATTTCCAACTGTCTTGTCTCTGCAAGCCTGTCACAAGGTTACCTCTAGCTCTGCTATACTAGCTTAGGGCATGAGTGCAGAGCCTATTGCTGCAACCCATAGGACTGCTAGAAAAGGCACCATCAAGTTAGTCAGTTACCTGTCTACAATTATGAGCCACTGTGGATTGCTGTCTTTGTCTGGTGAGGTTGTAGTCCAACAATCTTCTAAAAAGAGCTCCAGCTGTGGATCTTCAGAACGGAGCAGCTCCACTTCAAAGTACAGTGCCTCCTTTAAGTACTTTACTACAGGATATTCTGTATCCTTGTAGAAGTCTGAATAGAACTGGTCTAGATAAATAATGGAGTTGTTAAGTACTAGCACATTTGAGTCTTTAGCACGTCAAGAGGAAAGCCTAGCTTGCAGTGTGCTGAATGCCCCATCCTCTCCTAGGATCTTGGTCTTCATTACTTGAGCATGTGCTCACCTATGTGTCAGTGGGCAGGCGAGATCTGTTGGAGGATTCAAGATGGTGGGTTGGGATTTTAATTGGTGGCCATCTGCAAATGTCATCCCACAATCCCAACTGATTCTGTAGTAGTTTGCATCTGGGGTGGGGGGGGGAAGGGGTGTCACAGGATTAAAGTCTAAACAATCTTTGGACAGGATTATTCAAGTCTCTTCTGTCAAGAGAGTTGTGTAGACACCATGGTCCTAGCAGCACGTTAGGGAAACAGAGCAAGTAATGTCTACTTGTCAGACTTCATAATCTTAAACAATTTTTCCCATAGGGTTTTTATTATTTTCAGGGTACTATTTTCCACAAGAAAAAAGGTCCTTGGTTCTGTTTTAAGGCTCTATTTGTCATGATGGAAGTGTCCATCACCAGCTGCTACTAGTATTTGTGCTACTCCGCTGCCTCTTAAAGAGTTCACATGGCTGTGTCCAATTAGCCTGATCCCAATTATGTGCCCACATCTGAGACTTTGCTTGCTACCCACTTCCATTAGCAATGGAGTAGGAGATGGCTCAGTTACCTTTAGAAAGCCTCAAGATTAGAGCAAGAGGACCAAATCCTGGCTCAATACTGGGTGCTGGGTTGTTTTCTGCACCATACTGGACAAGGATGGTCTCATTGATGAAATATTGGCAGGCACATTTCAGTCTGAGAATGCAAGAAGTTTAGGTTAGAAAACAATGTCAGGAAAACCTTCCCCTTCTGTTCCCAGAAAGCAAGGACTCACTGGTACACTGGTGTCTCTCTTCCTGGCCTGAAGTACAGCACATCGTTTTCATAAGTCATAGTTGTGTTCTCAAACTGAGAAGAGAACCATATAATTAGGGAGGCCCCCACATTTCCATTTAACACAGAGGTTTTGTCCAATTTAACGAGTTAGGGGATCCTAGTATGGGACATGGCTGATCTGAGATGGACAAAGATCCACCACACCTTTGACAGCCTTAACAGCAATGAGTCTGGTTGTGGTGGATCACTTCTGAACTTCAGCCCTCCAGGTGACTGCTGTCTAAGACTTCTGTCAAGGTTACCAGAAAAGACATTCTGGTAGGCCAACCAAGTGTTTTTGCCAGATTAAAAAACTTTAAAGTGTCTGCTATCTGGGGCAGGCCGTGACAGGATTACTTCTTTACCTTTCTACTGGTTCCACAGGTGTTTACATTGAATATAAATGTTGCACTCTTTCCTGTCACTCGAGTAGGATTGCATTGTTTATCTCTCAAGACAAATGAGCTAGAATCCACATCTGTGATGCCTCCTAGTTTCAGTGCTGTAATCATCATGGTTCCATTTGGCTGACAATCTGAAATAAGTAAATATAGCCCATTTACTGCTGTTCAGTGCTTTATGACATTACCAGACTTCAAACTGTTTAGTAAATAGATTCAGATAGGATTTACATAGGGAACGGTAAGAGTTGGATACCTATTAGTTCTTTGGATGGAAATTTGCAAGCGATTGAGAAGTTTCTCATTTCCGAGAGAGTGCCACTGTCCTTCATTGTAACCAGGAGAACACCTGTAATGCCAGTGGGATCTATATCCTGGAAGAGAGTTTTTACCAGCAGTCAGCACTCATGACACAAACCCTTTACTTCCAAGAGAGGCCTCTCCCCATATTTGATTCTTCCTAGTTAACTGTGGTTTTAGCCATGACACCAGAATGCCTTTGAATTTTGGCAGTTTCTACCCTTTAGCCAGCATTTAATTTGTAATATGAATTGCCACACCAGGGCTTGTCACCCCAAAATTTGTCAGATTAGGGACCTGAACCCTCATCTCTGGCTAGCACCCCAAATCACTTGATCCTCCTTCCCCTGTACAGTAGGATACAGAACTGATCCTTTTGCAATTTAATCAAAGATAGGGAATAGGGCAGGCAAGTCTTTAATAACCAAATAAGCCATCCATGGTTTTCTGGCTTGTTCCCAAACCTGAAGTGGCCAATGTTGACCTTCAGGGTTGTGCACACTCCTGCTTGGGAGTATTTCCTGGGGCTCAGCCCCCCACCCCCTTCAAATTAAGGGCTGCCTTTGGCCAAGGCAGAGCAGAGCTCTGCTTGGTTGAGAACAGATGCTCAGGTAGTTCGTTCTGGTACTGTGAGATAATGGATCAGTCCATGAAGGTTACATAAGTCCAGAACAGTGAAGAGAAGCTATTAATAGTATCTCTGCTAATGAAGTACTGCTTTAGAACCCTGGAAGCATGCTGTCTATTGTTTTAAAGGGAGATGTTGGCCAATCATCTTCCCCTTTCTATAGCAGAGACCCAGCAAGCTACATTTTATCTTTTTGCCAATTGTACTGTTTTATGGCACACTGGGACAGATATGAAACTAGTTGCCATTAGAGACCCATTGCTTTAAGAGACTGAATCTTCAAGATGTTGGTTATGGTTCTTAGTGTTACAGATACTAACTTAGTGGTAACTGATGCTCTGTTGCTACTGTAACCTGGTCAACTTTGGCAGGGTGGGATTTAAAACTGGAGACCTCAGCTCTTATCTGCAGGAGCCTCTATCCTAAGCCAAAAGACCAGAGTCTCATTTCTGAGACTAGTCAGCTCATGAGCCTGTGAGTGGTCACTCACTAGAGGGGACCTCTGTGCCAACCTTCTCTGGGGCTACACTATATTTGTATACTTTCTGCTCTGCAGGTAGTCAAGACCAACAAGTTCACCATCTCAGCTGGATTTTAGTCTTTCCAACATGGTGACATGCCAGAATGAGCCCCCCATAGGTTTTAAGTCCAACTGTGCTGTCCACTAGCTTCTTCCTCCCCACATTCCTTCCTATAGTTTCTAGGCTTGCTCCTTGGAGGCCAGCACTAGCTACACCATGCCATCCTTACCTCATATACCACATGAGGGGCATAAAGAGGGACACGAGCTGTGAAGTGTGTTCCATTATCACTCAAGCCATAGTTCAGCTTCTGGGCAGCTTCAGGTGACAGGTGCAAGTCAGAAATAAAAGGAAGCCAGTTTTGATCCACATTTCCACGAGTAACTGTTAGGTAGAGGTTTTCCTCATCACAGAATCCTCTTGCATTGGGCAGCACTGTAGCAGAACAAACATTCAGTGTTTTAAATAATTGTGAGCCCCAAAGCAGATCCCATTTGATTGTCATGTTATGTCTTATTCATGGTAAGACAGCAACCTCTGACATTGGTGCTTTGATTGCCTTACCTGCATCTTTGACAGGAACAACAATTGTGACTGGAACAAAGAAAGCCTCATTTGTGGGATACACCATGAAGCCAAATGTGATGTTCAGGGTATACAGTCTGACATCTTCAGTTGTGTACTAAGAAGAAATACAGCAAGTTTGTTTAGAAATTATAGTTTATTATTTCTATAGGTCTTGGAGATTAACACAATTGGGTCCTGATTCACTAAGTGGAGACTCATGCCATTTATGACCCTAGCTTGCAACAGTTGCCATCACAAGGGAAACATGCTGCTCTCAATTGAGATTTTAATGCCCAAGTCCCTAGGTGCTCTAGCTGCCAGTTGTCCCAGGTCCTGCTATTGCAGTTAAGTTGCCTCCAAGGGCATGCATCCCAAGAGCATTTATTTAATTTAAGAAGTTTAAGGTTTCAGTGTGGGAAGTTGTCCTCCACCCCAAAGTTGTGCGATTCCCTGTCCAAGTCACATACCTCAACCTGAACATTTGGCATATCAAATGGAACCTCTAAGATAGAACCTTTGCTTCCATTAGGGTATTTGGTCTCATAGACTCTGTATCCATCCTGGATTGCCTCAGGCACTGTTAGAGTTGTGGAGTCCATTGTCAAGCTCACTAGTTCCACATCTGGAAGGAATGGCCCTATGGTCACATTGAACAGCCTGATACTGGAGTTTGTGTCTAGGAGAGAGAGATTTTGCATTAACCTGCAGCAGGTTTTAGTAGGATTGTCAAGTTGGCTTAATCATGTCCCTGCTACTTACTGTTTGTTGTGGCAAGTGGTCTGATTTGGAAGGGAGTTTCCATGGTCTTGATGATGGTATGTTTAGTTACTTCCCACCTGTCATCTTCCCATTGGTGTTCCAACAACAAGTTAATGTTGTATTTTGTCCCATACTGCCCATTGCTCACATGACTCTGCAAGTGAGAGTTGAGTATTTAATTTTTAAAAAACTTATGCCACCCCCTCCTGCCTCAGGCATCTCACAACATTAACACAATATACAAACAACAATTTAAAATAAATTAAAACCCATCCCTTCCCACCCTAACCCAACCCACCCCCTTCAGGAAAGGGCTGGTGGAACAGCCAGGTCTTCGTGTCTACAGAAAGAGGGGAGGTCAGTAATTAAGCAGACATCCAGTGGGAGGGAGTGCCACAGCTGCGGTGCAGCTACAGACAATGCCCTTCTCACAGTGGACTCCCAGGAAACCTGGGGGACCCTGAGGATGCCCCCGACTGCAGGGGCCAATCCAGGACCCAGAGAGCGAGGCATTTCCTCATTTAGGGCTTTAAAAGGTTACCACCATCACCTTGAATTGGGCCTAGAAAGCTATTGGCAGCCAGTGCAAAGAACCGAGCACTGGTGTAATGTGCTCATGTCGGCCTGTCCCAGTCAAGAGATGGACCACTGCATTCTGCACCAACTGCAGCTTCTGAACCAGCACCAAGGGTAGCCCCACGTAGAGTGCATTGCAGTAATCTAGTCTCGAGGTAATAAAAGCATGGATGGTTGTGGCCAGATTAGAGTCTGAGATATATGGCCTAAGCTGACACCAGATGTAACTGGTGAAATGTCCCCTTCTCCACAGCCTCCACCTGGGCATCCAGGCAAACTTCAGGTCCAGGAGCACCCCCAGACTCTGGACCTGCAAAACCAGGGGAGGCTGGATGCCATTGATGGGGGCCACTACCCCCTTGGCCCTCCCCACAATCACCTCAGTTTTCTCAGCATTTAGTTTCAGGCAGCTCACCCTCAGCCAGTCCCCCACAGCTGACTGACACTGGGTAAGCACTGAGACTGCCGGGTCTGAGTCAGGAAAAGGATATAGCTGGGTGTCATCAGCTTATTAACACCTCACCCCGAACATCCCCCAAAGGCTGCATATACACATTGAACAAGATGGAACCCTGCGGAACCCCACATGTGAGGCCCTTGGGGAGTTTTCATCCTTGCCCCAGGACCACATGCTGGGTTCTCCTAGTCAGGAAGGAGTGGAACCATTCAAGAACAGTCTTGCCAATCCCTGCCCGGTCCCACAGTCAGGTCAACTCATGATCAACAGTATCAAATGCAGCTGAGAGAACTAACAGGATCAGCAGGGTTAAGCAACTCGAGTCCCACTCACAGGAGAGGTTGACCAAGGCCACAAGTGCCATCTCTGGCTGCTTTTAGACAAGTGGGTTGCCGTCACGTGACCTGCTTGCACAAGGTTTCAAAATCCCGCAATGCAGGATTACACGTGAGCGGTTGGGGAATCATGCATGGGAGGCAGTAGGGTATGATTTGCTGACCGTGAATTAAATATCTTGCAATTGGGGTATTTAATACACGGTTGGCAAAGCGTGCACTACTGCCTCCCATGTGCATGATCCCTGACAGTGACCTGCTCACTTAAAAGCAGCCTCTGTGCCATAACCCAGATGGAAGCTTGACTGAGGGCTCAAGAGAATTGACCAGGTCCAAATGCCCCTGAAGCTGCTGAGCCATCCCTCATTCAATAACCTTCCCTAAAAAGGTTATTTGTTTAAATAAACATTAGGCTTAGTGTGCACTATAATAGCTTCTGGACTACATGCTACAATAGCCATCTCCCAACTTGCCAGCTGTCATTATGCAGTTGCATTATTATGCTCTGTTGCAGAGACAGGTGTCAGAGTTTAGTTGGGACATAGGTATGTCTGAACAATTGAGCTAATCCCTACCCCACAGCCTCCTTTTCCAGTTTCCATTTTATTTTACCTCAGATTAGCTGGGAAATCTTCCAAACTTAATCCCAAAGACTGGAAAGCAAAGCATCTCCCCAGACCTTGGATTAGACATGGACAAATGCATGCTGGTCAGATTCAGTATGGGGAACCAAGCAGCTCCCGGTGACAAGACTCATCGTATCAGGAGCACAGCTAAGGCGAGCCAGGCCACCACCAAGACAGCACCCCTAGGCTGCCCATGGCTGCCTCTATTGCCTGCAAGGCTATTCAGTGTCCTACTAGTAGGGTGACTGAGGAATGTACTGAAGGGGTGATGGCATGCCTCCATAACCCACCCAAGATGGAGAAGCAGCACTACCACTCAGGAAAGTGGTGGGGGGGGAAGGAGCCCTTCAGTTCCTGGTTGCACCCCTACATCTGAGCATTTGCATCATATGGGCCACATCAACCCAAGAGGTTCTACTGTGGCAGAGGGATTCAGTTGTTGAAAACTTACTCCTCCCCCAGCCATTTGATTTACAGGCAACTAACCTTGTAGTAGCCACCTTCTGCACCAATTGGTATCTTGATAGTAATCCGATCAGTATCATTGATGAGAATGTATTTCCTGGAAGTTATTTCACTAGCAAGAAGTTTATGGAGGTCCACACCCATTTCAACAAGGACATCATTGAAACTAGTTGCACCAGCAGAGAGTGGTTGGATGTTCTTGGGAATGGTCCATACAATTGTGTCATTGGTATAACCAACACAATCTTTAGGGGAGAAGAGATTAGTATTATTCTCTAGGTCTTCCCCATTCAAGTTATGAATATCAAGCAACTGAATTGTCATCTTGAATTTAGCATCTGATCAAAATACTTGAGACCAGCTCTTACCTATGGGACAGGCTATTGCTGTGTCCACCATCAAGATCATCCATCGTTGTTTATAGAATGTGCTTGATCTCACAACTGAGAAGTTTACTCCTTGAACCTGCAAGAGTCAGTCAGTTTTGTCAAGCATCTATGCAGCCTTGTTAGCTTCTGCCTACATGCAGAACATTAGGAGTCACACCAACCTTGATCAGTTTAGCTTCTGATGCGTTGTATGGTGCTCGAAGCACAATCCTAGTGTCTGTTGTGTTGACTCCATAGTGAGCATTCTGAGCATCGCTCACTAACATAGCCTTCCTTCCAGTTGGAAGGTGAAATACGATTTGCCAGATGGAGACTGCCCCAGAGGTTGCCTAGACCAGAGACAAGTTTCAGGCACAGTGGCACCTAAGTCCACTAAATCACTATTCCAGGGATGGGGTCAAATCCAACCTGCAGTTTTGTTTATTTTTTGAAAGCTTGGCCCTTTTTCAAT
The DNA here is from genome assembly GCA_003113815.1 of Sphenodon punctatus. NCBI lineage: Eukaryota > Metazoa > Chordata > Lepidosauria > Sphenodontia > Sphenodontidae > Sphenodon > Sphenodon punctatus. The sequence continues at coordinate 503,947 of QEPC01005466.1, forward strand.
TCTTCAGGTTGGCCCAAGGATCTAGTCCCTAGCCTCCGGTGCTGGGGGGGGTGGGGGGTGGTGGAAAGCAGGGCAGCGTTATAAGCTATTGTGCTAGCTTATAACTCCATGCATCCACTTTGCCTTAGTTTTTCATCTCCAATCCTTCTCATCTGTGAAGAGACAGTAACAGTTGTCCTACCACCTTGGGGATTTCTATTTGCTTATCCAGTCCCAGCTAGGAACCTTTTTACCCCTGAAGAGAAGGCCAGTTCCAGGGAGTCAAGGGGCAGCTTACGCTTTAATGAAGCTGCTTCCTACATCTCCCTACCTTGGTGAAGCTCCCACTCCCAGAACTCTTGCTGCTTAACAGTCCCTTGGCTTCCTTGGTTTGACCAGAGAATAAGGTAGTAACAGCACTGCAAGGTGCTTCTTGTCACCTCTGGCATATGGATGCTTTGTGCCACAAGTAAAGAGCTACCCTACCTCTGGAAATGCAAGCGACCAGTCGTCAGGTTCATCTTGGATCATGTCTTCTGAGATCTGTGGAACATTCCTCCTGACAGAGACCTTCAAGAGACACCCCCCCCCCCCCCCATCAGTTTGTATTCAAGACCACACTTGTAACCTTACTGCACTGCCACTGGCTTTGGTTTTACAAGTTGGGACTTCAACAATATTACTGTGGGACTGGTGGTTCAGTGTGGGGGCAACCCCTCTATTCCCACTCCTTTTCCATTTATCTTCCATGACATCCCATTCTCCAGAGGTGGAGAATGCCAAGTTGTTACTGGCTATATATACCCCATCTTGGGAATTTAACACAAAGTGGAATGTGCCCATGCAGGTCCACCCAGCCCCCCACTCAAGTGGGCATCTGAAGGCAGCATCAGTGGGCATATGCTCCCATGACTCAGGCACCACCAACACATGGAGCATGAGGGGAAACTCAAGGCTGCTTCATGTGGGGATAGGACAAACCATGCATGGGTAGGGGCACACACCCATTCCAGCCTATTTCCCCACCACCCTGGATATGCATGGGCAGCTCTACATAGTGCATGCTGACCCCCACCCCCAGCAATGCCCATTTAAAAAACAAAAACAAATGAACAGCCTTGGTTTCCTACAAGAGGCACACCAGCTACATTTCTATTTTAGAAGTTTTAGATTTTTAATTTGCAAAAATGGTTTTTACTCAAGAAAAAAGCCCTGAACATGGAAATAAGAATTCAGACAGGAGTTGGGTATGTGCAATGTATGCCAAGTTACCATTTCACCTAGCTAGCTGCACCTAGAGCTAAAGTGGGTAACAGGTTTGTTATTCACCTGTTTTATTTGCATGTTAAGGTAGCCTGTTAAGAACCAGTCATTCATAGACCACAAACTTTCATTTCCAACAACTGTACATGCAATAATGCCAATATCTCCAAAAATGGAACTAGAGTGCTGTAGTGGCCAAGCCAAAAATACCTTGAGTGCAGACTTATTGGTTGGATATTATCCAAGCCACCATTGTCAACTCAGATGAACAAACCCATCAAGTATAGCCTCTGGGGTTGTGTGTGTACCAGGGGAGTAGCTAGGGTGAAATGGGCCCCTGGCCAAGAAGTCATGATGCCCCCCTTTGTGTCCTGCCAGTGAGCCTAGGGGCACTGCTATCAAACACACAAGACACCCAAAATGCAGCCAGCCTATTAAGTGCATTATGCCATGCAAAGCGATAGCCAGTTCAGTTGTGCCCCCATCATCAATTCATGCTGCCCCCACCCCAGGACTAGTTCATTTGTACCCCTGGGGAAGCATAGATTATATGGGGCACAAATGAACTAGTTATGGAGTACGGGTTTAAAGAGTATTCCTTAGCAATAACTTCATTAAGAAGAGTGTGAAATAGCAACCATAATAGTGTCAGAACCATGTTTGCAGATTTTCCAATATAGAATAGATCTTGCTTTACATCCTAAATTCCTTCCTAATGACAGCTACGAGAATGTAGCCCTTTTTACACAGGCCTCTCCCAGCCATTAACATGTAGGTTTGTGTGTTCATGGGTGGGGAGACCTGTGTGAACAATGCAGTGCCTGTGGTGGGTAGGGGTGTATGTGCCTGCCTCATACATCCCCACTCACCCCCCTACTCACAGAGCAACTGGGGGGAAATGGTGGTTGCTCCATGAGTGCAGATGCATGTGTGGCCCTGTGCATGCCCTGCCCATGCATTAGCATGCCCATGACCCCCCCCCCCCCCCACCTGGTGGAACCATGTAAGAAGGGCCTGTGAGGAGCTGCTTGAAGAGAAGGTTGCTGCCTTGTTAAGAGTCTTCTTCAAGATGTGACAATGGGAGCCAACACCCCTGCATGGAATTTTCTTAATTTCCCAGAAAGGGTTGGAAAGAACTGTCATTCTGAGGGGGGGAGGGGTGCTGCTTTTTATACTCAAGGAGCTTGATACCACATGTGGGCTATTTGACTATAGTGAGCATGCCATGCACAACCCAGTTGTGAGACTGCTTGAAGTCATCTCAAAGAACCTGCTTTACAAGGCAACAACCTTCTGATCACTCACATGGGGAGGAGTTGTTTCTTTACAAACTGCTTTCTCCCTGTCCAATCTGTCCTGCTGCTGCAGCACTACTAGCATGCAGAGGCAAGTGAGGGATGGGGACCCCCTCCCCATGTGGGGTGCCCTGCACCCGGGCCTCCTCCAGCCCAGTCACGGGACTGCCCCCACAGGGCTAGGAAGCATTCCCTGGGACCTAGCAGCCTTCTGCTTATGCTGGGTTCACTCAATGGATGCTATGTCCCTGGCATGTACTTTTTTTTGTTCCAGTTGTAGCCTAGGAATTGCCAGTTTTTTTAGACATTGCTAATCTAAAACAAACTCTATACAATAGGTTACTCTTCACTGATACAAGTTATTCCAGAAGCCCACAACATTCAGGAGAGCCCCCTTTTTAAAGCAACTTTCTGACTTGGACATCTTACCAGGCTTTTTCTCTCTCCATGAACTTACCTCCATGTAGTTTGTTTCACATACCAACTCTCTTGAGCGCCATGGACTGTAATGGCAACTCACTCTTTTTGTGTGAGAAACAGCATTTCTCATATCAGGATTATTAGCCACTTGAACTTGGATAACAAGTGTGAATTCTTCTCCCTGAAGGAGAAATAGCCTTAGATTTGTACATGTATCAGATGTTTTACCTGTAACTATTTTGCAGTCACATGCTAGACAAACCACCAGAATAACCCATATCCAGAAGGTTAAACAACTTCTATTGAAAGCACTCATCTTGAGTATGCAGTTACAAGTTGCAGGTAAATCCAAGTGTCTTGCAGCCATAGATTAATAAGAGTAAGGTGGACCACCAGTATTGGCTGTGTCCAGTTTATGTTGGAGAACACTAGTAGCAGTTTGGTCTCATCTTACAGAAAGAGTGGCTTACTTTTAAAGCCAGAACAGTACCAATCTGTGCCTGGATCTATGGGTTTATAGAAGTAGGCCATTTATGCAAGAGCCAGACAATTAGCTCATTGCCATCATCTTCCTAGCTGTCTTATGGAGGGTATTTTTGTAGTCAGTTGAACCTTTTGAAGGAACTTTGCATACAGACAGCAATCTGAAGGCTTTAAGTGTGTTCTTACTGTAGTCTAAGTAAATAGACAGTCAACTTACCTTAATTTCAGAATAGCAGCTCAGGATGGAAGCACGAAATTCAATATTACCCCAGTAGTCATAGGATATGGTATAGCCACACTGGGATGCCAAGATGTCATCTATTCCATGGGCTGTGCCAAACTGGTCTAAAAAAGCATAATTGTTACTAGTGTGAGCAATATAGTTGGTTCCCACATGTTAAACAGTTACGTAGATAGGTCTAGCTTAACACCAAATATAGACATGCCCCCCCGCTCACATTTAAGCATTTGGAAGTGCATACAATTAAGTTAGTGCTTTTAAGCTCTGCAGGGATTAATCTTTTAGCTGTGGGGTTTTGGTCTCAGTTATGTAGGGACCTGCTAAGCTTCAGGCCTATATTGCTAGCCAGCCATTAGTCCACTGGACTGTCATATGTTCCGGTTGATCTCTTACCTCACCATCTCTACAGCAATAGAATGCAGTTCCATAACACCTTGCCTTATTGGTATGTACAGAATATTTGTATATTGTGCCAAACTGTGGTTGAACCTAGTTACTACAGCTAGATATATATATGCCATATTGAGATCCTAGGTTGCTGTAATGCTAGGCTTACCTACATTGGACAGCTACATGCAGGTAGTAGCTTTCTGGAAATCATTGCTCATGTTAGTCTATGAACACCTGTTTGATATCAAAGTAGCTAGTATTACATTGGACAACACCCACTATAGTAAAGGGAGCCACAAGCTAGGTTTGTTCCTTAGCACAGTCTGTAGTTCACTATCCACCCATGAAAATTTACATGGTACTAGATAACAAGTTCTGATTTAAGGTTCAGTGACAGCTAGGTTTAAAAGGGCCCTGGAGCAAGTCAAGTTACTGAGCCAGGCTTCTGCTTCCTCCTCTTCCCAGCCAGAATGGGGGTAGAAGGAAGCAAGGTGCCTAGAACTAGATCCTTCAGGGAAGTTTCCCAGGAGTAGCTGCTAACATATAGCACTCAGTCCCATTGGAAGGCAGACCTCTGGAAGAGATCAAGCAGGTCATTTTTATATCCCAGTGGGGCTAGTCCTCCCCCACCAAATAAATAATAATGTAAAAAAAATACAGGCCAGTAGCCCCACCTATAGCTATCCCATTGGGCTTGCTAATGGCATGGCAGAGCACACCATAGGCCATGGTACATGAACACATAGGCCAAGGAAGTTCATTGACAAGCCAGATTTACAGAACTGCTCAGTCACTTTTTAACAAGCTTTATTAGAGCTGTTGGGGCTATGGAGTTAGACAGACATGCCTTTAGATGGTTACTTCAGCATAGTCCGAGACCACACTAGTTCTGGTTTAGCTGAAGAGTCTCCTAGGACCTGGCATTTCTAAAATAGAGTGTTCAACAGGGACTGGAGCAGCCTGTTATTTGGAATGACAATTCCCTACCCCCATCATAACTTACCAACAGTAGAAAAGATCAAGTACTTCTCTTCAAAGTAGTCTGCATTCAGCGTAATCCGCAAGAGGCTCCCCAGGCACTCCGAGCTCATGTAGCCTGCATTATATTGATGCAAGATGCGCCACAAAGTTAGCCACTCCACTTCTGTACTATCTTTCATTTTAAAGCAATTCCCAGAGAGTTTTAAAATGACACTTCAGTGGGTATTTTCAAAACAAGATGCTACTACACATGGCCACCCAGTAACCACATCCAACTGCTCATCTGAAGATGGGACACGGGGATGCATACTCCTGTGAGTTGTGTGCTGTGTGGCTCACAGGTCACTGCCAAACAAATTGAGTGCCCAGGAAGGGAAAGTCCAAAAACCACATGGCAACAGGTATCCCCATATCCCCAGCCCATACAAACTGGGGCAGCTTCCCATGCCAAAACAGATCCCCACCTCAGAACTGCCTTTGCAAGTCACAGAAACTCAAGATCCCAATTCCCCAGCCCCTGGCAGACAACATAGCCACCTGCCTAAGGTGGCAGATTTCAGAGGGGTTGGGACCTTATGTTCTGAGCCTGTGTCTGGTTATAGCACCCCCTTCCCCTGGTGCAACTGCACTGCCTCACCTGCAGTGTCTTGGACTCCCTAGTCCATCTCCACCTGGAGAAGCCCCATTCCATAGTGATTCCAAGCATGGAGGCAGAAGAAAGACTCTGCTTATCTGTGCTGGGCACTGCCTTGCCCACATCAAAGCTCTGGGGAGAGGGTAGCAGCCAGAGTTGCCTAGAGGTGCTAAAATCCCAGGTCTTGCCCTGTTCAAAGGCCAGGTTGGTGCATTTCTCCCTCCCCCATGGTCCATATCAGGGGAGTGCAGGGTGACTGCTGGGGTAGCCATGCTGGGAGATGCCTATTGGAATCCCTCCCTACTCACTTCACTCAAGTGGCTGCTCTGCAGTTGTGCCACTCAGCAGCTGTGGACCATTGTCCAATTTCCAGGGATCAATTTCAGCAGATTTTGCTTGCTGATGTGGAGGATGCCCTTGGGGTGGTTAGAGCCACCTTTTGTGAATTAGATCCATGCCCATCCAGGCTAGTTAAGGCCTGCTGGGAGACACTGGGGCCATTGCTGACTGGGCTTGGGTGGTCAATGCCTTCCTTCAATAAGGCAGAGTACCAGGCTGCCTTAAGGAGACAGTGGTTTGGCCCCTGCTCAAAGAGCCATCTTAGGCCAGTAACTGACAAGGGTGCCCACCTCCAGTCTCTAGCCTTCCTTTTAGGGAAGGTTATTGAATGGGTAGTGACTCAGCAGCTTTAGGAACATCTGGACCAACTCAGTTTTCTGGATCCCTCACAGTCCAGCTTTCAGCCAGGCTATGGCACTGAAACTGCATTGGTGGCTCTGGACGACAATGACCTTTGCCTGGAGTTAGATCAGGGTCATTCTATCCTGTTGATTTCATTAGATCTATCGGCTGCTTTTGATACGGTTGGCCACGAGTTGTTGGTGATGTATCTGTGAGACCAAGCAGGGATTAGTAGGACTGTTCTTGAATGGTCTGGTTTGTTCCTCTCAAGGAGAACCCAGCAGGTGGTGCTTGGAGAACATTTTTCATCTCCCTGGGACCTCTCATGTGGAGTCCTGCAGGGTTCTGTTCTTGCCCCTCTCCTGTTCAATATGTATATGCAGCCATTAGGTGAGATTGTCCAGAGTATTGGAGTTTGGTGCCATCAGTCTGTCGATGACACCCAACTATCTCTCCTTTTCGTCAGACCCAGGCCCTGCAGTCTCGGTGCTTACACGATGTCTGGCGGCTATGGGAGACTGGATAAGGAGAGTCGACTGAGGTGGTATCCAGACAAAACAGAGGCAATGTTAGTGGGAAGGCAATGGATGTGGCATCCCCCATTATCGATGGGGTTCACCCCCTATTGGTACCTCAGGTCAAGAGTCTGGGACTGCTCCTCAACTCACAACTCTGCCTAGAAGCCCAGGTTTGGGGTGTGGCAAGGAACGCTTTTTGCCAGTTACATCTAGTGCATTGGCTTCAGCCATATATCTCAGACTCTGATCTGGCCACTGTCATTCATGCTTTCATTACCTCAAGAGTGGATTATTGTAACATGCTCTACATGGGGCTGCATGGTGGTTCAGAGACTGCAGCTGGTGCAGAATGCAGCAGCTCACCTCCTTACGGGGGCAGGCTGCCAGAAGCACATTACACTGGTGCTCTGTTCTCTGCACTGGCTGCCTATAGTCTTCTGGGCCCAATTCAAGGTGCTGGTTTTTACCTATAAAGCCCTACATGGCTTGGGCCCTACCTATCTGCTGGACCACCTCACTCCCCGTGCCCTCACCGGCCCCTGCGGTTATCTGGGAATGCCCTTCTGGAGGTCCCCCAAGTATTTAGGGGGGCTACTAGGGAGAGGGCATTCTCAGTGGCTGCTCCACGGCTGTGGAATTCCCTCCTGGATCTTTCTTCGTTTCAGCACCAATGTAAGACCTGGCTGTTCCATCAGGCCTTCGATGAAGGGAAGGGTGAGGATGGGGTGTTTTAGTTATGGGGAGGTGATGCTCCCCTTTTATTGTTTTATTTTGCTGTATATACACGTTTTATTCTTGTGAGCCGCCCTGGGCTGCCTATGCCAGGAGGGGTAGGGTACTAAGTTTGAGAAATAAATAAAATAAAAAATAAAAGCCTGCTCTGCAGCTATGCCACTTAGCAGCTATGGATCCCTCCTCCCAGGCCTTGTTCATTTAAAGACACCCAGAACTGAGCAATAGCCTTTTTGGAAGTACAACATAGCTGCTGTAGAGAACATAGTATCAGGGACACAGCTACGGGAACCCAGATAGATTTCCGTGTGGTCAGGAGGGGTGGAGGCATCTTGGAAGGACTGAGCTAAGGCAAAACCCCTATGGAATGCCTCATGCCAAATCAAGAGAATTGTGGACTGGGCAGTCTACCTTGCATGCCCCTTTGAGCATTTCTGGTTGTGCTCCTATAGTGGATTGTTGGATGGAGAAGAGACTCTACCAGAGTTTGGGTAGGACACCTGCGAACCCTTGAGTGAGAAGGGCCTTAGATTTAGTGGTTTCAAGACTTTCAGAAGGCAAAATCCCTTTTAACATTGGTTCAGATACTTGGGGAGGCATGCCTTAATGCCATAAGCAGAAGTTGCATTTTAGGAAACCAATCCCACCCTCCCAGGAGAGAGAATGCATGTCTTTAAAAGAGTTCTTAACTGGGTCATTCACTAGAGATGCATTTTTCTTTCTTTAAAGTTCACCATTAGAAGCATGAAGCCACCACTTCCATTTAGAATTACAAATGGCAGGAAAAGTCTGGTCTCTATTAAGTGTGCATGTTCTAGATTCTTGTTTGCTATGCAATTTTGTTGCATTAGGCTCACTACTCTTAATCATTGTGAATTTCCCTCCCTTACAGTTGCAGCTGCCAACTTAATCACCAACATTAGAGCCTAGAATAGCTACTTTAGAGGGAATAGCATCCGATTTCAAATCACGCTACTGCCTTGGGAATATTTTTGGTTAACCTAATAGTTTGATTAAGCCTATATCCCAATGACCTCCATACAAGTACTCCCATTTGGATCACTAAAGTTATTTGCATACTCAAGCATTTACAATATTCAGGACAAGAACATTTTCCTTGCAAATTACAACAGCATTAAGAATGCACATTATTCCCAAAGCACTTCCAGCTTTTAAGAGTGCTTTACAATCCTCCCCTATCTAGCACACCCTCATAACAACCCTGTGGGGGTCAGTCATTATTCCCATTTTATAGATGGGATAGTCAAGGCAGAGTAGAAAGGCTACCTAAAGTACAAGTAGTTTTAGAAGGAGTTCACTCTTCATACTGGAGAAGGAATCAGATACTAGATCTTCATAGCAAAAGTTAGTGTGTTTGTACCCAGCAAGACTCAGTTTGTTTTGTTTAAGCTTCAGAAAAATTAGTGTCCTTAGACTTTGGCAAGTGACCATGTTGCTTTTTTAAAAAGGCACAGTTTAAGCTAGTGATAACCCCCACCCACAGAGATCTTGGGCACATACCTAGAATATAGAACATTTATAAGCTAAAGTGGTGCAATTCTAAGGGCCCCAAACTGGCAGTTTCTCTATATTAGAGTGCCTCTTGAGGGCATAAAGAACCAGCTAGGGATTCAGAGACACGTACCATTTCTGTCTTGGGCCCATATTTCAGAGGCTAACACCCCTATAACAAGCAACCTGCAAGAGAGAAAGTTTACTGTTATTATGATTCCAACCCTCATGTTTCCCCCCACCCCCATTTGTGTCATTTCTCATTTTACTGGATAGCCCAGATTTGAGTTTGCAAGAGCTAGTACCTGCCATTGGAAGACATTTACATGCCTGCTTTGCTAAAGAGAGGCAAGAAAACAATAGGAAGATAGCAGAGTTTACACTTCACAAAGAGACTTATTGGTGGTAAAACAATAATATCCCTAATGATATATCACTTACCTCCAGACAATGTTTGGCATCATTGTGCCTCAGTGAGCAGCAACTCAATAGATCCCTTGTGTTGGCAGAACAGCAGGCAAAAATTATAGAACCCAAAACCACTATGTACCAAGGGATTGGATTCACAAGGAAAGGTAAGTACAGAGGCTCTGCTTTTATAGTCATGCAAACTATTTTCAGCTGCTGCTTCCTGCCATGCATCTCTAATCCAATTCATTTGTGTGTTCCTTTAACGATTAATTATGCTCCAGACTGTGTTCCTTCACAGATGATTGTTGCCCATTCCTGGGTGACACTGATCATGTTAGTATAGAGAAAGTAGGTTTTGTGGTGTTGGTCCAAAATATAGGTAATAGAGACAAAGTACTAGTAAAGTGGTATCTTTTATTAGACCAACTCCAGTTAGTGGAGGTGTGCAAGCTTGTTAATAGGGAAAATGAGATTGACAAATTCCATGGTTTTGAAGACCAGTAGCTCTTAGTTGCTTAAACATGCCTCCGTCTCTCCTGCCATTTAAACCTGTCTTTCTGTTCATACTCTCTCACTTTTCCATGAACTTACAGCATCAAGAAACATTTTAAATTAAATAAAAAATTAAATAAATGGAAAAGAGAAGGCAAAGGCTCAGCTGAACTTTATTTTAAACTCAGCTTTTAAAAAATTAAATAAATAAATCCCTCACAATTTTTGAGCAAGGTACGCCTGTATGTTTTGTCCTGCAAAGGCTCTTGATCTCATCCTACATAGTTTTATGCTTCCACAACAGCGTAAAGTTTTGTAGCACCCTTGCATACCTGCTTATGCTTTGCTTTCATGAAAACCAACAGGACAACATGCAAAAGGACAAGGGCTTTGGCAGTTTTCTTAATGTCAAACGTATATATTAATTTTGAATCTTTCTGATTTTGGGGTACTTCACTATCTGAAAATCAGGCTCATTTGAGGGATCAAAGCAAAAAAAAGATGAGACCACTATTATGGGCATGATCCTCTGAATGACAGCACTTAGAAATGGGGTGTGTGAGTCTCATTGCAGTGACTGGGGCTTCTGCCTATGCTATATGCTAGTGTCAGCACTTTCCAGTTGGAAGATCATCATGTGTGTTGTATTTTCTAAGAAAATTCACTCAACCTATTCAGAACTTACAGCATGTCCTCCACCATTAAAGTCAATGTACGTTTTGCTATGGATCGCTTTGGGCAGAGAATTACACCTTTAGTGTACAATCCTCCATCTATTAAAATCAGTGGGAGCTGTGCCACTGACTTTGTTCAATAATGGAGTCTCTGCTTTAGGGTGTGATTCTTCAAGCTGATAGTATGGGTGCAAGCAGGTGCACCGTTGAAGTAAATGGGACTCCTATGCCTTCTCTAAGTGCTTGTGCCGGTACTGTCCATTTGAAGGATTGTGTGCTGTCAAAATATTGGAGAGGAACTGCAGGCCCCAGAGCTATATATTGCTCCTAATAATGCAGAATTGAATTCAGTTAGGATTTACATGTGTGCAGGAGCAGACCAGGCTTGTACAAAAAGGAGAATGACTGACTGTTTAGTGTGCCAGTCATAGCCTGAAAAGAAGCTGGGTTCAATTCCCTGCTCTGCTTTAGACTTCTTGTGCGTGTCTTCTTTGTGCTTCATTTTCCCAATAGTAAAGGGTGTATGTTATTACTCTATCTCACTGGGATGTTTTGAGGATAAATGCATTCAAGAATGCAAGGTGCTCAGATAATACAACATGAGACATGCATTCTTAGGGAGATAGGACTGGGCACCCAAGGCTCCTTTGCTAGCTCAGGGCGTTATAGGTTAGAAACCAAGGCCCTTTTCACACCGACACTCTAACACCGATAAATGGGTGTTACATTTTATTATACATGTTGCAGGGCATTCAAAGAACACCACTGCAGCCCTGCAACATGTACAATAAAATGTAACACCCATTTTATCAGTGTTAGAGTGTCGGTGCAAAAAGGGGCGAAGACTCTGCTTGGCCATTTTTACATGGATGCCCCCTCTCCCTGCTTGATGTTTGGGCAGGTGTTGGGGAGGGCGTCCGTGTAAACAGCCGGTGGTGGGTGGGGGGATGGGTGTCCACATGGTGTTCGCCTGTGTGAACACCGAGCAGGATGGATGGGGGTGCATGCGTGCTCCCGCACAGCACCCACCTCCACCCATCGCACACCCATCTCCACCCACCTCTACCCACGGAGGCTTCCAGAAAACCAGAGGAAGCTTTATGGGTGGAGGTGGGTGGGTGTCCGTGTAACCGGACACGCATCCACCCACCTCCACCCATGGTGGCCAAACACCGATCCCCCACCCACCTCCGTCCGTGTAACAACGGCCCTTATTATGGCCCTTTGTACACAGGCGGAGATGGGGGTTTGGCCATGGGGGGTGGAGGTGGGTATGTGGGCGTTTACACGGACACACACCCACTTCCATCCATGGAGCTTCCTCTGGTTTTCCAGAAGCCTCCATGGGTGTGCGATGGGTGGAGGTGGGTGTTGCGTGGGAGCACGCACACATCCCCAACCATCCCACTCGGTGTTCACACGGGCGAACACCGAGCGGACACCCATCCCCTCACCCACCGCCAGCTGTATACACGGATGCCCGAACCCCGAGCAGGGTGGGTGGGGGGCATCCATGTAAAAATGCCTACTATTTTTAAAAAAAATAATTGTATTGTTAAATTGTTGCTCTAATAAATTCTACAGTAGTTTCAAGGAACAGCAAAGTTTTGGGATGATGTGCAGTTGCTGATTATTTTCTTTGTTAGTTAGTTAGTTAGTTTCATCTGGCCAAGAAATATATTAATATTATTATTATTATTATTAACAAACATTTATATAGCGCCAGCAGTGTACCTGGCACTTTACAAAGTAATAAAATAGACACGGTCCCTGCCCCTAGGGCTTACAATCTGAGAGACAGCAGCTGGGGGAGAGACTTAGAAAGGGGAACAGAGGGAGAGACAAGGGGTCTAACATTCATGAAGATGCGAGGTCTCAAGTGCACGTACTTGGCTTGGTTACGATGAGAATGACAGCAGGCAGGTCCATGTTGCAAGGATAAGGGTAAACCGATCGTAGGTATAGGAATAGTGGCTCAGCAGGATAAAGAGTCAGACAGAGCAGAGCGAAAGAGGTGAGTTTTAAGGAGAGATTTGAAGGTATGAAGGGAGGGGGCAAGGCGGATGTGGACAGGGAGGGAGTTCCAGGCATGGGGGGCAGCAAGTGAGAAGGGACGAAGGCGCTTAGGGGAGCAGGGAAGGCGTGGAAGGGTGAGAGAAGGGACAGAGGAGGAGCGAAGTGCACGGGCTGGAGTATGGAGGGCGATAAGTGCAGAGAGGTAGGGGGGAGCAAGGTTGTGAAGAGCTTTATAGGTGAAGACTAGGAGCTTGTGCAGGATTCGTTCAGGAAGGGGAAGCCAGTGAAGCGAAGAGAGGAGGGGCTGCACATGGTCGAAGCGACTGGCGAGGTAGATGACCCTGGCAGCAGAGTTTTGGACAGAGATGAGGGGAGAAAGGTGAGACCGGGGAAGGCCAGTGAGAAGGAGGTTACAGTAATCGAGGCGAGAGATGACCAGAGCATGAACAAGAGTTTTGGCAGACGAGACAGAGAGAAAAGGGCGAATCTTAGCAATGTTATGGAGGGAGAAGCGACAGGATTTAGCAACAGAGTCAATGTAGGGTTTAAAAGAAAGGGGTGAGTCAAAGATGAAGCCTAGGCTACGGGCTTGGGGGACAGGCAGGATGGTGACTCCATCAATAGTTATTGACAGTGAGGAAGGAGAGGAAGGATGAGGGGGGAAGATAAGGAGTTCAGTTTTAGCCATGTTGAGTTTGAGTTGACGTTGAGACATCCAGGTAGAGATGTCAGAGAGACAGTTGATGAGACGAGCTTGAACAGAGGGAGAGAGAGAGGGAGTAGAGAGATAGAGTTGAGTGTCATCAGCATAGAGGTGGTATTGGAAGCCATGGGAGGCAATGAGTTTGCCTAAGGATGAGGTATAGATCGAGAAGAGGAGAGGGCCAAGAACAGAGCCTTGAGGAACACCAACTGAGAGGGGGAAGGAGGAGGAGGCGGAGTTGGAGAGAGACACATTAAAGGAGCGGTCAGAGAGGTAGGAGGAGAACCAGTTATGGACAGAGCCACAAAAGCCAAGGGAGTGAAGGGAATCCAGCAAGAGTGAGTGGTCAACAGTATCGAAGGCAGCAGAGAGATCAAGGAGGACAAGAATGGAATAGAGACGTTTAGATTTAGCCACCAGAAGATCGTTGGTGATCTTAGCGAGAGCAGTTTCAGTAGAATGAAGGGGGCGGAAGCCAGATTGGAGGGGGTCAAGGGAGGAGTTGGAGGATAGGAAGTCAAGGCAGCGGGAGTAGACAACACGTTCAAGCAGCTTGGAAGCAAAAGGAAGGAGTGAGACAGGACGATAGCTAGAAGGGTCAGAGGGGTCAAGAGTGGACTTTTTGAGAATAGGAGAGACTGTGGCATGTTTGAAGGCAGAAGGGAAAGAGCCAGTAGAGAGGGAGAGGTTGATGATGTGCAGGAAGGAAGGGGCGACAGTGGGAGTAATGGAGGTGAGGAGGCGGGAAGGAATGGGATCAAGGGGGCAAGTGGAAGGGTTGGAGGAGGAGAGCAGAGAGGAGATTTCCTTAAGGGAGGCAGGGGAGAAGGAGGACATGAGAGAAGGAGGGGGAGGAGGGAGAGGGGTGGGAGTGGGAAGAGAGGAGTGGGAAGCGATGTCGAGGCGGATCTTGTCTATCTTGGAGGTGAAGAAGGAGGCAAGATCCTGAGCAGAAAGGGAAGAAGGAGGGGGAGGACAGGGAGGCTTGAGGAGGGAGTCAAAGGTAGAGAACAGGCGGCGAGGGTCCCGAGAACAGGACTCAATGCGGGAGGCATAGTAGTGTTGTCTAGCAAGGGAGATAGCAGAAGTAAGGGTGGAGAGACAGAATTTGAAGTGAAGGAAGTCAGCGTGAGAATGGGATTTGCGCCAGAGTCGTTCAGCAGCACGAGTGCAAGAACGGAGGTGGCGGATACTAGGGGTGAGCCAAGGACGGGGGTTGTGGGAGAAGGCAGGGCGGGAAGAGAGAGGGGCATGGGAGTCAAGTGTGGAGGAGAGAGAGGCGTTGAGAGCAGAGACAGCGGAGTCAGGGGAGGAGGAAGAGAAGACTGTAGGAAGAAGGGGAGAGAGAGAGGAGGCAAAGTCCAGGGGATCAATAGCTTGAAGGTCACGGAAGGGGCGTAGAGAAGGGGAAGAGGAGGGGGGACAGTGGGAAATGTTGAAAGAGGCAAGGAAGTGGTCTGATATAGGATGAGGATCGAAGGAGAGATCAGCGACAGAGCAGTTTCTAGAGAGGACAAGATCAAGAGAATGGCCATTAGTATGGGTGGGGGAGTTGGTCCAAAGGTGGAGGTTGAAGGAGGAGGCATGGGAGAGGAAGCGAGAGACTGAGGGCTGAGATGGGTCATCAACATGAATGTTGAAGTCACCAAGGATGAGAATGGGGATATCAACAGAGAGGAAGAAGGTGAGCCAGGAAGTCAGAAAGAAAGGAAGATTAATACTAACACTAAATTGTATTGTGCCTTTGTTGACTTGAAGGCCACCTTCGATTCAGTACACAGGGGCTGTTTATGGGATAAATTGGCCAACCTGTCTATCAGTCGAAGGCTCCTTATCCTTATCTGCCTGTTGCATTTTGACTCTAGTCTGGCCATAAGGTTCTCGGAGCAGGGCCATCTGACACAGTGGATTCCAATTTTTTCTGGGGTTAGACAGGGTTGCATCCTGGCCCCGACACTTTTTAACCTTTTCCTCAATGACCTTGTTCCCAGGATGTCACGCCCTGAGTTTTTTCCCCCAAAGCTGGCCTCATACCCCTTGGGATGTCTGCTTTATGCAGATGATGCGGTCATTCTGTCTCAGACTAAGGTGGGGCTGGATAGACAATTACGAGAACATTCAGATTTTTGCATGAGCAATAGATTAACGATCAATTATAAGAAAACTAAAGTTCTTGTTTTTGGGAGGGGGACAAAAATCCATCATCGGCGTATAGATGTGCACCCCATAGCTCAGGTCAAATCCTACAAGTATTTGGGCCTCTTGTTTCACTCTTCCCTTGGCTGGTCTTGTCATCGGGACTTGGCCCCTAACAGAGTGCAGGGATCAGAGGCGACTATCCCGCGCTTGTTCAGCAAGAAAGGGCACGGCAGTCTCGTCTGTGCCACTAAAGTTATAGATGCCAAAATCCGTGCACAATTTCTTTGGGGGGGGGAGGGCTATTTGGGCCTTAGATTGCTCTTCTACACTTAATGCCCTTCAGGTTAAGTCTTATAGATCTTTGATCTATATCCCAAATGGGCCCCCCTCTGCAGCTATCAGAATTGAATTTGGGCAGCTTGCTTGGGATAAGGTAAACTGGAAACAGGCGGTACAGCTTTGGCTTCGCCTTCATCAAGGTGTTCAGTCGGGGCTCTTGGCCCTTATTCCGTTGGATCATTTTGTTTCTTCTTGGGTCAAGAGGGTGACTAATCAAGTAGCTGGTTGGGGACTCTCTATTGACTCTTTGCAAAATGCTCAACTAGCCAGTGCTAGGAGAGAGGCCTTTGCTAGGATTGAAGATATCGACTACCAGGAGGATAGGGCTGTGGCCAATACTTTTGTTTCTTTGGCTCACTACAAACATGTTGCCCCAAATCCTGGTGTTATGGCTTCCTATCTAGTCTCCTCATATTCGGCCAGGCGTCTCTCCCTTCTCTTTGGTGTCCAGCTAAATGTGCTTCCCACCTGTCTTCTTGAGGGCCGTTACTCTAGTATCCTGTTTGGGAATAGGCTATGTCCATTCGACCACCTGGAGACGGAAACAGTGGCTCATGTTTTATTCTCTTGCCTCCTCTATGATTCGCCCCACACAAAATTTCTGTGCCCACATGTAGACAAATTTCCTGGTAGGACACATTCCGATCTATTGTGTATTTTTCTACAGGAAACCAACCAGAAACGTCTGGATGCAGTGTTGGGTTTTTTAGTACAGGCATTTGGAAGCAGGGACAGATTCCTAAAACTTTTGCCTGTAGATTAGGTTGCCCAACTGCTTCATGGAGATGGTGTGGCTTGATGAGATCCTTGATTAGGTTTCTCAAAAGAGGACTGTTGGTATAATAATCTTGGAAGAGTCCTGTGTGTGTTTGTTTTTCCTCCTTCTCCTTTTTAATATGCTTTATTGAGTGTATATTTTTTTTGGCATGTTTCTTACTGTTTTATTTGTGCGTGCTGTCGCTTGTATTTGTGTGTATGTTTATGCAATGACCCTAGGGTCACGCAGTTAATAAACTAACTAACTATTTTCTTTGTTGAAGTTCTGATTGTTGCTTTTCCTTGTTCCCTCTTGTGAAAGTGTGCCAGTGACTCCAAGCATAAGGAGGCACTTTTACAGTAGAACTTGTTAAGCCACAGTTACCAAAGTTGTCCTCAGGAGGGAGCCTGAGACCTCATTTTCTCACTTTATCCCTTACTATCAGCACTGCAATGCAAAATGCACATGCCCCTGTATTTCACACAAGATGATAAGTCCCTGAAAATCCTTTCTCCCTGTTTTTATAAAATCTTCTGTGAAAAGATTAGGTCACAAGATGCAGTAGGTGTAATGTGTGACAGTAGGTGTAATGTGTGCCCCAAAGGAACTAAAATAGACATCCACTTTGTCATTTTTTGTTTGGGTAGGCTAATTTCAACATGCTGCTCATTTTCTGAATATCTGTTTTGTCGCTAGTAGATGCTGCCCTACTGAAAAACGGTATTGCCCAACAGCCAATCAAAACTCCTATTTCCACCATGTTAAGAATTCATATTCCATTCCATATTTCCTTTCATGTGAAGAACGAGTCTTGGTAGGCTTCTGAAAGCAGCACAAATAATGCTCCCAGTTGTAGCTGGTTGGATTTTTTTTCCCCCCACTGAAACAATTTAACAATAAATACATTAACAAAAAAGACAAGTAGCTTTTTGGTCAAAGAGGATGTTTTCATATAAAATTATCACTTTGGTCATTTCCCCCCCCCCCCCTTTTTGAGGCCACACACACACACACACACACACACACCAAAAAAGCCTGATTAAAAAAAATTGTTGTTGTTAAAATCGTCCATGTTTCAATTGGATTTGGGTAAAAATGTTCACACATGCCCAATTTACAAGAGGTGTACCCAATATTCAGTTCACTGGGAGCTGTGTCTCACTGTGATGGGCAGAAGAGTCACACTAGTAGACTCTTAACATATCACTGAGCTGG
Source organism: Sphenodon punctatus (assembly GCA_003113815.1). Classification (NCBI taxonomy): domain Eukaryota; kingdom Metazoa; phylum Chordata; class Lepidosauria; order Sphenodontia; family Sphenodontidae; genus Sphenodon; species Sphenodon punctatus. Next base: position 521,822 of record QEPC01005466.1, read on the forward strand.
AGAGAGGTGAAGGCATTTCTCTTCAGTTGCCGATGTCACCTCTTCAGCTCATCTAGCTGGTCACCCTCCACTTGCAGGAGGATCACCCACTAGGAACAGGTAGTTGGGTAAAATAGGTTTAAGATTTCTCATTTAGATTGTTTGTCCATGCTCCCTCTTTGCCCACCTCCTGGTCCTGCCTTTCTTGCCTGACCATGATACCCATCTCCAGCCCTGCCTGGGACCCTTGTGCAGCCTGTATTCCAGTCTTTCTTCTCCCTATATCTTGCCCTACGTGGGCTCTAATTCCTGTCTCCTGTAGACTGCCCTCTCAGCCCTGGCCTGGCTACTGATCCCATCTGCCCTCTGATTTATCCCTTGGCTGTCTCCTGTTTCCATGGATTGACCATCTGTCTTGCCCCCTGATCCTGCTGTCTGATTTGCTTTCCCTTGGCTTGTTTTCTTTAGGACTGGCTTCAGGCATTTTGCTGACCTAGGAGGCAGCGGAGAGGAATCCCAGGCCAACAGACCAGATGGACACAGGAAGCAGGGTCACTGGGGTGGGGTACACTGGGACAGGAACACGTTGCCTACTTGAGCAGGCAGTAAGAGGGGGTAGGTCTTGACAAGCCCACTGAGGAGCTCTAACGGCGTGCAGGGTCACCAAATAACAGAACACTCAGAGCGCATTCACACATACATTAAAATGCTGCTTTTCCTAAATGCAGTCAATTTCAAAATGCGCTTAAATAAACCCATGCACTATTCACACTATCCTTTTTCTGCACATGGAAGCCATTTTACACAATGCGTCTTTTTACATTCACACATGCCAGCCTGTTGTAAGCCCACTAGCCCAGCCCAGCGCAGCCCCTCATGTGTGTGTGTGTGTG
>QEPC01005466.1:536283-558874 GCA_003113815.1 Sphenodon punctatus
AGAGGATGCTAGGGATGGCAAATGGAGAGACCCTGGCTGGCATGTGCAAATCCTGCCCCCTTTGGGGTGCTCAGGATGGCAAATGGAGAGACCCTGGCTGGCACGTGCAAATCCTGCCCTCCTTGGGGCACTGGATGGCAGCTGGAAAGACCCTGGCTGGCATGTGCAAATCCTGCCCTTATTTGGGGGTGCGTAGGGATGGCAACTGGAGAGTGGAGACCCTTGCTAGGGATGGCTGGCACATATTTGGGTGGGGGTGCACTGCTCGTGCTCATGCCTGACTGCTGGAAGAGCCCCCCACACTACAGTACCCTCTCTCTCTGTGGGAGACATCTGCTGCCACCCGCTGATGCCCACTGTTTGTGCCTGACTGCCCACCACCCACACACCCACCTCCATGCCAGTGAGCTTGCTGTAAAGGATAGTAGTATTCTTCTTGTCCTCAAAGTAAAAAAAAAGTTTACAAACCGCAGCACCTCCTGTGCTCACCGGCTCTTGCTCCTCCACCACCGAAGGTCCAGCAGCGGCAGGAGGAACCTTTTCCTCCTCCACTGGCTCCGCCACCTTGGCCTTCCCCCAGGTCCTCCTATTGATCCTCACCCTCTTCATTTTTTATTTTTTTAAACAACAACAAGCACTCCAGCCAACAGTCACCCACCAATACTCACTCACTCACTCACCAACGAACCAAAACAACACAGCCAAACCAAACACAAGTCAAACAGCCAAAACACACGAACCGAACAGCAGTCAGCCACACACACATGCTCTCTCTCCTCACACAAGCTCTGCGTGCACTTGAATTTCTGGTTTCCGGCACGATCACGGGATCTTGCGATACCTTTTTCTGATCCTAACACAACCAAACCGAATGACCGAACCCGAACTCGGCGACTGAACCGAACGACCGAACGGAACGACCAGACTGAACCGAACGACAGAACCCGAACAGCGATCTGTTCGCACATCCCTGTGAGGTACTGGACCCAAATCACATGAGTGATTGCCCCACCGATTCCAATCTGAAGTTTATTTTAATTTGAATAAAGAGTGCGGCCGTTTAAACCCACTTGGATGTTGTCCTGTCTCATTGGGGGGGTGCGCCGGCAATGGAGGTTAAACTTTAGCTACTACCACCACTGCAAATATACACTGCCAAAGGGTGAAGATGCACTTGGACTTCACCAGGATGTGCAGGTGGATTTCTGTTATCACTCCTACTAAGCTATCTCCACCACCATTGCAGAAGTTAGATCAATTCAGAGTTGAGTCCAAATGATTAACTATATAGACCTCTGCTACCTGCACAGAAGGAGTTACTCTAAAAGTAAAGTTGACAATTGTGTACAACTAGAGTCATGAGGAATTCTCATAGCAACCTTGGGACCTGGGGACAACATGTAAACCAAGAATTACATAAGCAACTTGGAATTGATGTTGACCTTGCCTATGTCACTGAAAATCAAAACTAACTCCATTGATATCAGTGGAGAGTTACAGTGGTGAAGAACAAGTGTAAATGAGGCATGAATCTGTCCTCTTCTGTACTGTACAATCAGCATTTGATTCTACATTAAGCTATTACACAAGACTACACATTTAGGTCTTGTTCTCACAATCAAGGGTAGTTTCACTGGAATAACTACATGGCTCTGCTTCTATTTCCATGGTCAGAAGGAAGCAGGCATTAAATTTTAGATTGTAAGCTCTTGGGCAGGGACTGTGTCTATTTTATTCTCTGTAAAGCACCAGGTACACTTCTGGTGCTATATATAAATGCTAATGCTAATGCTAATAATAATAATAATAATAATAATAATAATAAATTAATAAATACATACCTCTTCCCTTCCCCCAATCTCCCTGCTGGAGAATTTGCAGGGAACTGCTAGCAGGGGGAGATGGAATAACAAGAAGTCAGTGAGGCAGATATGTTTTCCCTTCTACAAACAAGAGTGGGAGGGCTTTAGAAATACACAATACACATAATAATTTCTTAAGATGTAGGAGCCTGCCTCCCCACTTTAACACCACTTCCTTGCAGAGGTAAGTACCTCTCTTTCATCCCCCTTTGCTTGTGAGGTCACAGGGTGGGTTAAAGTGAGCTGGGCGGTATTTGCCTACCAAAAAAAGCACTCATGGGAATAAGCCTGTAGAGGTTGCCAAAGAAGCCAATTGAATTATTCGTAGTACAGGATGTTACTGAACTTACATGAGTAAGGGCATCAAAATCTGGCCCTCAGATAGCAATGCACTTGGACACAAGCCTAGGATCTTGGAATATGAAAAGAGCTGTTGCCCCACATGAATTAAAGGAGGCTTTCTTGTCTCTGGCGGCAGTGAAGCAACACTATGCAATTTCTACAGTATAAGTAAAATCTAACAACAATATACAGCTCCAGGCCTCTAGACAACTTGCTGGTAAGTAACAAGTTAAGACTGAGTAGCATGGTTTCATTCCAGGAGGGAGCTGAGAGATTCCCTTTCAGTGCAACTTTAAATTAAATAGCGGCAGTCCATGGCCAGCTTGGGACTGTTGATGCAGCACTTAAAGCTCTCTGACAATCTCCATGTACTCCAGGCACACTGCTAGCTGTGCCATACAGCTCCCAAGGCTGCTTTTGCAGTGCTTGTTCCATGCCTCCGGATACTGTATTATTGCAAAGGATGGAGTCTGTTTTCAGTTCCACAGCTTTGAGTATGGGTCTACATTGCTGCGGGGATACTTTCAGGGAAAGATCCAGTATAGATGTTAGCTTAGCTAGCTAGGTTGGTTTTTCATCTTGAATGCATCTTTTGACCCTTGACCCATTCTATTACACCCATTCTGGGCTAGATGTGTCAAACAGCTGATAATAAATTAGAGGACTCTCCTTCAGATATATTTATTTTTATATAAGCCAGGTGCTTCCAGGGTCACCAAGAATGCTTCCCCTGCTCCCCATTTAAGTGGGTGGGAGGTTTGTCTGGGTAGTGGGGAGGAGGCACAGCCCCTTTAAGAAAAGGAGGAACATTTGGGAACAGCTCCAATGAAGCTAACAACTCCCAGGTACATGCCCAGTTTTTACAAGCTTTGCTGAGCTAGGCAGTGCTGCAGCGGCTTTCCAGAGGCATCCCTCCCTCACTTTGTCAACGCACCCCCGGAACAAGACAAGGACACGGTTTATGGGATAGAACGGCCGCACTCTTTATTGGTTAAATTATAAATCCAAAAGGGGGAAGGGGTAGCCCTCCCTGCTTTCCCCCTTGAACTGGGATCCTACTTCTTTCTTAACTGTTTGTCAACAACCAGGAAGTTCCCTGACCAAGACAGGCCAAGACTCGAGTTAAGCCCGAGTGGAATCCTCCTGTGTCCTAACTTCCCAAACATTAACTTACCCCCTGCCATGATCCCCGGGTTTCCCTGGGCCGGGGCNCCCTGCCATGATCCCCGGGTTTCCCTGGGCCGGGGCGGGTTGTTCATTCCTACACCCCCTTTTGAAGGCTGAAACAAGGGTGAGAACACCGTTACCCATTGCTTGGCACCTTGTCTGCCCAGCGCGTCCGGCCGTTCGCCTCTTGCCCTTGGGATGGCCCATACAGTGGGCCACACTGTGCAGCTATGTACGACCTTACCCATCTCTTAAGGAGATGTTTCTGTTCTGTCAACCTTTAAAAACTTCCCTAACTCAGTCCACCGCTAAAGAGTGCGACAATTGCAGGCCTACCACCAGCTAAATGCCGTGCCGCCCCTCAGCCGAATAAGCAAGCACTCCGGAAAAGGCAAAAAAAACCTTGACTTTAGTTTGCCAGTCAGGCTTAGGGAAAATTACTTTCCAGTCTGAATTGGCGACCAGTATTAACTCGGAGTGCTGCCCAAAAGGGGTGCAGGTGGGTGGCTGCGCGTCTTCTCTGCTCCCTGCTGCGACCAAACTGAGGCGGGGAAGCAGGGAACCTAAAATGGCGCCCGAGAATCCCGCTTATCATGAGAGTTCCGGGCGTCCAGCCTTGGTTGCTGGGCAACTGCTCCCACCCCCACCCCCTTGTAAAGCATCAGAGGCGGCCGCCTAATGTCCTCCCCTCTTCCTCCTAGGGGGTGGGGGGCGACACCAAACCCCCACCACACCGAACGCGGAGGGTGATTGGGGTCAGGCAGCTTGGGATAAGGGGGCTTCCCGTGACTCTGTGTTCTGGTCACAGAACACAGCCACTTGATATGCATGTGCACTTAGTCCTACATTACTGCCTGTGGTTGCTTCCAGTGGAGCAAGGGAACATGCTTTCCCAGTGGTTGCTGCTGAGCCTGGGCCCTAGCAGAAAGAAGGGCTTGTGGGACTCGGTAGGGCCATCTGTGTGTGCTGCTGAGTGTTAGGGATTTGGACCACAGCAGGTCTTGAACCAAGATCCTTAGGAAACAAGAAGCAGGGACTTCATTGGTTTGTGCCAGTGCCACACTGAGGATCGTAGCCTGGGGATTTATGAAAGGCCACAAAGGCATGATCCATAAACCACCTAATCTCATTGAAGTCCTGTAGGACTTCAGCTCATTGGCTGAACTGTTGGCTGCTTCAGTATATTGACTGACTATCCCAGTGCTATGTCCGATTGGCTCAGAGTGACCACTTTCTGGATTGCTTGTCACCAAATATAAAGCTTTCTGGGTCAGCTCTGCCACTTGGTCAGAGCAATCTAACAGTTAGAGGTCTATTCTCACCCTGCCTCACCTCCTGTTCCTTCCTGCACACCTTGAACTGACCTTCCTGGCTTCTAGAACTCTGGCTTTACCTCCCGACTGCCCTTGGATATGCCGTCTCAGACTGATCTTCCAGCCCTGAACCCCTGCATGTCTCTTGCTCCAGCATACCTGCTACAAACCCAGACTCTCAGTCCCCAGTCCTCCAGCCTGACACCAGGCCAGGCAGCTCCCTTTGGGAGCCCCTTGGGGGGGCAGGGGACTTTTCCTGTTGAGAGACCCAGAGCCTGTAAAAGTCTAGTAGGACTAGGGGTGTAGGCCGTAGGTTCTCAAACTGGTGTGTTTTGGGGGGTGCAAGAAGGACTTCAGCTGCCAAACACCAAGCTCCATGCTCTCACTGTGTTTGGGAGTATCTCCAAAATAATGGGGTGGCAAGAGGGAGAGGGAATCAAAGAAAGAAGGGAAGCAATAGAAGGGTGGGAAGAAGAAGTGAGGGGGCAATCTGTATGTGTGTGTATGGTGTGAAGGGGCCTCAACTACAAGAGACAGTGGAAGGGGGTTTGGGGATCAAAAAAATTTGAGAACCAATGGCACAGGCAAGACTGGCCTTAGAATTTGCAGGGCCCAGGGTGAAGTTGAAATGCAGGGTCTGCTGGTGGCACCACTCTTTCTCCTGGGGTTCTGCCCCCTTGTGAGGCCGTAGAGATGGTTGTCTTTGGGGCCCTGCTAGGAGGGAGTAGAGGCCCCACACGCTGCCCTTGTGAAAATTGCAGGTCTTCCGAAAGTAGAGAAAATAGAAGCCATGGGGCAGTCACCCCAGGTTGCTATGTATTAAAACCAGCCCTGGGTGTAGGCTTCCATTGCTACTGCATAACTACGGATTGTACAACACTAAGGCCGTTTTTAGACGATCACGGTCGCGCTCGCGCTTGTTGTGAAAAAATGCCGGGAGCCGGGATCAGATACACTCCTGGCAATCCGTAGTTATGCATTGGTTCTCTGGCCCCTAACCCTGTGCTTCGGACAGAGTGTCATTATTAATAATTAATTATTTATAATTTTTTAATTATTATTATTATTATTATTATTATTAACCTGATTTGTGTCTGCGCTGATCAAGTTCTCATGGTGGTGAGCTTTGTATACATCAGTAACAAATTATAGTTCCTGACCACACAGTTTCACTGAACTTGCATCTTTAAACCAATAAGTATTTCAAAATCAGATTTTGACATTTCTTTACTTTTTATAAAAAAATTGTTTTGTAAATATTTTGAAATTTCATGATGAGCATCAAAACAAAGTGTCAAAATGTTGACAAAGTTTTCATCACATGGCACTTGTGAAAAATTGATTTTTTATAAACTGTAACTTGCATGAAAATTCAAAATTACATTTATTTACTTTTTAAAAAAAATGTTTCTTTCAAGATCATAAAGCACATATTTTTGAAGCTAAAGAACTCAGGCTCTGATCCCAGCTCCTGTAAAATTATTATTATTTATTTATATAGTGCCAGCAATGTGTCTGTGATACGATATGGGTCTCTGCTCCCAATGGACTTACAATCTTAAAATGGACAAGAGCAGGGTTATATAGGAAGAAATATATTATTGACAAATATAAATATAAATATATAAATATAAAAAAGGGTAAACTACTTTTGGCATACATAGATTTTGCGAAAGCATTTGACTCCATTAGTAGGGAACTCTTGTGGTGTAAACTGAAACGTATGGGGATCCCATTAGAGTTTCTGGACCTAATTATTAAAATGTATGAAGGTTCAGAAGCAATGGTCAGGATGGACAACAGAGGAGGAATTACCAGGGCTTTCCCATTATGCCAAGGAGTGCGCCAAGGGTGCCTCCTTGCGCCATTGTTGTTTACCCTGTATATAGAAGATCTGGTACAGGTTATTTCTGTAGCAAACACCACACCTGTATGTGCAGGAGTTAGACTGTTGTCCATCCTGATGTTTGCCGACGACATTGTTCTGCTTTCCCAGACGAAACAGGGTCTGCAATTGGCACTTACAGCACTGTTTGATTATACACAGCAAAACTCCCTGACCATTAATGTAAAGAAGTCAAAGGTTATGGCTTTTGGTACTGCGTGAATAAAAAGCAAATGGAAAGTGGGTAAACAGGAAATGGAAATGGTTCCCCAGTATACATATTTGGGGGTGATAGTAGCAGCTTCTAACTCTTGGAAGGCGAATAATGAAGCCCGGGTAATGAGGGCAAACCAATTAGTAGGGGGGATATTAAAGTTGGCGCATATGACCCCGTTGGTTGCAGTAAAACAAATTGTAGAGGTTTATAAAACCAAAGTGATACCTTGCCTCGCATATGGAGCCGAGATAACTGCACAGGGATATAACAAATGTATGGAACTGCTGCAAAATCGCTTTATGCAAACGGTCCTGAGAGTCCCGAGAACTACACCTTTAGCGATGATGAGGGTAGAACTAGGCCTTATGACGGTGTATGCCCACTTGATTTGCTGTATTATGCTATTTTGGCTGAAATTGGCTTCAGGAGATGCCCCCCTGATGGTTAGAGTTTGCTATGTTGAACAGAAAGATCATGCGGGAATTCCACATTATAAGTGGCTACGGTTTGTTAGAAACCTGGCAATGGAACTTGCAGTACCATTGGACCAAGAAAAGCTACTAGCCCTGCCAATGACTAAACAGGAGATAAAGGATAAGGTAGAGGTCTGGGCCAACCGTAAAGATCTGGAAATTGTGGCTGGAAACAAGATCTCGCGCCTATATCCAAAGATTAAAATTACGGTGGGCCTGGAAACTTACTTAGAGGTGGTACAAGATGGTAGACTTAGAAGGGTTATAACCCTCTATAGGTTTAACCTCATTAATACAGAGGAAGTGAGGGGACATAAGAAGCAGATACCTTGGCATTTAAGGGTTTGTCAGCACTGCCTGGAGGTGATTGAAACCTTGCAGCATGTCATATGGGAATGCGCCAAATATGCTTTACTTCGTAAAGTATGGATAGACCCTCTGCTTACTGATTGGGATATGGAAACTATAAAAAAGCATGAGCTACTAGCTACGCTTATTGATTCACAGCAGTTAAACATTTTGGCAATGTTTTTGCTCCGCGTAGAAGGGGAGTTGAGACGTAATCAGTTGGATGAGTTTGGTACGGATGTAGATGATTAACAAAAATTTAGGTGGATTTTGGAATATTCAGGATTTTACTATTTTATTATTGTTATTTTAAGATGGTTTATTTTAGTACGTGTATATGATTGTATGTTGTAATAGCAAAATTGCTGATCAAATAAACTTAACTTACCTTACCTTACCTATATAGGAAGAGACAGGGATATATTCATGAAGTTGCAAGTACATACACTTGGCTTAGTTACGGGGGATCCTGAGGATAGATACATTAGCCAGGTATCTATGGGGACAAGGAGAAAGGGAAAACTTGACTTAAGATATGTTCTTAGGAAGGATTTGAAGGTCAGGAGGAAGGGAATGGAGTATATGTGTTAAGGGAGGCCCTTCTGGACATAGGGAGTAGCTGGATGCAAAGAACTTTTTCTAGCAATTGCAGCCATAGGGTGCAATCCTCACCCTTCACAGAGTTCAGGATTGCAGCCATGGGTTCTTAACACTGAACCCAGTGCCAGGTCTTTTCATAATAAGGATCAAAGTGTATGAAGATTTTTGGCCCCTTTTACCCGGATGCCCCCCTCCTCCTCTGCCCATGCATTTGACTGTGTTGGCGTCAGTGGGGGTGGTGTCCGTCTGACCACTACAGCCGGTGGGTGAGTGTATGTCCATGCTCCCACGCTCCACCCACCTCCACCAGTTACCCACACACGGAGGCACTGGAGGCAATGAAGGTGCCTGCGTGCATAGAGATGGGTGGCGGTGGGTGTGGGCATTCGTGTGACCGACTGCCCACGTGCTACACACCCACCACAGTGCCCACCCACCCATCTCTCACGCACCGGGGCTTCTTCCCAGTCCGTTTAAAAAGGGCCTTTGTGGTTTGGCCCTATTTCTTTTCAGTCGCGCTCAGCAAACACAGGGAAGTGTTGAAGACATGGCATCCCCTTTGTACACTCCAAGGACCTTATTTTGGGTGCTTTTAGACAAACACCTCCCCACCCACTACCCGTCCACCTCCCACTCATTATACATATTGCAGGGTACCCATAGAGCACCACTGCAGCTCTGCAACATGTATAGTGGGTGGATGGTGGGTGGGTAGTGGGTGGGGAGGCGCTTGTCTGAAAGCACCCTTAATTTTCACTCACCCAGTTTCAAAAAGGATATTCCAAATCCAAATCCAAATTTCCTTTATTCCTTGTGCCCAAGGCCATGACAAGATAGCAATACCGCATATTAAAAAATATAGGATATAAAATACAATACACATTAACATAAAACAAATAAAATGTTATGTTTTGGAATGCCTGCTGGACCCTATAACATCTGGGTCACATAATATATAACATATTTTATATAAAAAAAGAAAATACAGTCTATAATAACCATATCATTCCATAATGGAGGGGAGTTTTTTTTCCGCAAAAAGCTCACCCGAAGGGCAAAACGTGCAACAAACTCTGAATTTAAATGTTTTCTATCGGATAAACAAAAAATCAGCAAACCTAGTGAAGACAAAGCAGAAGGAGGTTTAATCCTGCGCCACATTACTGCAGAATAGAATGTTTGCATCCGGAGAGCCGTGAAGGCTCTCCTAAGCCCAGGGTCCATAATTTCATTTAGGTAAGAAGAGCTGTTTCTAGGTGGTAGAATGTAACTATAGCAGGGTGACTGAACTAGCTTGGCTCCTCAGCGTTTGGATATCAATATCCCGCAGCCTATCCTTCAGCATTTTAACCCCTATTTTCGCTGGAAATTGTGACAAAAAGTGAATAGGAAGGTCTAAATTCATAAATTTTTTAAAAACAGCTCTTGACCATAAATAGGTGTCATCTTGAATTTATAATTCAAAACAATGCCTTAAGATTGTATCTGGCAGGCTCTGTATCAATTTTAATGCAAAGCATAAAAATACTTTCTCCAATTTTACACCTAAAGAGACAGACCCTGTTTCCAACTTAACCATACTCGCTGGAACTCCCAATAATTTCCTCAGGAAATTATTCTGAATTGGCTCCAGGAGAATCGTAGATGTTGGAGCATATCCCTATATCTGGGCACCATAAATGAGTTTAGACAAAATTTTAGATTCAAATACCTTAAGAACCGGAACAATCAAATGACCCCCCTTTGTTGGTATAAAATGTATAAATAGTTGCTGAACTGGCTATTGCATCTTGTTTGATGGATTGAATATGCGGAAGCCATGAGTTATTGTATGAAAAAACAACCCCTAAATATTTAAAGGTTAGAACCTACTTGATTTGGTTTCCATTTAGGGACCAGGATGCTACTTTAAAACTTTTAGCAAAAACCATTATTTTTGTTTTCTTGTAATTTATTTTTAGGCCTTGTGACTGACAATTTACTTCAAAATCAACTAGCAATCTTTTCAATCCTAATCTGGAGGTAGATAATAACAAAGTGTCATCAGCATACATTAGAGTAGATACTCGCTGATCCATAACCTTAGGGGCCATATAAAGCCCCAGGTCCCTAGGATCCAGAATCAGCTGATTAACATACAGTTTAAAAAGCAGGGGCGCAAAAATACGCCCTTGCCTAACACCTCTAGATGTAGGAATTTTAGTAGACAATGCACCCCTTCTATTTAGATGTATCTGGAGCTTGGTGTCAGTATAGAGGGATTTTATCAAGACAAGGAGACGGCAATCAATTACAAGATGACTCAAATTGGCCCAAAAAATATTTCTATCTATCAAATCAAAGGCTGACGAGAAGTCAATGAAGGCCACAAATAGATCCAACTCCTTTTTCCTACATTGATTTATCAGATGATTTAAAATATAGCATTGATCAACAGTGCTTTTCTCAGCCTGAAAGCCAGCCTGCTCCTTGGCTAGGATCCCCTCTGCTTTGACCCAACAGTTTAGGCGATCAAATAATAGCCTAGAATCTAACTTAGATATTATTGGTAGAAGACAAATGGGTCTATAGTTTTGCGGATCTGCCTGGTTACCCTTTTTGTAAATCGGAACTATAATGCTAGACCTCCAATAATCAGGAATTTTGCCGGAGTTATTAATAAGAGTAAATAAATTAGCCAAAGCAGACCTCCACCAACCAGCGTTCTGTTTAAATAACTTCCCTGGCAAAAAATCCACACACACCCCAGGTGCCTTCCCATTTTTTAGTAAATTATTTGCTTTATCTACCTCGATTTCCATAACAGGATCCCAGGACGGAAGGGCCAGATTGTTTCGGCTCGTGATTCTGCCTCCAGAGGTCTGCTAGCATTAAAGAATTCTGTAAAATGCCTAACCCATTATGAATGTTGAATTTGAGGACCTTTAAGCATAAACCCATTTTTAAAGGAGCCATTTACCAATTTCCCAAATGATCATTGGTCATTTGATTCCAAGGCATCCAATAATTTCATACAGTATTCTCTGGCAAACTCTGCTTTTTTTTTTTGCTAATAAACCGCTTATATTCCTTCAGGAGCACCCTATAAGATCTCATTGCTTCATCCGAGATATTATATTTCAACCCTTTAGCAGCTCTCCTAAGAGCAGCCTTTCTCCCATCACATTCCAAATACCACCAACCCAAGGGAGGAGCTATTTCTGTATTGAAATTTGGAGATTTTGTCAAGTAAGGGAGTAATTTCCTGGAAATGTCATTCAAAACTTCCAGTGCAATAGTGATATCCCCAGTGTTACTCAACAGATCCCTAAAATATTTCATCTCAAAGGTGTCAAGCCTAGAGAACCTAACTGAACATCAATCTTTGTTGACCGCCTTAACGTGCAAGAGCCTGATTGTTCGCATTCACCATTTAATACCAAACTAGCATTCCTCAAGCTTAGATTTAGATGTTTCAAAATCAGAGTTAATGGGAATTGATCGCGGTCTATCCGATGGATTATTTCAAAAGTATCCACATTATACTGTAGGGAGGGAGAAATAATACCATAATCAATGACACTTCTCTCCCTAATATTTGAATAAGTATAGACCCCATTTGGATCCCCCGGTGCATTTCCATTTAGAATATATAGGGAGTGTTCCAGGACGAACCTATACAAAACTTTCCCTCTCTTATTTATAATTCCATCTTGGGATATTCTTGCCCCATTCCAGTCCACCTCTTCATCAAACATGCGTGAAAAAAGACATGACACTAACCACCCTTTAACCACCCTTGGTGGTTATTTATGCATGTTGCAGGGCTGTACTGGTGCCCTATGCAGCCCTGCAACATGGGGTATTTTCAGACGTTACGAGATCACACTCAACCACGGTCAATTCCCATATGGGGAGCGTGATCTCGGCACGTCTGGTCAGTGTTACATCAGATGTTCAACCCTGTGAATCACGGGGTGGAACAGATTTACCACGCTTCCGGCCTTCCTCGCCGGAGGAGGGCCAGGAGCGTGATAAATCTGATTCCACCCCGTGATTCACATGGGTGACCACCCGGCGTAACACTGACCAGATGTGACGTTGACACGCTCAACCACGGGAAAATCCCCATGGTTGAGCGTTTCAACGTCACATCTGGGCGCTGACCACAGCCCGGAATCGGCGGCCGTGCTCGTCACCGATTCCGGGCCGTGGTCAATTTCCCAGGGCGGGCACAGCGGCCGGATTGGCCACAGCGCCCGCCCATCTCCGGGAGGGCGGGCTGCTAGGGGAGCGTGGGGGGGCAAAGCTGTGTGGCCGTGCGTTGCGCCGTGCGGCCCCGCCCCCTCCCCAGATTCCCCGCCGGGATCGGCCACCGCGTCTGTTAGCTCGTGACGCAGTGGCCCCGGCAGGGAATCACAGGGTTGTTTCCGTGCCGGGGCCAATTGGCCCCGTCACGTCTGAAAATACCCATGCATAAATGACCACCAAGGGTGGTTAGCATCATGTCTGTTTTCACCCTCTATTTTTACCCCATGTTAACCAATTCCAGAGCTCTCAAAATTTCTTCACTATTATGGCCTAACCTGGCATTAAGATCCCCGAGAATTAAAATATAATCCTCAGGAAATCTCTGACAATTTCTTTTAAAAAGTACTACAAAGTCCTGCCATGTTGAGTTTCCTGTATTTCTGGGTGGGATATAGATATTATAAATCTGCAGCCATTTTAAGCGTGAGAGCAAAATCTGAAAGGATTGAACGTTGTAACGTTCATCCCCATGGAATGTCTCAATTTCCAACCCTAAATCAATTTGAAAAAATGTAGCGAGACCTCCTGAGGGCCTCCCTTTATTACCCTGGGGGATTCTCGCTGGAGTAATCCGTTTAATATAACCCTCTATTTCAATTAGGTCGGAGTTAACCATCCATGTCTCTTGAAGGCAAATAATACCAAACCTATCCATAAACTGAAGACAATCCTTATCTTGACTTTTCCCTCCCCATCTAGCAACATTCCAAGAAAGTAACTCCAAAGTAAAATTATTAGGAGACCCAAAGTTCCTTCGAAAACTCCCCATCTGTGATAACCCCGGCTGTCAATCCCCTTTAAGGGCACCATTGTCCCCCCGACCTAACAGGGAGCCGTCTCTACTAGAAAGAAGATACAGCTCATCTGGTGACTTACATGCAGGAACTGGGTGCTCACTGCAGTCTTTGCAGGCTACAGAAAACTGCTCATTTGCCAACTGATTAACCCTTATTTTGGTGGTACTAATACTATTTACTTGAGCTTCTGCTAAGGACATCTGGAACTTCTCAAAAGAAGATGGTAATATTGTTTGATCCTCCTTTGTAAATGAATCCTCCGGAAGGTAATCCACATCTACAAGAGCTAAAGATTTTACTGGGGATAAATGTTCAGAGAGCTGAGTAACAGAGCGCTGCTCCTTCCTAGATAAATTGTTTGAAAAAAACACATTTGTATTCTTGTTAGTGTTAACCTCTTGTGGTACCCCAAAAGCTGAACATGAACTATCCTCCGGGATATTAAAAAGATTGACCAAAGAAGAATCCTTTACCAGCAGGTCAACAGGGGGTGTACCATATTCGCGGGGTCTCTTGCCTGATTTACACTGCCCATCCAGTATACCAACATTTCCTATATCCACTGCCTCATCAACTGTTACTATAGGATCAGGCCCCCCTAAAGGGCATTCCTATTCCTACTTCCTAGGCCCCCCTAAAGGGCATTCCTGTTCCTACTTCCATTATTCATGAGCACAGAGTGGGAATTTGGCTACATGTTCTCAAACTGAAGTATACATTTCAATAATCAATGCTGTGTGCCCATGCAGCATTATTGATCCCAGGCCTTCTCTCCTAAAGTGATAAAAGAAATCTTTAACATTTCCTCCGTCTGGCCACAGCTGATGGCTGACTCCATTCCTTGCAGAGGGCTCACGGCAGGGGTGTAGCTAGCTAGCTACTACCATGAAGCAAGGTCAGTTAAGCCTGGACTCTGAGGGGATCCTTTTGCAAGCAAGCTGAGCTCTGATAGGAAATTTTCAGAGGGGGAGGGAGCAGGGCCAACATACTTCCCCACCCACTCTGAAAATGTCATGCTAGCACTCATGCCGCTTTTAAATGGCCTTGCTAAGAAGGAAGTGTTAAGAGTGGGCAGGAACAGAGTGCTGGCTTCAACACCACTCATTCTCAAAACTCTCTTCCAGGTGAGGTTGCTGCTGCTTGTGGGGAGAGATGAGCCCTTAGGGGGCCCCATAATTGGGACCCACCAGAGGGTCCACCACCACAGCCTTGCTCCGCCACTGGCTCAGGGGGAGAAGTAGCATCAAGATGATGGGGTTAAAAACTGACCAGTTCACTAGAATGAAAGATTGCAAGAAATAAGAATGTGGGAACAACATACAATGTATTTGTCGACACCCCCTCCCCCCCACCAATGAGACGCAGACACGTTGCATAGGTTATAAAACAGGCCACACTCTTTATTAATCAAATCTCAGGACGGTGGGTAATAATTGCTTCAGGCAATCTGGGTCCAGTATGCTAGCTAATCATAAACTGTTAACTTAAGCAAAGCCCTGGATGTGTCTTCCAGTGACATTGCCTTTAACCAACAAAACTTCACCCCTTCGACAGGTCACTAGCCATGGCCGAAGGGGGCAAGCCTGTTCTGGGCCAGAGTAAGGAGTTGCCATGCCCACAAGGTGTAGGACCATGCCTGCCCTTCTTCACCCTGCTAAGACACCCCTCCCAGGGACATGATACCAGTGCATGCTGTGCCCGGCATTGCCTGGGTATCACTTCCCCATCTCTTAAGGAGATGACTCTAACTTTCCTATAACCTTACCTAATTATCCTACTATCGCATACTGGACCCCTGCTGAGTGCGACAATTGTCCGTTCATCCATAATTCAATAAAGATGTTTCAGATGTAATGTCAAATTGTACTAAATTGTGTCCAGTTATGTGAATTATCATCCTTCTTGTTTAAATTACCCTATTTCATAAACCAATTTGAAACTGCCAGATTAGATCGAATTCAATTAAATTGTACAGTAATCGTTCCTATAACGCTCGAATGAACCAATAAACAGCCCATTTAAACCTACTTAAACACTGTGAAGGAGGCGAAAAATCAACCCTTGTTAATAAGGCTACTCGGTAAAATTCCTCCTTGGTTCCCTAATGGCAACCAGAATTATCCCACAGTGCTAGAGGGGAGGTGGGTGGGGTTGACTGCTCAGCCTCCTGATCCCGAATGTTGCGTTCTCTCTGCAGCACGAGAGGACGGCCCCTCCTACAAGGAGCCGCCTCCCAGCCCACGTGATGGCGCTTTTCAGGCCCAACTGCTGATTGGTTAGCAACCCAGGGCAAAACAGCGCGGGGAGCCTTCTAGCCATCTTCCGACCGCTGCGGCTCTCCTCTGCACTCCAGGGGGGGGGGCAACAAATCCCCCTCTCGCATCCATTTCTGCTGCGTGGGGACTTATGGCAAGCAAGAACTAAACTCGGTGATATAAGGTGAAATTTATACATAATATGGAATCAATTCCTTATTAGGGATTGTGTAACAACAATGGGCACTGCATTCATCATCACCACCCTAATTGGCACTTATAGTTATGATTTTAACCCCCGTTCCTCCTCATAATCAGGTTGTTTGACTCTGTGCCCTGTTTTACTTCCAATGTAACCTGAGCGGAAGCCCAGGAATTTCCCGTTCATTCACTCTCAATCCATCACCTTTTATTACATAAGCCGCTGCAATTATATGCTATTTTCAGAATGGATGGAAAGTATATGGTGCACCAAGAAATAGAAAATAGCACTTATTTTCTATACATTTGTCTCCTCTTCATGCAGAAAAACACTGGTGGGAATGACATCTTAGATAAATATTTGCTGTGATAGTAAGGACTCACGATACAGTATTGTTCAGATGGCTTTGTCTTCTCCATGTTGAGGAGAAATTCTTCCAAATATTAATAATTTTAAAACTATCTGGATAGCAAGGAAGGCTGGTCTTGTGGTTGTGTCTTAAGAGATCTGACCTCTGCATTTTTGACTAGGGTGGTCAGATATGCATATTTTAGAGGGCACATGAAAAATACAGGTTACAGGGCTGTATTTCTCATAAGCATCCCCTAAAATTTACATATCTGGCCACCCTGTTTATCCAGACTTCTTGTCTGCCCTTGTCGCAAGTCATTTACTCTTCAGCTAGGGCTGGCCCTAAGCTGGACCAGAAGGGGCCATGGCTCGGACTCTGTGATCGGAGGCCAATCCTGGTAGCCTCAGGAGAACCAGCACTCCTTAGGCCCTGGGAAGGGCTATTTCTGTGGGGTCTGTGTGGATAAGTGATGTTAACTGTTCTATTCCCATCACTAGATGGCACTGTCTCTATTCTTGCAGCAAACCCAGACCGGAAACCTTTCTCTGATCCTCTTGCTTCCACATTTTGTTGACACTTAGGCCTTTTATACATGGACGCTGCCGCCAGCCTGGTGGGTGGAGATGGGTGGGTGAGCACACCTGGCGAACACCCGGCGGCACTGAGCCGGGTGACGTTTACACGGATGGCGCCGCGGAGGGCTGTGGGATCAAAGGGGAGGGGCCAAACACCCAGCGGCCAAACAACCACCCTGGGAAACACCGAGCTAACACCCATGACATTTACACAGACACCCGAGACACCGAATGGTGGGGAAGCCCCATCCAGCACAGCGACAGGACAACTTGGCGGACTGAGGCAAATGAAGCCGCGGCGCACAGCTCCACCTCTGAACTGCTAGACCCTGTACGGGCAGGGTAGGAGGGAGCAGGGAGGACAGGAGACACACAGTAGCGGACCCCAGCCAGCCCTGTGACAGAGGCCAGACAGCTGGGTGCCACAGACCCCCTACAAACCAGAACCCGCCCACACACAACCGTTAACACAACCACATAGGGAAGGACTGCATGGCCAAGTAGGCGGGGGGGACCCCAGTGGGGAGGTGGTCCGGTAAGGGGCACAGGGGAGGAAGGCAGAAGCCTGAAGTAGCAGGGGACCCCAACACAAACACCCAACCCCCCAGCAGTGTTCACGCACACCATCCCAACACCCCCAAACACCGAGTCGGGACCGGGACAGGGCAGTCACAGCAGCATGGACGGAAGGCCACAGCACAGCTGGGCTGGCAGGGAACAGTGGGGGGTGGGGGTGGGACACCCCAGACCACACCAACCACAAGCAAACCCACTGCAGCTCCCCACACACCAACAACGGATACGTGTGGGCAAAGGGGGGGACCATCGCAATCGCAAGGAGGGGGCAAGGCACCAGGACAGCGGCCAAGGGGATGGACCCCTGGCCCAAGGGACCACAGGAAAAGGGGGGGAATGAGACCGGGCCGGAGGGGGACAGAAGGAAGCCAAGACAGGCAGCCGAGTGGCCACAAAAGCCCCAGGCCAGGGATCCAGGGTCACCCCCAATGGATATGACAGAGCCGCAGCACAGACACTGGGAGGGGGGAGGCACGAGATAACCAGTCCCTGCCACGCAACCGTGCCACAACCACCAAGAGGCACCCACATGAGAGACCAGGCCAAATGGAATACCAGGACACAGATCCGGAGAAGGGGGCAAAGCAACTATATTAACTAGGGGGAACAGAGTGGGAGAGGCAGCACACAGAGCAGGTAGGTGGGGCGGGTCCACAATCTCAATAGGGACGCCGGCCCCGTACCCAGCTCCAACGATCTGCCTGGGTGCAGTCGAGCCAGTGCACCCTCTCCAGGAGGTGCAGCAGCAGCTGCACAACCTCCTCCTGCTCCCTGGTCCGCTCAGCAATCATCGCCTGCACTAAGGGATAGAGAGAAGGTGCCATCAGGATGGGACATGGACCCCAACAACATGGAACCACTAACAGACACCCGGGGAGAGGGCCCTGCACACATGCAGCACTCTCACTGATCTCATCGTAAAGCCATGCCCCAGCCAGGAGCTCCGAGGCCGCACGCTGGAGCTGGCCGGCCATCTGCGCCAGGCAGAGAATGGCCAGGAAGACAACCAGAGTAGCTAGAAGGGAGTAGGGAGAGGGACAAGGGAACGGGGTGCATGGAAACAGTCAGCAGGGGTCAGGAAGCACACATCACGCGCAACCCACACAGTAGCCCCGGTACACCCAGGCCAGCACCCCAACAGCTCTGATGAAGGGGGACCATGGGCGGGCAACAAATGGCCCTGAAACAGCCCACACTCACGTTCAGCGGCCCGTCTCTCCTGCCGCCCATCCATCACCAACAGTGCAGATAGTGGGAACCAACAGGGGGCACCAGGAGTGGTGGAAGGCGGGGCAGCCCAGGCGGGGTGCCCAACCAATGGGTATCCCCCACCAGATAGCCCGTTGTGTTCGTGCCAAGGCCCCCAGGGCAACAAAAGCTGCTCGGGAGGGGTTGAGGCCTGCAGACTGCAACACCCCCCCCACCTCTGGGGGAACAACAGCCAGCACTGCCATGGGAGTGCACCAGCACACAAGTGGAAAACGCACACCACGACGGGCCAGCCAATCCATCCAGGTGGATGACAACACCTCCACAGGGATAAGCAGGGGGTAGCCCAAAGGACGGGTGCCCGCACAGGGATGCAGAACACCAGGTAGCCACCAGTAAATGAAGGACAGGGCTCTCAACAGGATGCGGTGGGCCCACACCACCTATTATGAATTGATCAGGCAGTTTGGCCATGGTCAGAGACACAAGAAGGCTGAGGCCTTTACAAATTCAGTTCAGCTACCTTGAAGCATAGGCCTCAGACTGGCACAGACAAAGGAGGTCCATGAGAATAAAGCTGTAAATAACTCACACTCTAGTGAAAGAATGTATCTCCAAGGCCACAATAACAACCCCAGATGGCCACTCTCTCTAACGAAGAAGGTCTGAGAGGAAGGGAGGTAGCCTCAGTAGATCAGACTGGCAATTAAGCAAATAGAGAAGAAAAACTCCCCAAAAGCAAAAGTAGTTTTAATGGCTATGCTCTAAGTAAGAGAGAGATGAGGTCAGTTTATTTCTGCACCTGGCAAGAGGGGACCCTGCAACATGTATTCTTAATAAATAAAGCTATAAAAGGAAACATCCGGGCCCTTATCTATTGTCACTGGCGCTTGCGGCTACTAGCATTGCAGTGAGCCTGCGTGGGCCTCTGACCCTTACTGTCACTCTCAAAGATCCAGAGACGGCTGCCCAGCTACCTGCTGGGCCCCCTCCCCTTCTCCTCTGAACCAGCTTGTTTCTCGGACCGTGACCTCTGACACGTAAGATATCCTAGGCTGGTTTACTGGGGTTTGTAACTGGGAACACTGCCATGTCCAGATGTTAAGTGTCTAGCCAATAAAATTGAGTTGTACCCACATACTTTGGCTTGTTTATTGGCAACCTTCGATCACGTTTGGGGTAAATTGAGGTACAGCAAACTCATTTATTTCCCAAAGAACCCACCAGGCCAAGCCCACGATCCATCATGGAACCCACAGGGGAATGCAGCACGCACCACAGTTTGCCACCCGACAGCCCCAGTGATCCCAACCAGGAACCCCAGTGACCCCCATCACACTAACCAACACACCTAAAAAGGGCTGCAGCCATGGGAGGGGTGACTGGTGTGCCACACAGACACTAATGCACTCAAGGAGGAACAGTCACAGGCAAGGTCTTTATTACCGATGGGGTGAAAGGGGTGGGGGATGGGCAAACCAAGGCCGGCGAATGGGTGATCACGGGCTCGTGTCTGTTCCACATAACCATCAAACTGGGGCACCGTTGCAGCCACTCCAAGAGGGATGGAGGCGCTCGGTAATGTTACAGGGATATGGGGGCTGGAGTGTACAGAAGCAGCAATGGGGTCCAGCAGACGGGGCAGCCGACCACCGGGTCACACAGGACTGTGGGCCTGAGCAGCGGGGCCCAGGAGGAGGCAGGCCACATCACAAGCATGGCAACGACATTGCGATGGAGGGGCCTTTCGGGACGCCCAGCTCATGGAGAGGCCGAAGGGTGCCCCTCAAACAGCTGCCCGGGACAAGACCCTCCCAGGAGAATAGGCCCCTGTGGAATCCCTGGGAACGCATATGTGCATCCACGATGAAACAGGGCAGGAGGTGGTTCCCCATGGCAGCAGCAGCCTTGACATCCGGTAGGTTCATCACTGATCACAGGGTGCCTATTTCACATGTGGTAGGGGTCCTGGTCAGCAGTGGTCAACCAACATTAATGGGTAGCAGGCCCAGCTCCCCAAGAAGGGCCTGGCAGTCTGATCGCAGACAGGATATTCCACAGGCATGCAGTAGGATGGAGGTGTAGTCGGTAGCAACATGGGAACCCCCGGACTAGAGGGCCAGGCCATACTTTGGACGTGCAGCCATCAGGCGAACAGCCATGATCTCCTGTGCAGTCCATGGCACAACAATAGCGGCTGGGTGCCCCCAAAGAGTTTGGTGAAGGAGGGTGAAACCGAGCTCCCCGGCACGCCTCTGGCAAGCCGGACCCCCGAATGGATGGCCCATCACCCACATGTATCGTGACAGGAGATTGAATCCATCTGCCACCGACAGGGGGCTACTCATTAGCAGCTGGACATCACGGCTCTGCCACAGCATTCCCAACAGCATGTTGGCACAGGGCGACCACTCCCCCCTTGCAGCACCACCAGCCTCGGGGTCTGTTCCGCACCCTGCCATGACCATTCCAAGGGCTTCTCAGCGGTTTGCACCATGGTCCTATGGAGAGCGGCTGTAAATGAGCAATGCACGAGAAACTGTGCAGCACTAGCTGGGCTGCGCCAGGACACAGCTGATAGTGGGATGGATGCTAGGCCCTGTGAATCCCACCAGGTGGGAGCATCCCAGCGGTAGCGATGACAGATCACCAAGGCCACGGCTGCCTCTAGCAGGGAGCTAATGAGACACTCCATGCAGCGTATCTTGATGGAACACAGTTGCACACTGCTGTGGCCTTCAAGCAATGGGACAGTAGCAAGGCTGGTGTGGATGCGCCCTGCCCAGTGATTGCACGGGGGCACAGGGGGTGGGGTGGCCCATGGGCCAAAGGAGTGACTTGAAGTGCCCCTCGTCCCAAGGCGCCCAGGCTGTATGGGGGGGAGGGGTACCAGTGGGCCGGCAAGGGGGGATCCCGATCAGGTGTGTGGAACACACCCATGTTACACTCGGCACACAGCACAGTCCGCCAGAGTACATATGTGTACAGGTAGCATTGCCTGGGCATGGGGTTTAGAGTGAGAGGTGGTTTGGGTGTGTTGAATGAGAGGTGATAGTGATGGAGAGCAGAGATTGAACATTGGTGGTGGTGTCCAGTACATGGTGTATGTGCAGAGCTGGGGGGGAGGCGAGTGTGGTCTGCAGACCGCCCGTTAAAGCTGTCTCCGGTACCCTGGGATGGCCATGGAGTTACAGGGGATGTTGGAGGCACAGTGTGGGTGTGCAGGGTGCACAGGCCATGGGGTTGGGGGGCACAGACCGCCACCGGGTGTTAGCTTGTTGAACCGGCTGTTGGTGGCCTGGGTGCTTACAGGGGGCACTGTCACAGCTGTGTGGGCCTGGATCAAGCGACCCTCCCACGTACTGCCTAGTCGGGTAGCAGCTTGGTGATTATTATTATTAACAAACATTTATATAGCGCCAGCAGTGTACATGGCACTTTACAAAGTAATAAAATAGACACGGTCCCTGCCCCTAGGGCTTACAATCTGAGTGATGGTGATCCATCACTGGTACTGGTGGTGGGTGCCCACTGTGTGTGCGTGCTGTTGTTGGTGCCATACTGCCTGTTGATGAGCACCCTGAGGAGAGGACCATCCTGTTAACGGTCCTGGTCTCCTGGTTCATGATCCTGGCCCAGGTGTTCCAGCAATGGGCTGAGCTTCTACTGCCATAGCCCCACTTCTACAACCATGACAATCGGCGCAGGAGAGCGGCCAACATTTGCCAAGCAGCATCGTTGCAGTGGGCACGGAGGGTAGCTGGCCGCCGACATCCCCTGTTCGGAACAGCTGTATCCCAGGACATGCACCTTTCCCTTTCCCGGTGGCCGCTCAACCTCTAAGGCCGTTGTGTCACTGTCCCAACGTGGAGGTTGAATTGGATGCGGTCACGCACCAATGAATGGTGGGAGAACATGTTGGCCATCTGGACGGACGAGGAATGGACGGACCACTTCCACATGAACCCCTCGCTGTTGACCCGGTTTGGAGAGCTCTTGAATTCGCATCTCTGGAGGCGGGAGACCAACATGGAGTATCCGCTGCTGCCAGGGATGTGCTTGGCCATGGCTGTGTGGAGGCTGGTCACCCCCGATTCCTGTCGGAGTCTTGGGGAGCAGTTCGAGGTG
>QEPC01005466.1:558974-646714 GCA_003113815.1 Sphenodon punctatus
CAACCGGTTCACTTCAGTACGCAAGTGACGCCACCGTTGCTCTAACCGCCTCCCTTCCTGCTTCATCCGCCGCAGCTCACCCGTATACAAGGGGGAGCTGCGTTGTTGGCATTTCAGGAGCGGACATCTGGGAGCCACACAGTCGATGGTCTCTGTCAGCCTTATATTCCACCTAGACACGAGGTCATCGAGTGAATGGCCATTAGAGGAAACATCCCCTAGAGCTATCTGGAACCTTTCAGGTTCCATAAGCCTTCGCTGGGGGAACCAACCTAACTGGGTCCACACCCTCCCCAGGGCCGACATGCGCCAGGATATCCACCTGGAGGAGATAGTGATCCGTCCATGACAAGGACACAGTTGATACCTTCCCCACCAACGGATCCCCTGCCTCAAGGCCTGTGCAAAATATCATGTCCAGGTTATGTCCTCCAACATGTGTTGGAGGGTCTTCCTTGTGCCCGCTTCGGCTCACCACCGGGGCTTGTTCCCCTGCGGGCCCTTGCAGCCGCCGTCCTCTGTGACTGGCGGCCTGACGGCCTGGGCTCTCCATTGTCCACTGGCCACTCAGCTCAGGGCTGCGGTATTGGACCCTTCGATGTTGGGACATAAGGTGAGGGTTATAATACTATCTGGGCTGTTACCCCAGCACCACAGCCCTTTCTGTTGCCCTCTGCTGTTGGCATGGATCCCCATGCAGCATCCCTTCTGCCCAGCCCACAACGGGTAGCTATGTGTTCCTGCCCCCCCCTCATTATCGGACAGATCGGCGGTCCGGCTTACCGGAGCTGGTGGGGCAGCCGGCATGGGCAGTTGGTCACCTGGAGGTTCCGGGTTGATTGGGGGAGGCTGTGGTTCCCAGAGGAGGGGTCTCGGAGACAGCTGTGGAAGAACCGGAAGGGGTGTGGGCTAGAAGGGCAGCCCCGCAGGCTGTTGCTGTGGGGCTATGTGGGGGAGAGGGACCCTGTGCATGAGGCCAGGGAAGGGGTGCTGCTGGGGACACCAGGTTTGGCCGAAGTGCAGGGGAGGGGGCACCTGCACCTGTGGGAGAGTGCCCCAGTGGTAATCCCTTCCCTTGGGTGCCCCATCCCTTGGGCGTTATGGCCTACCATCATTGTCCTGGTGACTTGGTCTTGGGGGTGCCACCGGTTCCTCCTCAACCACCTCCTCCTCCGCGACCTCCTCCTCGTGAACCTCCAGGGTCCCTCGAGCTGTAATGGGAATGGAGATCCATCAGTTGATCCCAGGTGCCCAGCTTTGGCTCCGGTCACTGTGGCCAGGTCCTCCCCTCCCACCCCACCCTCCCCCCTGGGCCCTCCCCCCCACGGGGCCTCTCCACCCCGATGGGGCCAGGTTGTGTTCCTATCTGGATCATCTTCCTCCACTTCCAGGGAGGCGTCCCGGGTCTCCATCCGCTCCACGTGTGCCCCCCGTCCCCGTGGCCTGTCGCTCTGTGGGTTTTGTAGGCGCACGCAGAGGGTGATGTTTCTGTGAGCAGTTTCCCGGGCTGCCTCCTCCCCCTGTGTGACAGGGCTGTCCTCTCCTGCATCCTGGCTGGGCTCACCAGGGGCAGCGGGTTCCCCCTGCTCCAGCGTGTTGGGCGGGTGTGTGTGTGTCGTGCCGGTCTGCCCCTAGAGAAGGCGGTGCCATGTAAGTGGGAGGCGACTATATCCCCGTCCATGCAGAGGAACCGGTCCAGCTCATCATGGAACTCCACTGTACACATGGCATGACCGGACTTGAGATTGTTGTCCTTGATATACTTATATCCAGACCTCAAGTCCTTTGCCTGCTGCATGCACTGGGTAACATTGCTATTGTACTCCTGACACTGCATCTCCTGGGCAATGGCTTCATGGGTGGTCTTGTAGACCTGTCCGGTTTTGTAGCTGCGCACCAGGTCATGCTGAACCTTTTTGGTCCTGCACATGCGTATGAAGTCCCTGGTCTTCTGCCTCGACCAGGACTCCCCCTTTTGGGTACTGCGTGTGGGGGGCCTTCTGGTTTGGCGGCTTGGGGCCCGCCCGGTAGCTGTGGTGACAGCGGAGCTGGTCGTCTCGTGTTGGGGGTATTGCAGAGGGGTTAGCATCTGTCCCTCAGCCCACCTGTGCTCCCTTGGTGGGGACCCTTTCCCACTCTGCCCGGAGGGCACGGGCGGCTTACTGGAGGCCCTCCTCAGCCGTCTCCCCGGTGGTGTGTTGCTCCTGTGTCTGGGTGCTCTCCTGGGGGTGGGGGTGGGAACCATTAGCCTGATATTGGCGTGCGGGACCCCCCTGCCCAGGTTCTTGGGGTACCCTCGCTCTTACCTCGCTGTCTGTGGCACTTCCTTCCCCATGCCCTGTGGCAGTCTTGGGGGATGTGGGTGGCGTGGGCGCAGAGATATGCCCTCGGCCTGTGACGGGACAGGTGTGCTGTGTTTATCCATCCTTCCCACCTCCCTCCCGCCTCCCAGTCCCTGGGGCCGGCCCCCTCCCCTGGGCATCCTGGGGTCCCTCTGCGTACCCTGGCCCATCCCGCACGAGTTGTGGTGCTGGCTCCCTTTGTCTTGTCGGAGGCTTTCCGTCCTGACATTATGGGAGCCGGTGCACCCATGTCATGTTCCAGATCTCCTTTAAGGGCTCCCGGCTGGGCATCCCGCATCTCCCCGGGTGGGTGTGTCTGCTTGGGGGCACCTGCGTGGCCTCTCTAGCCATCTCTCTGTGGTCTCAGAGGACCCTTTCCCATGGGTGTGGGTGTTTTGGTGTTTCCACGGATGGGTGGGGGTTTGGCACCCATCTCCACCCACAGAGCACGCCGGCTCTTTCCCCGCTGCTCCATGGGTGTTGGTGGGTGGGTCGTGCATGTGCACCCACCCACTCATGGACGTTTACACGGGCACTCTCACACCCATCCGATGGGTGTTTATGGGTGTTCGTGGGTGGGTGATGTCTGTGTAAAAATGGCCCTAGCTGAGAGTTATGTTATATTAATAAAATAGCTACCTCGCTAACTGCTGTCCCTGAGCGCCTTTCATGCTATGGTGTCAGAACTGACCATTTTTCTAAATACAAAACAGAAGTCACAGAAGACTGAGGAAAATGGCTCAGTTCTCTGCACCAGAACCATTCAGCTTTGATACTCCTGCTGCCTGGCAGAATGCAAGGAAAGATTTCCCTGCTCTCACTTTGGCCCTTTTCACACGGGCTGTGGTGCGTGGGGGTGCGTTCCCACAGACCCACACCCATCTCCACACACGGAGGATCAGGCATTGGCTCCCGTTGCTCTGTGTGTGGTTGGTGGGTGGAGCACGGGAGCGCAAATGCACCCCCACCCCTCACCCATGGTGTTCCCATGGGAGCCCACCCATCCCCCCTGCACCCGCTGCAGCATTCACATGGGCGCCCCCCACCCACGTGTGGGAGGGGCGGGGGGGAAGCCTGTGTGAAAGGAACCTTTGCCACTAAGCTACATAATTTATTTTTATTTTTAAAAAACTTATTTGGAGGCCATAAGGAGGAAGAGCTTGTGAATGTAAGGTCCCTTCTCAGTGCTATGGGAAAAGAGGCCAGCCACATTTATAAATGCTCAGCAGCCTGGAGAGAGTGCAGAGTCCTTCATTAGAGGTTTGTATGATGACTTGGCAGAGAACTGCGAATTTGCAGAGAAAAGGGAAGAACACTTGAGGCATCGATTGGTGTTGGGAATCCAAGTCTAAAAAGGCCTGACTGAGAGGATGCAGGTGACAGAGAATTTAACCCTTCACAAAGCAATTGAGATGGCATGCTACTCAGAGTTGATCACAATTCAGCTCAGGGAGCAGAGGCTGTTTGAGAGCATGATTGAAGATGTAACATCTAAATCACAAAGTACTAAAAGTGCGAACAACCATTTTGCGAAAAGCAAATAAAGCGCGCCGGGTACTGCAAAGCCAGAGCAAGCAAAGTCCCAAACAAAGCAGTTTGGCCAGTTGAACAGTTCACAGAAATATAAAGAAACCTTTAATCAGTCTGCATGTACTAGATGTGGGAGGAGCCACACTTAGAGGGGCCATTGCCCAGCTGGAGGAGCACAGCACAGGGAATGTGCTAAGAAGGGACACTTTGCAGTCATGCACCATTCCAGATTGGTGCAGGAAGCGACCACAGAAGGACTAGATAAATCATTCGTTGGCTCAATTGAGTGTAAGGACAATGAACCGGCCTTCGTGGAGTGCTGCTGCAACTTCATGGATCACAATGGAAGCCAGTTGCATTCTGTTCCCAAACCTTCAGCAAACCAGAAGAATGCTATGCACAAATTGAGGAGGAATCAAGTGTCTGGCAAGTGTCTGGACTTGTGAGACGTTCCACAGATATCGGTGTCCTTTGAACTGCTCCTTGCTTTAAACTGCTCACCGATCATAAACCATTGGTAACCTTGATAAAAGGGAAAGATTTGGATCAAACTCCACTGAGATGTCAATGTATCTTGATGAGACCGATGTGGTTCAATCCAATNGGGGGGGGGGGGGGATTGTTGATCGTAGATACACTGTCTCCCAGAGTCCAGCTGCATACACTGATACTTCTGAGTTAGAGGACAACGTAAAGGCCTTTGTGAATGTCATACTAGTATCAGAAATGAGATTACACCTGTTAAGTAAGGCTACTCAAGAAGATGCTGAACTTCAAATAGTTTTGGACAGCATTCAGTCAGGATGGTCGAAGACCATCCAGAATTGTAAAGCAGTAGCGAGGAAGTACTTTGCAGACTGCACACAACTAAGTGATCTGGATGGTTTGGTAGTTTATTGCAATTGCATGGTTGTGCCAGGACCTATGAGAGTTGTATGCAGAAACAGCATATTTGCCTCTTCCTTCCATGGAATACTGCTGTGCTACTGGTGCTGCTTCTAAAGGTCCTGCTGCTGGGTCCTGCCACCAGAGTTAAGAGGCTCCTTGAACTAGTGATGAGGCTCTGGTAGAAGCCTTGAGGGCAGCAATGGAACAGCAAGGGCGCTTTTAGACGGGTTGGAAATGGCGGCTGAGCCCTTTATCAGCCGCCATTGTTGCTGCTCGTCTAAATCCCCGGCACGCTGTAATGCCGGATCTCTGCCGTGTGAAGCCGGCCCGGCGATCCTGCCCCCCTTCAAGGCGGATCGCCGCTGTGCCGGCTTCATGCCGCACTTCCAGGTTCTTTGCCTGAGTGTGCATGCGCAGAAGGGCGCACATGGCACAAACACTCTACGCCGTGTCTGATGCTCTTCTGAACATCAGACACAGCGTAGAGAGGAAGGTGGGTGCCCGTTGCTGGCACTGAACGATCCCGCTTGTGAGCGGGATCGTTTAAAAGCACCCCAAGACTCTGTAGGGGTGGGCACTATGGAGGCTGAGGCTATAGGGGATCCAGATTTTATTTTTGTCCTGGGCCCTGCACATTTTAAGATCGGTCCTGCTGTCAGTCTCAATTCCCCATCTAAAAAAAATCAGGTTAATAATGACTCCTCTATCTCACTGAAACGTTGGGGAGATAAATACACTAGTGTTCAGATAAAAAGCTGGAGGAAAACATAAGTGAATAATGGTTGAGCAAGACGAGTATACAAATATGAACCACCTCGCCCCATAGTCACCATTTCTTCATCTTTTTTCTTCCTGTTTCCCCACACTTCACCTCCCCACCCCTGCAAAATAATAAGAACGTATGTAGTGCCACATTGGGTCAAACCAATGGTCCATCGAGCCCAGCATCCTGTCTCTGCCAGTAGTCAATCCCAGTCACTTGAGAGAAGTATCTAACAGGTCCCAATGGGTAATGCATTCCCTGTTCACTCCCAGCTCCCGACAGCAGGAAGTTACATTCCTAAACCTACTTGACTAATAGCTGTTAATGGACCCACTCTCCAAAAACGTATCCAATCCTTTTTAAACCCTAGCTATACTACTAACCTTGATCACATCCTCTGGCAACAAATTCCATGAGTTAATTGTGCACTGAGTGAAAAACGACTTTCTTTTATTTGTTTTAAGACTGCTACCAGATAGTTTTATGGAGTGTCCCCTAGTTCTAGTACTATTTGAGAGGGTAAATAACTGGGCGCATTCAGATGTGCGCTTAATTCGCACAGCAGCGGCAGCGGCATCGTGCGATTTAAAGCAACGCGCACTTCCGGGTTGGTGTGAATGCACCAATTCAGCATAATGCGAATTGTCGGAGTGCGGTTTTAAAAGCTGCTCGGAGCAGCATTACGCTGAATTGTGCACACTAGGTGCATTCACACCAACCCGGAAGTGCGCGTTGCTTTAAATCGCATGATGCCGCTGCCGCCACTGTGCGAACTAAGCGCACATCTGAATGCAGCCCTGGTTGCTCTTTACTCGTTCCACATCACTCATGATTTTATCAACTTTTATCATATCCCCTCTCAGTCATCTCTTCTCCAAGCTGAAAAGCTCCAACCTAGCCAGCCCTCTTCATACAGGAGCTGTTCTATACCCTCTATCATTTTAGTTGTCCTTTTCTATAGCTACTATAGTTTTTTTAAGATGGGGTGACCAGAACTGCACACATTAGTCAAGATGTGGTAGATTCCCAATTGTTTGTGGGAGTAAGTATAATATTTATACTGAGGTGGTTGTTGTGTGTAAAGCAATTTTAAGCACCAAAGAAAAAGGAGATACTGTACAGAACTGTATATATATTAGGTAATATACTGTTAAATATTGTTAACGGTGAGCCTGCAAGCTCTTGGGCAGGGACCGTGTCTATTCTATTCTCTGTAAAGTGCCAGGTACATCGCTGTTGCTATATAAACACTTATAATAATAATAATAATTAACCTGCACATGCTGGAATTTTGTATGTGGAATACCTTATTGTAACTGACTTAGTATATAAATAAATATTTTAATTAAATAAATAAATAAATAAAATAAAATAAAACAGTTGTTGTGCAGAATGGGTTTGCCCTGTTGGTCCCAAGTAAGAGAGACAAGCAACTTAGGGCACAATCCACCTCCCTTTGAAGTCAATGGGAGTTTAGCCATTGACTTCAGTATGAGTTGGACTGCACCCAAAATAGTTAAGATGGCAGTTTTTATTGGACGACTTTTGGGTGTTTTCAGGCAACTGCAGTCCATCCCCCACCCCAGTATTCACTGGTTGAACCACTGGTTACCAGTGGGGGGTTCACATAAGGACAGTGGGTACTGGGTGGGGAAGCACTTGTCTGAAAGCATCCGCTTTGGGTTAATATCTGCAAACGTTCAAGGTTCCCGAAAACACAGTGCAGCACTTGCCATTTATAACCAGATTTGAAGTTTAGTACAATCAAATGTAATCATTCCCATGGTAACTAATTATGGGATAGCTTCATATCAATGCAGGGAATAACTATGGCTCAGGCATGCCTGACTTATCGGATGCAGGAGACAGAGGCCGTTTTTACACAGCGCCACTGGGTGGCGGGTGCATGGGCATGCCGGTGCGTGTGTGGTGAGTGGGGCGTGCACAGGGTTGCACATGCATCCCCACTGACCCCACTCATCCCCATGCATGGAGCAACCTCCATTTCCCCCGGTGAGTGGGGATAAGGGTGGGGTGAGTGGGGATGTGTGTTAGGCGGGAGCGCATATGCACCCCAAACCCCGTGCGCCCAGACCACCTCCTTCACGCACAACGCGCCCAGTCATGACCACGCAGATTACTGCGTGTTCATAGGTGGAAGAGGCCTGTATAAAAAGGGCCAGAACCATAACTAGCCTATGGCCAACTTGGCAGTGGCCACAGATACATTTACATGAGGGGCACCAACCAATCGTGCCCCAGGACAGCTGAATCATCAGCTGTGTCTGTCGTGCCGTGACTGCCTGCCCCAGACTCCCTCCACTGCTGCTTCTACCAGTCAGCATTTATTGATTTAGTTAGTTAGTTAGTTAAAATTCTTATACCCCTTAGGAGTGCTTAGCCAGTACTAATGGGAGCACCTGCCCCCAACAGGAAGACCCCACACCCGCCCATTAGTCCTGGCTAAGCACAGGCAGCTGCGGCACGGCAGACACACAGCTGGTGATTCAGCTGCCCTGAGGCATGGTTGGTTGGAACCACTCATGTAAATGCACCTGTGGTCACTGCCACAGGCCATAGGCTAGTTTATGGCTCTGGCAGGAGAAATAAAGCAGAGGTCAGTAACATTGTAACCTTGTGGCTAACTGTTTATGTACTGAGTGCATGTGTTAGGACTAAGGTAATGGTGCTGGTGCTACTAATATTTTAATGCTACAAATAAAGAAACGCTATTAAATCACCCACCCATTGGTAGAACTGAAAGAGTGGAGATAGAAGCTAGCTTTACCTAACGATGAAGGTAATAAACACCATCTGTCTCAAGTGCTCAGCACTGTAATTTTGTCCCAAATATGCATTGTCCCAGTTGCTAGAAAAGGATAGAAGCAATCACAATTTTGTACTTGAAACATTTGCTTGCACAGGTGCAATGTACACACATAGCATAAGAGCGTGCACAGGCCTGGCTCTAGGATGGGGGCTGAGGCAGTCTCGGAAACTGCCCCAGACCATGTAGGATGTCTCTGCAGGTGGATGGGGGGTAGGGGGGTAGGCAGGAAGCACCAGCCCAAAGCTCCCAGGCCGATGCTTCTCGTGGGAAAAGGATGCTAGGTCAGAGGGGGAAGGCTTCACAGAAGTGCCTGCCCCAGCAGCTGCCCTCCTCTCTGCAGCAGTGAGAGCAAAGAGTTCTGACACTGCACCCGAGGCTCCCACCCCTGCTGCTCCTGCGGTTCCTTGGGCCAGTGGCAGGGTGAGACCTGGTGCCTCAGGGGCAGCAGGAGGACTTGGCGTTGCTGTTGGGGACTGAGCGGGTGGGGGCACCACTGACACTCTCAAAGGCCAGCTCTGGTGCAAATCCTGGGGCAGGTGTTTCTGTGGGGTACCCTC
Source organism: Sphenodon punctatus (assembly GCA_003113815.1). Taxonomy (NCBI): domain Eukaryota; kingdom Metazoa; phylum Chordata; class Lepidosauria; order Sphenodontia; family Sphenodontidae; genus Sphenodon; species Sphenodon punctatus. The sequence continues at coordinate 567,885 of QEPC01005466.1, forward strand.
TAGAAGGATGGCCCAGGTCCTACCCCCTCACCCAAGGCCCTGCCTATTCTAAGGCCAGCCCTGAGTATGCACTATGCAGTGTGTGTGTTGTGTCTGAGTGAGGGGGATATTTGTGTATGTTACACTGCTGTTCCAGGGAGGAGGGGTCCATAAGTAGCCAGTCTAATGTGTGGAACCCATTCTGACGGCTGCTACACGGGACTGGGAGGAAGGGGCTGTCCTGCTCCCTGCCCATCAGCTGTTTTGTGGGAGCAGTACAGCCCTGTCCGTATTGAAATGGGTGCACCTGCACCCACACATCTGCCAGCATGTCTGAATTCCTGCAGCTGGAGTTAATGTGTTGTTCTCCCCAGTCTTGCTACAGGCATAGAGGACATGTGGAAACACCCCAGCACAGTCTTTAAAGTAAGCAGGGGTAGACCCCGGGGACAAATCCAGCTCATGGCTATTTCTTTATTTGGCCCCTTTGCAATTCCATGGATCCAGCCTCTGCCATTAAGCAGTGAAACAGTGGGCTCAGGAGAAAGGAGCCGAGATGAGGGCATGCCCACAAAAAGCTAGGGAATGGAATGGATCCATGTCATAGATCAAGGGTGACCAAAGTTCTGAACCCCAAGAGCCACATACCAAAATCTTAATATGGCTGAGACACAAGACAAACACATGTGCACACACAAACCTCTCTTGCTTTGTGATTGGTTGGCAGGGTTGGTGCTCAGGTTGCTACGATTCTGAGGAGCAGGTGTGATTCATCTACTGAGACTTGGGCGCAATGACACCAGGCCAGTTAGGAAGCGTGGGGGCCGAGGACCAGCCCTGGCTGAGAGCAGCACTTCAACTGTCCGAGAGTCTCGTGTGGCTCCCAAGCCACAGTTTGGTCACCCTTAACATGGAAACATGAACATGATCCCCAACTTCTTTCTTTCCTTCTGAGCACACTCCTTAAACTCCCCCACCTTGCAGCGCCTGCCCAGTTCATGGAGCTTGTGCTAATTTTCAACATTTCCTAAGGGAGGGAAAAGGTTCCCCCACCCCCAATGTAAAGTGTTAGTGTCTGGGCTTTACAGTGTGATCCTCAAGGCATTTAGAACTGGCGCTAGCATTTTCAGGGTAAACAAACAGACAAACGGCAACTCTGGGAGTGGCAGCACCAGCCTGCTTTGCCCTCGGGCTGGCCAGTCCATATGAAGGTGGCTCATCTCGCCAGATCTGGAAGCAGAGAAGGCTGAACCTGCTCTGGGGTAGCCCCACTTGTGGCTCTCCGGAACATCCCAGAACGCCACCAGCAGAGCAGCCAGCCAAACCCGGGGTGCTTGCCCAGAGTGGTGCTGCTGTCCATCTGCCCGGCAGATGCATGCTGCAGCTCCACTCCTGACCTGCTGTTGCCCCAGCAACATCATAGATTTGCAGGCGCGAGCCTAGAGTGTCAGGCGATCCACCTTCAACTCTATGGTGTGGGGGTTGGAGCACTACGTGGGCCGACTATGGCCAGGGGAACCTGCTGGGTCCATCTAAAGCAGACCATGGCGGGGCTGGGAGTGAGTGGCTGCACCCCTGGAACAGCTCCTGCCCCCACGACCATCTAAAAACACCTTCTGTGCTAGTGTGAGTCCTACTGAAGCAAATGATACTCATGCTACTATGTATTTATTTATTATGTATTATTATTATAATTATATTATTATTATTATTATTATTATTATTATATTATTATCATTATTATTATTGATGATAATAATAATAATTAATAATATGGTGCAAGCAATGTACCTGGCACTGTACAGTTGGTAGTTACAGACAGGTACCTACCCAGAAAGGGCTCACAACATAAGAGACAAGGAAGGACGAGATGAGGGAGAGGTGAACATCAGGAGAGACAAGGATGCATTCATGAGTGCGAGAAGATGCAGGTGCATGTGCCTAACTTAGTTACAGGGAAGAGATTCTGAGGGGGAGAGGGATGATGAGGATGCAGTGCTGGCTGCATGATGCGGTGCTCACTCATGATGAGCCAGGGAAAGCCTGGTAGAAGATGTAGGTTTTCAAGAGGGATTTAAAAGCTGGAAGGGAGGGAGCAAAGCAAATATATCCAGGGAGCGAGTTCCAGGCCTAGGGGGCAGCAAGAGAGAAGAGGCGAAGATGTTTAGAGGAGCAGGGGAGTCGCTAGCAGGCGAGGGTGGGGGCAGAGGAGGAACAAAGTTCCCAGGCAGGAAAGTGGTGGGATACAAGAGCAGAGAGATATGGGGGAGCAAGGCCATGAAGAGTCTTGAAGGTGAAGACCAGAAGCTTGTGTTGAATGCGTTCCCGTAGAGGGAGCCAGCATAGGGCAGAGAGGAGGGGCTGAATGTGGTCAAAATTGGCAGCAGAGCGTTGAATGGAGATGAGGGGGGGTGAGATCAGAGCAGGGGAGAACGGTAAGGGGGAAGTTACAGTAATCAAGGTAAGAGATGACTAGTGTTTTTGCAGTGGCAACAGTAAGGCAGGGCCGGATTTTAGCAATATTATACAGGGCAAAGCGGCAGGGCTCGGGCCAGTTGCAAAGCCCCCTCCCCAGTCCTCCCCCTTGAGTCTGGGGGGCTGTAGGCTCAATGTAATGTAATGTAATGTAATGTAATGCAATTGTAATGTAATGCCAGTCAGCACTAAGAGCTAGTGCTGGCTGGCATTACATACATGGAGGATCATACCGTTTGAGATGGGGGTTGTTATAACAGTTTGCAAACACACTGAATGTAATCATATTCTGATTTAGATTATGACCCTATTCAGGTTAATGTGTGTTTTGCATACCGAAAGCTCTGTCTGAATCCTCACTTCCCACATCCCTTCTGACCCTTATTCTACAAGTGAATTGGCTTCTTTGTCACATTAGCAAGCTACTGTAATTCAATGTCCATTAATATTTTCATTAGATCTATGTGGCTGGTGATACTGATGCCAAATAAGGTGAACAAGTAAAAAACGTAATGCTACCAGGGGGAGAGGGAGAATCTTTATGTTACATCAGCACAGAAAGAAAAGCCCCCATGCATGTCAGTGCAGCAGCACAACTAGGGTGGCCATACCTCCCCTTTAAGAGAGGAAGCTTATGAAAAATACATGGTGCAGGACTGTATTGGAACCAGTGCAGCCCTGCACCATGTATTTTCCATGTGTCCTCTTTTAAAGGGGCGGTATGGCCACTCAAACACAAATGAAACTTGGAACCAGTGCCTGAAGCCTGCTAGATCCAATCATATTGTAAGATGGGTTCCAGTTTATGTTGGTATAATAGTGGCACAGCTATCACGATTCAAGGGGGCTTGATTGAGCCCAGCCCCCCAGACTCTAGGGAGTGGGATGGGGCTGTGCAACTGGCCTGAGCCCTGCTAGGAAATGTTCCGAGTGGGAGGGAGCAGGAAGAGGGCCAGCACTTCATCTCCAACCTCAACCCCTTCTGAAAATCCTGCCCTGACATGCGCCCGAGAAGCCACGGCAGATCCTCTTTTCCTGTCAGCCGGCTTTTCCGCGCTGCTGTGTCTTTCCTGGCTCCTCCCTCTGCCGCCGCCACCACCGCCGCAGATGGGAATGCAGCCTTAGCAATGCTCAGGCTGCTTGCAAATGGGCCCACCGGCAAGGAAATTTTCAAAGTGGGTGGGGCCAGCACTCCCCCACTCCCCCCCCCCCCCCCCACTCTGCAAACTTCCTTCCTGGTGGGATTGCTGCCACTCCGGGGAGCCTGCTGGGAGCTACCATTGTCAAATGGGGTGTGTGTGTGTGGCTACTGGCTAGCATGGAGCTACTTAAGGCTGCTGTAGTGGGGGTGGGATGGGGACAGCCAAGAGTCCCAGCTCCCAGCGGGCTTCCTGGAGTAACAACAGAGCTCCTAGTAGGGTTCCAACCACTCCCTCTAACAATGGGACTCCATCAAGTGGCGACTGCCTGAAGCAGAGGCCCCTGGAGATGCTGCTCCCTTGCCCTTACAGGGTAGGGTTGCCACCTGTGGTGGTTTTTTTACCCGACACTCCCCATAGGCCAACATTGAAATGCCAGGTAAAAAATGACCGAAGGTGGCGACCGTATTACGGGGGGCCATAACTGGAACATGAGCCTCGGCCTGCCACAGCCCTGTAGTACATGGCTGAAATCCTAAATCTGTTGAAGTCAATGGCAAAACTCACATAAACTTTAATGGATGAGGACTGTACACATAAACTAGTAAAAGCAGCTTATGTACTTATGTTTAGATGCTAGACCTGGATGGGGCTGGGAGGCAATATGCACCCAAACATCAGCCCTAGCCAGGTGCCAAATCATGTTTGCAACTTTCTTGTACCAAGTCTAGACTTTTTGTGGTAGAATAGCAGAAGAAAGAATTGCCTTTTTGGATATTACTACTTCTGGGCTTTGTAGCCAGGATGGTACAGTCTATCAGAAGCCAAATGCTGGATCCAAATTTTTGCTGACAATCTTCCAGCTCTGCTATGCTGGGCAATTAGAGGAGGGCTGGGAGCAAAAATTAGCTGCATCTGGTCTTTGTAATCCCATTGCATCAGGGTCGAGATTTCTGTGTGTGTATGCAAAGGAGCAATTGTCCATCTTACCGTGTTTGTTTATAGAATAAAATGGGGAGGAGTGGGAAGCTTAAAATAATAGGGGTTTGCATTCAGATGCCAGATGCAGGGCTTTAAAGGGTTTTTGAAAATAAGTGCAGCTACATTTAGCACCCCAGTAATGGTTTGGATTTCAGTGATGTAATAATGCAGTCACACTTATCTTTGCTTAGAGCTTGATCCTGCAGCCACTGAAGTCAATGGGAAAGCTTTCATGATTTTAATGATCTGAGGTCACAGTTTTGGCATGAAAACAGAGTGTGAACAACAGGGGATGGTTCATTCCATAAATGCCTGTTCTGCACACTCTTTTGAAGTATGTAGTTTTGGCAACTGTTGCATATGGGTACTGGACCATTGATCTGACCTAATATTGTACTTTTAATTGATAAATTAAAATGTCAGCTACCCTGAGCCTAAGGAAAAGGGGTGGGATAAAAATTGAAATAAAATAATAAATAGCCCACTGGAGTCCAGGTTTGGTCTGTGCCGCCCCCACTCACGTTTTAGCATGTAGCGCTAATAAACGGGCCGCCCCCTTCCCGCATTTCATGTGCTGGTGGTAGCCGTGATGCCACTCGGCTTTTCCTCTTCCCAACCCTGGATCCGATGGAAAGGGGGTGACAGCCAGAGAAGGCCTGACCCCCCTTTCCATTGCACTCTCCTCTTGTAGCAGTGCTTGCATGCTCAGGTGGCTGCAAGAGGAGAAGGTCCTTCCTGCACCACCACTCTCTCTACTCCCTCTTGCAGCCACTTCATGGCTGATCGCTCTCTCAGATGCCCGAGCATGTGATCAGCGACCAGCTGGGCAGCCGCTGCAATAGGGAAGAGAAGAGAGTAGGGGTGCAGGAAGGACTTCTCCTCTTCCCCCCCCCCCTCCTCTTGCAGCCACTTCACATCTGATCACTCTGTAGGAGACCTGACGCTATGGTGCTGGTGGAGCTGGATGCAGCGGGGGAGGCTGTGGGTGATCCTAATAAATAGGAGGCAGATGCACAGGTGCACATTAGCACACATGGCAGGCCCGTGATGTCCTTGGGTGATGCCATAAGTGGGGGCTGCGTGGGGCAGCACAGGCGAACATCTGGCAAGCACCTCATACATGGGCAGGTGAACAGCCGCCTAGTTGGTGCTAATGCTGGCTATTGTCTCGTTTATTTTCACCCAGAGAATCATAGAATTGTAGGGTTGTTCACTTGGAATTTAAAGGGCATCTAAGTCTAATCCGTTGCTTTGCTCCAACACAGGATGCTTGTCCAGCTGAGTTTTGGAAACATCCCAGGACGAAGATTCCACATCTCTTCCCTGGGCACCTTATTCCATTGCCCAACACTTCCTACAGCCGGGAAGTTTTTTCTGAAGCAGGCGAAATCTACATTTTCCACAAGTGTGCTGCTGGGTACTGTGCAGGCACGTAGTTCCCAGTCAGGGCCGGGGCGCGATCCTGTCCCCGTGGGAAGCCAGCAGCTGGGGCTTGCTCCTGGAGCTGCCTGCCCCCCAGCAGCCTCGCTTGGGCGCCCTGATCACATCGCAGCAGCTGCGGGAGGGCTCCGTAGCGTCCCCTCGTGCAGGGGATGAAGCGGGAGAAGGCGGCGCTTTCTCCGCAGTGAAGGGGGGGAGCCGTCCCCAGCAGTCCGGCCCGGGAAGGGTGGGGAAAGCGGCTGCGGCTCCTTTAACCCCGCCCTCCCCCTTCCCCTGCGCATCTTCCCCCTGCTGCTGCTTGCACCGAGCCGCACAGCAGCTGCTTGGGGAGAGACTGGAGAGCAAGCGTGGCTCAGCGACACTGCTCCGGCCGGGCAGCACAGGAAGCCGCAGCCAATCCCACTACGTTCCAGGTATTTCTCCCTATCTCCTCCCCTTCTAAAGTGGGGCTGCTGCCGCCGCCTTCTCAGCCACAAGCCGATCGGCACCCCCCCCCCCCTCCAACTTTCAGCATGCCCTGCTGGACTCCGTTCCTTGCTGCTGCTCTCCGCCCTACTCACGCCGGTAGCAGCGCAGCAAAGCAACTTTCTGTCTATCAGCACATCGCTTCTGCTCTGTTTCTCATAGGAGTTCCTCCAGCAAGTTTACTTTGACTTCGAGGTACTTGGCTGATGGGGGGGGGGGGGGGTTTGCTTGTACTTTGTTGATTATCTCCTGCCAGTTGTTGCATGAAAGAGAGTGTGGGTGAAATCCTGGCTCCCTTGCACTCCACCCCATGGTTTAAAGTCCCATTGTGCTCTCTGGGTGAAATCCTGGCTTCCTTGCTATCCATGGCTTAACCTCCCCTTGCTTCCAGTTGAGTCACGATTATACCCCGTGGATTGATCCTGTTGCCCTATTGAATCAGTAACTTTAGCATGGTCATGATCGTTCTCGGTGAACTACAGTCTGTTTCTAGGGAGTTAAAATGCACAGTTTAAAAGGCGAGCTCCTTTTAGGCTTGGTTGCATGCGATTAGCTGGTTTCTTTGCCTGCAGGATGAGTTATTTGAATGCTGGGATCTTAGTTTGACGAGACTTCCCTTGAAACTGAAATGTCTTGCAAGTTTGTCTAGTGTCTGATCCTTCCGGTTGGCGTTCTGCTGCCTCCGGGAAAAGAAATGCCTGTTTGGAGCCAGAGGGCAATAGGTTTATGATGCTGATACTCTGGTGCCTTCTTGGGAGGGGAGGCGGGTGCACACAGGGACTGCGCTAGTCTCTTTCATTACTGGCTTTCCTGCTGATGCTGCTAGGCCAGTGCAAAGTGGCTTGCTGGGGCAGATCAATAGATACTTTCTTGAGTGAGTCCCTTTCGCATTGCGGAGCTCAGTCCTGCCTTCCCAAAAGCATATTTCAAAACTAACCTAGCAGTCTAAATAGCCTTAAACTATAGTAAGTCCCTCCAGTCCCTTGGAGGGTGAATTTAAAGCAGGGCTTTCAAACTGGAAGCAGATTCGTTGGCTTTGGAACAAGACAGTTCTTAAAAGTCCCTCCCTCTTTATAATGAAGAATTTTCCAGGCAACGTGAATGCTGGCTCCCTTATCAATTTTGAGGATTTTTCACTGATCACAGTATGAAAGACAGCCCTGTCTCGGTACTGTTTATCCTTCCCTCTAATGCAAAGCACAACTGCTGATTTACTCTGTGATCCATAGGCTTAACACAGAATATTAGATGGGTTTGTGAAAGGGTGTATCTCCGCAAGAGTGTATTGATTCCATTAGCAGACTTTACAGATCTACCAACAAAACCTTTCAACACAGTCTCATTCCAAGAATTAAAGTTCCTTATCTTAGCTACTGTCACTAAACCAGGAATAACTTTTTCAGGGCAAGTATGCATCAAGTTCTGCAGGCAAACGAGTGTCCGATGTGATGATGTGCTGAGATTTTCTTAAAGTGGCCAGTGGATTTAGGTGTCTTGAGTTCCTGAGTGCCTAATTTGAGACAACTTAAAGGAGCCCGAATTTCTTAGCAAAGATGTCTATAATTCTGTATTTTTATTTTACTTAGTCAAGTGTGTAAACCTGTTTCTTGGACTTGGCCATTCTTGTAACTGACCATTTAGTGTTAAATGATCTTCCTTTATTAGAGGCAAGAGGTAAAGGTGGCCACCCAGCTTTGCTGAGTACGTGGGACAATTTGTCAGCAGAAAGCATTATTTGACAAGTGCAGAAGTTTAGCTAGAAAAATGTGGTGCGTAATAAATAGGAAAATAAAGCATATTGGCTACTGCTGAAAAATCAGAATATTTAATATTCTCAGTTATTGTATTTAAGCTTTTATTAAAACCACTTGATTTGACTTTTAAGAAGAACAGAGAGGATATCACAGTCTGGAATTATTTTTCAAAAATATAGTACACAATTAAATTCTGTAGGGGTAAGTAGGAATAAAGGAGAAGACAGAACTCCCTTCACACTACTTGCTGAGAGTGTTGCTTTTGCGATGTGTATTAAAAATGCAGGACATGGGAGACAGTACCCTCGTCTGCCTCACAGCTATTGTGTGTGTTTATGTGATTTCGAATGGCAAGCCACAAGGACGTTAGAACTTTAAAATTACATGTAGAAAAAGGCTTGAGGGAAGAGGCTGGTTTCTGCTTTCCATTACATTGGTATAAATACAAAGTAAGGTGAATAATTGGCCTAGATATAAACTGAGATTAGAATTTGCCCTAAATTGCTCCTCTAAGAACACAGAGGGAGCCTGTAGCAAGGAACAGTCCCACAGCGACATTAACAAAGATCCCCGGGGCGCAGTGTCTGCGTGGAGCTGAGTTAGAGCTGTACGAGGTCCCTCCATACCCCGGCTGGACCAGAGGGCCCGTACTGGAGCTGGGGAGGGCAACCGAATGACTGACAGCTGATTCAGCAGTTCCTTGCCAGTAAAGTTACTGAGGGAGCCCTGACTGCACGAGAAAACTGGCAAAAATCCAGTAGCTCGTCCCCTCTTGACCAGATATGCAAATTGTAGGGGGCACGTATGAGAAATACAGGTTGCGGGGCTGCAGTGGAGACAATGCCGTCCTGCAACCTGTATTTCTCGTGTCCTCTAAAATTTGCCTATCTGGCCACTCTACCCCTCTCCTGGAAGTGTCCCTCCCCACCCCTGATTGTAGCCACCGCCACTCCTGCAATCTCATGCTATTGTTAGTGTGTGCTGGGAAAACTGAATTAAGCCCTCTGTACTGAGCAACCCAGAAATCTGTACACACCCTTGCCAGGAATTAACATTAGAGAAAATATGAATGCCCTTCTCTTTGGACATTTGGGGTATCAATGCCTCTCCCCTTCTAGCTTGCTTGATGCCCAACTCTAATCACCTCAGTTGCCTGCAGGCAGACGCCAGCCAGTGCCACTCTTGGCTTCCCTCCAAAGTCCTTTGCAGTAGCTTTATTACCCCCCCCCCCCATTTTGAATTGGGAGATCATGATTCCTGCCACTGTGACATATGCATTTAGAAACACCTTTTCTGAGGGAATAACGCTAACCGCAAGGCTGAAACCCCTGAAGCAATAGCATTCCCCTTCTCTTGAACTTTTGGAGTCATGGGATGTTTACCAGGAAAATGGAATAAGATGGAGGCTCATGAATAAAAGTGACATGTATTCTATTAACCTAGAGGTTGATGGTATTTTCTTGTTTTTCCCCCACTCTTTATTCAGTTGTTTTGTTCTGTGTTTCTTGTGTCCATCTCCTTCTGTTTCACCTAATTCTATTCACATTCCCACCTCACATTGACTGTTTTTCTCCTCCTGCCTGTATAGGCTGTTTAGAAAAAGGATATCCAAAGTCGAAGTTCGATCCCAAGCCTTGGACTGGTCTACTTGGGATTACTGAGCTGGTATGGCTAAGGCTTCCCAGTTTCTGGTGGTCTCCATGAGCACCATGTCTGATGACCTTTGAGAGCACAATAGCTGAACGTATTCAAATGTGGTTCTGAAGGTTGTGGGTTCAAATCCTATGTGTTCTCACCCTGGGTTGTTGCTGCCAGTCCACCCAGCTGTGAATTGATAACTGGCTCATTGCGGGGAAAAGTCAACTATGCTCTTACCAGAACTGGAAACCCAAATATTTTTGGTGTGGTCTGGAAAGTAATGAAACCAACATTTCTTCCTAGATGCACTATGGCTGCATGCAAACCATCTAGAAATCTTGATGCACTGTGTGATAATGTGACACGTGGGTTTGCTTTGGAACTACACATCCGACAATACAATGTGCAGTAGCAGCACCAAAGAGAGGGTGCATCCAAAATTAAAACGGCCTCTCTTAAACTAAAATTAAATTTTCGTTTTGGTACTTTCAGGCAATTAAAACATTGTTTTCCCCTCAATTACCCAACTTTTCATTCCGATGGGAAAATAGATTGTTTTCCTGATGAATCGTTTTTTTGTTAGGAATGTTCTGATATATTCTAATATATAATGCCCTTTCCCCCCTTGTATCTCTTCTGTATTGTAAAAAAAAAAAATAGCCCTCTGCCCTTATTTCTCTTTTGAACATTCATTTGCACATTTCTTGTTCCTTTCTGAAGACTTGACTCTTTTGGCAATGTAAGTAAGCATGATCAATTACCATTGACAGGGTCTGCATCCTCCCTGTCCCCCAAGCTCGCAGCTTGGGCTTCATCTTCGACTCGCACCTTACCTTCAAACCCTACATTGACTCCGTGGCCAAATCCTGCCGCTTCTCCCTCCACAACATTGCCAAGATCTGCCCTTTTCTGTCTGTCTCCTCTGCCAAAACTTTCATTCACGCCCTAGTCATCTCACATCTCGACTATTGTAACCTCCTCCTCGCTGGCCTTCCCCACTCTCACCTTTCCTCCCTCATCTCTGTTCAAAACTCTGCTGCCAGGATCATCCACCTAGCCCGTTGCTTTGACCACGTGCAGCAGCCTCTCCTCTCTCCACTGGCTCCCTCTTCCCGAGCGTATTCTGCACTAGCTCCTCGTCTTCACCTACAAAGCCCTTCACAACTTCGCTCCCCTCTACCTCTCTGCCCTGATCACCCTCCGAACCCCTGTTCGAGCACTCCGCTCCTCTTCCATCCCCTCCCTCACCCTCCCACGCCTCCCCTGCTCCCCCAACCGCCTTCGTCCCTTCTCCCTTGCTGCCCCTCGTGCCTGGAACTCCCTCCCTGCCCTCACCCGCCTTGCCCTCACCCTCCACACCTGCAAGTCCCTCCTCAAAACCCACCTCTTCCGCTCCGCCCTTCCTAACTCCTGCTAATCATCCCCACCCAGGATTATCCCCCACCTGTTATCTGCAAACTCCCGATTTATTGTAACCAAGCCAAGAACGTGTACCTGAGTTCTCGCATCCTCATTAATGTTGCATCCCTTGTCTCTCACTCTGTTCCCCCTTCCCTGTCTCCCCTCCCCGTCTTTAGATTGTAAGCTCTCGGGCAGGGACCGTGTCTATCTTATTCTTTGTAAAGCGCCAGGTACATCACTGGTGCTGTATAAATGCTTATAATAATAATAATAATTTTCTAGACTTTCCTGGAGCTATGCCAACTTGCACCAGCTGAGCTGCTGGCTCACAGATGTATAATAGTTCTCCTCTTCTTGCTTCTGTATCTCTTCTCTTTTCTTCATATTCAACAGTTTTCTGTCTTGGGTCTCTCTTACGTCCTGTGCTTGAATGATTTCCCCTCGTTCTCTTGTTTCAGTTATTGTGTCTCTTTTATCAGCCATCTCCTTATTCTGCTCTCAGGTTCTTCTTTGAAGGCAGCTAATTCTAGTCCTACTAAGTCTTCCTTTGCTCTGCCCAGTGTAATCTCGGTTTCCCTTCCCCCACATCTTTTCTCATAGCGCCTCCCAATATTCCTTTCCCTTGCTACGGCCTTCCAGGCCCGGGGGGGCCACTATGGAGAGGGCATTCTCGGTGGCCGCACCTAGGTTGTGGAACTCCTTCCTGGTGGAGGCCCGCGTGGCCCTGGATCTCCCCTCCTTCCGTCGTATCTGTAATGTTCCGCCTGGCTTTTGGCGAGGGAGCTGGGGGGTAGGGTGGGATGGGTGAGGGGGTGGTTTTGGTTTTGTGCCTTCTCTTTTTATTGTATTTGTTGTTGTTTTAGTGATTTTATGTGTGTTAAGATTGTAAGCTGCCCTGGGCTGCTTGGAACAGGAGCGGCGGGGTAATAAATGATTTTATAAATAAATAAATAAAATAAAAATTCTGCTTTTCCTCCAGCAACTCTTCTTCCTCCCTTTCTTTCTATTGATTCATCCCGTTTACCTCCCCCCCCAATCTCCTGAAGCGTTCATGTGGCTAGGTCTACTATCCTATTTGCACTTCCCTCTGATGCAGTGGTTTTATGGGACTCTAGGCAAAAAAATTAAATGGGCCCTTTATGTTTTATCCGTGGATAGATACACTAGTAGCAGCTCCATGTCTCTGTCTGAGCTGCTGGAGCTGAAATGTTAACCCTGTCTGAAGGCTGGATGGGAGGACAAGAAACTGAGCGGGGCTAAACTTCCCTCTGATTTGCCAGGAGATAAGCCCTACCCTTTTCTCTTCCTTCCCCGAATCTGAGCCACAACGGCAGTGGCTAAAGCTGTTTTTAGACGAGCGCCATGCGCTCATGTCTAAAAATCACACCCCTGTGAAATTCGCGCAGGTGGGTTTTAAACGTGCGGGGATGCGCCTTGTAGCGCATTTTTTTTAAAGGTGCCAATTAAAGACCTCAGTGATGGAGGGTGAGTGGAGAGTGTCTTGTGTGAAAATGCCCTTAGAGAAGGAGGGGGCTCATTCTTCCCTTCTCCCTCCCATCTGCAGGGAGTTAGAAAGAGAAGGGCTCTTCCTGTTTTAAGACTCATCACTGAGCCTTAGGCCGTTTTTAGATGAACCCTGTGTGCTCGCACCTAAAAATCACGTGCCTGTGAAAAAGAGCGTGGGCGGGGTTTAGATGTGCGAGGGCACACCCTGTAGTGCTTGTGCATTTTTGTTAAAGGTGCCAATTAAAGACCTCAATGATCAAGGTCTTTAATTGGTGCCTTTAAATAAAGGTGTGGTATGGAAAAAGGAGAGAAATCCCAAATAATAATAATAATGTATGTTGGGTGTATGATGGTGAAGGGTCATCATGGCATAGTGGTGTGAATGGGTGGTGTTTCTTTTACAAATATTTTCTTCCAGAGCAGTCTTGGGGCCCTTTTGGGTGCTAGGCAGTCACCTCTGCTTAAAGCCACCTCTGCTCGGCTCCTTCTCGGCAAATTGAATGGGGAGGTGCTGAAACAGGAGAACATACAATGGAGAGCGCCACCAGTGACAGAAATGTAGGGGACCTTGGATGCTACCCACCATGCTCTCTTACTTCTGGTAGTGACGAGCAGGCTCTGTCTAATACAGTAGACAGAGTAGAGCATGATATGGCTGATTCATTAAATTACTATTACTGCAGAGTAGAGCTCAGCTCCGCCATGGGATTGAGTGAGATTTTCTTTTGCTTCATGGATAGACTCTGAAGAACATTACATCTCCGAGTGAGAACTCCTGTTAATGGATCCTGCGGCTTCATGGTAAATTACTGTGTAGCAGTCCGATCATATCGCACAATGTTTATTTTCTGCATCGGCAGCAAGAAATTCTGTTTTCCTCCCCGTCGTGTACATGTGCCTCTAAAACAAAACTCCTTTTTCTAATCAGCAGTGCAGATCTCTTAGCCAGAAGGGGAATTTCTGTTTCATAATTAACTGCTATGCGGGCTCCCTATTCATTTCATGATCTGGTTGAGAATCACCTGCTTGCCTCTTAAAACCTTGCCTTGTCTTGCTCCTGCCTGTCTCATGGGACTTACCTCTCTGCATGTCTGAAATGGTGGAACTGGAACTAAAGCTTACACAGCTCTCCAGTGGGGCAAGGGCGAGATTTTAGAGTGCTAACAAATGAGAGAGTAGCCCACACCAGGTGGGTGTCTCCCTGCACTTTTGTTAGGTGTCTGCCCTCACCGGCCATGAGACTACCACCCACTGGACATTCAGCCCCCACTCACGCTGGGGTCCCAGAGTATGCGGAGCCCATCACGTGGGTGAATATGAGCTAGTTTGCACCCACGTGTCCGTGTCCCATCCATTACGTTACATGCAGCCTCATGAGCATACAGGTCCACCAGCACCATAGAGTCGCAGGCAAAGAAGCTAGTTCATTTCAAGGAGTGACCAGATCTAGCCCCTCTCTCCGCTCTCACCTTCACTGGCGTGCACGTAACATTCATGGCAAAAGCGCACTGCCATTTTCAAACAGCTTGTCCTGGTTGGCAGTACGTGCCCAACACTTGCGTTTCCAGGAACAACTTGCAGAGGATTACCATCACCAGGGCTGTGGCTAATACCGACAGCCAGGCAACAACCAGCACTGCTACCTCCACTGTTCGGTCTCAGCCACTCACCCTACACATTCACCTGCTAACACTATGTTCCCTGGGCCAAGAAAGAGACCAAGGCCTTCATGGGTCTATGAGGGGAGCAGAAGGTCCAGTGCACCCTGGTAAAGCGCTACAGGGACAAGACGAGGTTCTAGAAGATCTCGGCACAAATGGCACCCAGGACATGAACCAGTGCTGGCAGCCGACCAAGGACCTGAGGCATGGGTATAAGGAGATCCAGGACAACAATTTCACCCCTGGCTGTGGGAGGCAAACATGGCCCTATTGCAAGTTCTTTAACCTGTTCCTCTGCATGGATGGAGCCATTGTTGCATCCCGCCTGTATGGCTGGACTTTCGCCAGGGGTCAGAAGCAGGTGGATATGGCTCCCTTGCTACAACTGCTCCTGCTGCAATTGATCCTGTCCCCCCCCCCCCCATGGAAACAGTGATCACTGGTGGGCATCCCTCCTTGCCCATCCCTACCTTGAAGCCAGCACAGGTTAACACGGACATGGACACCATGACTCTCACGGTGTATCCATTTGAGCTCAAGAGCCAGCCTTTGCTTGAGGAGCTACTGGACGTAATAGAAGCCTTGATCATACAGCTGTGTAAATGCAAACACACCTCCCCTCCCCCCAGGTATATTAACTTACCATTCCCTTCCAATGCCTCCTCTTCAAAGGTGGCATCCATGTCCTCTGTGCCTTCTATGAGCGCATAAGCTGCCTCAAAGGATGGGTCTGATCAGGTCTCACCCAAATGTCAGCAAAGATCACAGTACTCCTCATCCCCAACTTCCCATACTCCAGGCAGCCACAGCACACACAGACAAAAGCTGAAGACATTTGCTTCAGCTTTTGTCTGTGGCATGAAGACCCCCTCATGCTTGTTGCAAGCAAAAACTGTTACTGTCAAAAGATTAGAAATTTTAAGTTACTTTTAACCAATGGGCAGCGCTGCTCTGATATACATTCTGAGCACAGTGACCTTCACTGCCTTGCAAATCACCTCCACCTTAACATTCAGTCCTACCACCATTTTAAAAATGCTATGCTTCCATGGTGCTAACATCTGTAACGTTTTTAGATGACTTGGCGTGTGCACTGATGTGCTTGTGACAAATGTCTATGCCTCCTGGATTGGGCAGTGCCAGTGCAGCCGCGCACACACCCAGCGTAAAATTTGCAAAAACTTTTTCAACTAATAGCCGACCTATAACCAATAGCAGCCAATAGCATCTCACGCTCTGTGTGCAGCCGATCCTATAAGGACACATAACCAATAGCGGCCAGTAGCTTCTCGCGCTCAGTGCTCAGCCAATCCTAGCTAGGCAGCTACCCAGCTCTTCAAAACATTTGACACAAGGTCTGCAGAGTTCTTGGATGCTGAAACCACAGCCATGGAGATGCATGCCAACTACTTTGTGCTGGCTATCATGCTTTAGACCAGGGGTGGGAACCTTCTTGAGGCCAGGGGCTGCATTGTCGGTCCCTGAGCGTGCTAGGGCCGCATGTCAAAACCAATTAAAATCAATTTTAAAAATCAATTAAAACAATCAAACAAATAAAACTATTACAATATTCATACACACACACACACACCGCCTCACTCCTGGACTCACCTGGGCCGGGCTCAGCACTGGCCCTGGCCCCATATTCGGCGGTGGCATCTCACCCATGGGCACAGGTGCCCTGGCCCAGCACCTGGAAGGGCAGCTTGGAGTCGGAGTGTGCGTAGCAGCAGAGCCCAGCAGTGCAGCATGGTGTGTAGGTCCCGCAGGGCTCTGCCTCCAGACTGCACAGCAGCTGCAGCCGGCCTCCGGCAACCGCTCTGGGCAGGTCAGTTTGATTAGGCTTTCCCCATTGTGTACGGGCCGCAAAGCCCCGCTCGGGCCACAGAGAGCCGGGCAATGGGCCGCACACAATGGGGAAGGCCTTAGAGGTTGGCAGGCAACGGGAACAAGCCCCGTGGGCCAGAGGTTCCCCACCCCTGCTTGAGACTTTCATCATCACTGCTGAGAAGAACCTGCGAGCTATCCAACACATTCAAGCCTAAGCAACAGTGCTCACGGTTACAGCACTAACATGCTTGAGCAGGGAGCTCTGGAACTGAATGGACTGGAACAGGCTGCTTTGTGTCTGTGCCCACATCTCACTCATCTTCTTGCTCGGCTTCTCGATCACGCTGCTCAACTGCTCAAAGTGCTACAGGAGGTGGGCCCAGTGCCTGTCCTCCCGCTGGCGGTCCAGGTGGCTCTTGGCAGCAAAAGCCTTGTTTTCTGTGGCATTCTGCTGCACCAGATGCCTATGCTCTATGAACAACGTACAGAAATCAACCATTACCGTTTGTGCCCTCCACCCCAGCTGCCATTTTTGCTTCCCAACCACCTGCCAGCCTGCTGTCTCAGGGTGCCTTACCTATCATTCCTGTCCTGTGGAGCTGTTTCCTGGTGATTTCCTGGTGTTCCCTGCTGCTCATACACACTTTCCTGGCCACTTGTCAACATTGTGGAGGTTCCAATGTAACATTGGTGGGTGACAGAGCAACAGGAGTCTAGAGTGGTGAGCGCCCAGATGGCAATGGCAGTATGCTTTTTCATGGGGTTGGGCAACCTCATCACTGTGCTCTATTTCTCCAATCAAGGCCTGGGGATCTTGACTATCTGCAGGACGAGGTGACTGGGTAACCTAAAGTTTACAACCCACTTGGCGTTTCCCCCTGAGGACAGCACATTCGCCCGTTAATCTGTACTTTTCTTCTTCATCCAGACCAGCCTCTTGGAGAGTACAGCCCTGCGCATGGCATCAGTGATTGAAGCCACGTCTCCCAACAGGTACCTCTCTGCGTGCATCAGCTGCCCTTGCATGGCCTTGATCCTCCCCAGGTAGGCGAGTGCATAGTACTACCGAAGCTGGAGTCGCCTCCACCATGAGGTGCACCCCACCATCCTGGCCACTGACCGAGCGAGAGCCTGTCTGTGCCTTGAAATCACATTGCACCCTTGGTGTATGGAGATAATTAAGTACAGAAGCCTTGGGTCTATATTAGTAGACATCAATCTCTCCCATAGACGATCTCTACTAATAGAATAAAAGGTGGCCGTAAGATTGACAAAACAACAAAATAGGGCCATTTACTTAACCGATACGTACTTAGTGATGATCTGGTCAAGAAGGAAAATAAGATCAGCTGTGGAAACTCCCTTAGTAAATCCAGCCTACTCCTTCTGAATGAAATTATTTCCATTTAACTAGAGTTGGAGTCTTTTCAATAAAGAGTTTGTATACGTTTTATAGAGTTTCCGCATACTTTATACTCTATAGTGAAATTTGCTCAAACTCAGCAGTATGGGCATGGCAAAAAGTTATTTCCAGCTGCCAAGTGCTCACAGGTATAAATCCAGGTATGAGCCTCCATAAGGGATAACAAGTGCTATTTATTTTATTTATTTAAACTTAAATGCTGTCCTTCCTATAATGGTTCAGGGTCACTCACAATCAATAAACTCCCTAAAACATATAAAAAATACCCAATTCCTTCCCCAGGAACCCTGCCCCCCCAACACTTCTTCCCCTTCCCCCGAAAACTTCCCTAAGCCCATCTCCCAACCCACAACCAGGCAAAACCTCCAAACCAACCTCAATACCTATCCTATATGCCTTACAAAATAGATATGTTCTCCACCCCCTCTGGCAGAAGCCCAGACTCGGGCTCAAATGAGCCTCCGGGGGAAGGGACTTCCATAGAAGTGGGGCAGTGACCAAGAACGCCTGCCTGTGCACCCGCATCCCATTGACAGAACCTACAAGAAGGTGCTCCTAGCCAACTGCATGGGCTGCAAGGGAGCATGGTAGGACAGGTGATCTTTCAGATAAGTGGGGTCCAGGCTTTAAAGATCAAAACCTGAATTGTGACTGGAAAGCTACAATAGCCAGCGCGGACTCTGGATCACTGGTGTAATGTGGTCTCGGTGACCAGTCCCCGAAAGGAGCCAGGCCACCACGTTCTGCACCAGCTGCAGCTTCCGAACACCTTCTGGAGTCATAGCCTTGAAATGGCTGCTGCGGGTTCTTCTTCCTATGGTTCTGTTGCATCTGTGGGTATTTTCAGACGATACGTTGGCCGTTGGCCCCGTACCGGCACCAACGGCTTCGTTCCCCGCCGGGGTCACCCCGTAACGGCACAACAGACGTGCCGGGGGGATCCCGGCGGGGAAAGTGGGAGGGGCCGGGGCCACGCGGCGCAACGTGCGGCCGCGCGGCCCCGCCCCCTCCACGCACCCCGCCGCCCGCCCTCCGAGGAGACGGGCGGGCGGCGGGGCCAATGCGCCCGCCGCGTCCGGCCGCTCGTGCCACGGCCCGGGATCCCGCCGGGGATCCCGGGCCGTGGCACGTGGCCAGACGTTACGTTTCCTTGGCCACGGCCCGGGGTCCGCCTGACCACGCTTCCCGGGACCTTCCCCCGGCTAGCCCGGGAAGCGTGGTTCAAACGAACCCCATGTGGGTATTGACCATGGCCAACATCTGGCGCGCCGTGAACAGACGTACGGGACACGGTGACCACAGGTGGGTATTCACCGTGGTTCACCGTGTTCGCGTAACGTCTGAAATCACCCTGTGAGTCGTCATAGGGGGTGGGATAATGAGAAGAGGGTGGTAGTTGGTAGGCTGAATGTGGCGGAGAATAATGCCTGCTCATGTATTAGGCTTTTCACGTTAAATCTGTGAGTGGGGGCTGCCCGAACGCACAAGAAATACACGCAGGGGGCTGTCTGCTATTAGGCTCTACATGCTAAACATACGAGTTGGGGCTGCATGGGCTGAACCCGGAGTCCAGCGGACTGTAGTCTCGATTAACATCCATAGTCTCAGACCTCATTTATGCAGGAATGTAACACACCCACTTGCCCTTCAGAAATCTCTATTCTGCTCTTTTCATCTTTGCTGCCTATTGTCATATTCGAGAGTTTTATTCTCTAGATTTTGGTGCTGTGCAATGTGGGTAGGTTTCCCAGGCCTCCCTCTAGAAGAAGCCCAGAGATGTGAGGTAAAGGGGCTGCCACGCCCTCTTCCTGGTCTAACCTTGCCCTCACAGAGCATCAGCACATCACTGAGCTCCATAGAGGTGGAGCAATGTTGGAATGAAGGCAAGCAATTCCCTATTGCTTACCCCCTTGCTGATGCAGCTGCCCCCTGAAGCCCTGATGCTCTGGGTTAGCTATGGGTGTCTCTGGCTGGCCTACGGTATTTTTAGATGTGACACCCCGACCCATGGCCATACTTATCCCCACGTGGCCATGAGCCAGGGTGTCACGTCTGCTCCAGCCCCGCCAGATGTTTGGGCCAGGGCAGACGTTACCCCAGACCGTGGCAGGACTAACATGGGATGCGTGCTGGGCTCCTGGTCAGCACACATCCCGTGTTAAGCACTGCCACGGTCCAGAGTAGACAACCCTGCACCATGGTAGGGCGAGCCATCGCATCTAATGGCCCACTCCACCTAACCCCTGCTCATGGCCGGAGCGGTTCCATGCAGGCACGGCAACCTCATAGGCTGTTGCACCCGCTCGTCAGGGAGTAGGTGGGGCTGCGCTGAGAAGCGTGTGGGGTGGGGCCATGCAGACCCATCTCCGCATGTCTCCTGTCCTCTCCCAGTCCCCTCTCCCGCCCCAGCTACCTGAACGTTTGTTTGGCAGCAGGGCTTACCCCACCCTAGGGTGAAGGCTCTCACTCAGGGGTGGGTTTATGTGTGGCGGGCTTTTCACCCATCATATTTAAAAATACCCCTAGAGAAACGGGGGCTTCCCCCAGAACCTGGTGTCTAAAACCTGGAGGGTTGGTAACCCTAACTTCAGGGGCTTTTCAGGAGACCTGCAAAGGACTGTGGCATGCCATCGCAATAGGTCTATAAAACTGCATGACTCAGTGGTTCTCAAACTCGCCTGTTTGACCCATTTTGAGTTTTAAATATAATCCTATGACCCCACGCAGCGACAAAGACATGCAAAGTATATTTTATATAAATTGCAATTATGACCCCATCCAAAAAACGGTGTGACCCCCTTCTTGTAGTCCCAAACCCTCAGCTGAGGAAACTGGCTTTACTCCAGGAATGTTCAAGCATTTTGTTAACTTCACATGAACCTTGATATGATTTGTGTATCGTGTGGATGTTGGCTCATTGCCCTGAGGGGGAAGCATTCTGATAATCTACAGTCAACATCCCCTCAGTGGAAAATTCTCAGCTCTGGTTTCCAGGAAAAATGGGGATGTCTCAAGCTGATACTTCTAAAGTTTTTAAAAGAAAGCATTACAAGGATTTTTGTGATAAATCTTTTCCCGAAGCTAGTTTAACAGAGCAATTAAGGGCATACATGTGACTTCATTATGCTTCCAGTGGCTGGTGGGGTTTTTTTTGTTTTTTTTTTAAAAAAGGAAATATAACCCAAGTCTGAGATGTTTTTACCTTCATCTTTATCAGTCTTCCAAGTACAGTTTTTCCTGATCAACAGTGCAGTTACCTAAACAAATAAACCTATTCATTAAGCTATTATAACATCATAGCTCAATTTTATAACACTAAGATCTGGCCACTGTCATCCATGCCTTCATCACCTTGAGGCTAGATTACTGCAGTGCACTCTATGTGGGGCTGCCGTTGATGACCATTAGGAAGCGGCAGCTGGTGTAGAATGCAGCGGCTCAGTTCCTTTTGGGGACGAGTTGCCGGACGCACTTTACACGTGTGCTCTCTAATCTGCACTGGCTGCCTATAGCTTTCCGGGCATAATTCAAGGTGCTGGGTTTGACCTTTAAAGCCCTAAATGGTCTGGGTTCCATATATCTGAAAGACCGCCTGTCCTACCATGTCCCTCTTCAGCCCCTACAGTCAACAGGGGGCACCCTCCTGAATGTTCTGTCGGTTACCCTTGTCCGTGGGGTGTGTGTGTGTGTAGGAGAGTGTTCTTGATTGCTACCCCCATGTTGTGGAACTCCCTCCCCAGGAGGTTCGTTTGAGCCCGAGCCTGGCTATCTAACTTTTTTAATTAGAAAGGCATTTGACAGGGAGGGATAGGTGGGGTTTGGTTGGGTTTTTGGGTGGGGTTGTGGGGGAGGATGACAGTGGGTGGAGAGGGTTGGACGGTAGGGGTGTTTAGTTTTTTAAAAATCTTTATTTATTTATTTATTTGATCATTTTTAACCAGCTCCCTCCTGCACAACGGCAGCTCGGGGTGCCGTACATCATACTCATAACCATAAAATCAGCTAAAAACTATCCAAAAATTAAATACAGTATAAAGTATAAAAATAAACACAGCTTTCAAGCAATAAAACAATAAAAACCCTCCCACCCCACCTACCCCCCTCCCTGAAGGCCTGGCGGAACAGCCAAGTCTTACAACTTCTACGGAAAGGGGGGAGGTCTGGGGCGGGATACGCAGGTTTCCAATGGAAGGGAATTCCACAGCCGAGGCGCGGTCACCGAGAATGCCCTTTGTGCTGTCGCCACCCAGCATACCTCCAGGTTGCCCACCAGCGGTTTGGTGTGCCTGCCAAACAGCTGATGTGGGCTAACCTGGGGCGTAGGACTGCAGCCCCCATGCCACCGTTACAGAGGGAGGGCTGCTTGTGTGAACAGCCCTCCCTGCCCACCCGAGGAGTGGTGGCTGCAGTGGTTTATCTCAGAGCATCCTGGGAAGGCGCCTTGCCACCCTCATGTCTGTTTTCACCCACGCATCCTCCTGTTGCATCTCTTTCTGCAAACATGATTTATGTTGCGTGCTTAACGCTTGATGTGATCCCAGACATCACGGTCGCGGACAGCACGTAGCTGCTATTGCATGTAGATAAGCGTGCTGCTCAACTTCTGTTCTCTGGTGGCCCAAGAGACCGTAGGAATCCCTTGCATCAAGGGACCGCTTCTGGGTAACAGCTGGTGGGGACTAGCAGGCAGCCATGCAAACACGTAGTGGCACAAATGTACGTAGAATCAGCCATGTACCCTGGATGACACCCTTGCTTTTAACACGCAATGGATTTCTGTTACATCTGATAGTACCCACTGTTTTACAGCCTGATCCAGAGCCCGCTTAAGCAGTGGAAGAATTTTCCATTCATCTAAACAAGCGGGATATACTGGGATATTGACTTCTGTCTCCCTCCCTCCATTCCTTTTTATGCCAAAAGTCTAGGGCTGGAATACGTACTTTGTATGGAAGTTTAGAAACTAGAAAACAGCAACACATTGGGCTCAGTCCCAACCCCCTGTCCATGTGGCATGTGTGCGGGCCATAATCTTGCCTGCAGGGGTGCACATGCATTGTGAGTGGCTTGCATGCAAGATGCGCACATGCTGTTTGTGTGGTACATGGGGTTTGGGGATCGAGCCCATTGTCCTTCTGTGTGACCTTGAGCCATCCACTTTACGCCTCTGTGCTTTACTTTTCTGCATCTGCAGAGCAGGGTTAACCATGCTTGCATACCTCACAGGAGGTGCTTGAGATTTGTAACACTTCTCTGTTGCTAATTAATTGGAGATCTTGGTTGAAAGATGCTTCATCACTGTGAAGTACAGTCTTATAATAGAACCATGCTCATAATAAACGTGGAACGTTCCATTTTATTTTTTAAAGCAATGCACTCTGTTACATGCCAAAATATTGTATTCATTTGATGGGTGTAAATGACAACTTCCAGCAAGTGGCTTGCTGAACAATAAGCAGGCAAGTTGCATCTTGCCTTCCCAGAGCAGAGCCTACGGGAGACAGAAAGCTACTGCTGATTCTAGAAATGATTGACTGCTATGCAGATGTCAGACCAGTCATCTAGTATATTGTAGGCTGCCACTTTAAAAAATGAGGTTTTCCCCCACTGTTTTTGGGTGCAAGCAGTATCGGGCCCATCCTTTATAATGTGATTTGGGATGAAGTGTGCACTGTTAGTGTGACCTATGATGGCTAGTCAAAAGGAAGTTCTTAAAAAGTCACAGGTTGTTAAACTTAATAAGATGTTGTTTCATTTGGGGACTTTAAAAAAAAAAGTCCCCTTCGCCGCCGCATGTCGGCGACGGGGTTATTGTCCCGCCCCCTCCATGAGAGGGAAGAGACAGAACTGATTTGTTGCCGGCGGAGCGCGTTAGAGCACTCTGGCCGGAGAGTCTGTTGCCGGGCAGACTGGGCGCGGCGGGAAAGACGCCGCGCCGAAATCGAGGACAAGCCCCACCCCCTTTAGAAGGGGCGGAGCAGTTCCTGGCCGCGTGGCGGCAGATCGTCGGGGGAAAGGAACGCAGCCCCACCCACCTCACCTCTGGCACTGTGGTAATTACTGGTTGCCCTTAGGGAACCGAAGGGGAATTTTAACGACTAACCTGATTTAGGGTCGTTTGTTTCGCCCCTTCAACAGTGCAGATTAGGCTAAATAGGTTGTGATTGGCAATTGGTAATTGGCTAATATTAATTATAAAATACCGATCTGGAAATGATATTCATACTAATTTGACAACACATACAGATATATATGTGAATTGGAACAATAACACTAAGAGAATTTTGCTTTTCAAGGGGTACGATTGTCGCACTCAGCGGGGGTCCAGTATGGTTTGGTAGGTTAAATAGGATAGGAATTGATTAAACGAGTCATCTCCTTAAGAGATGGGGAGGTGACACCCAGTGCTAGGCGCAGGCAGCACGCACTGGGGTTATTCCCCGGGGAGGGGTACTGCAGTTCGGTCAGTAAGTACCTGCACGGTCTGCTGGCTGAGCGGGTACTCACCTCCTTACTCAAGCCCACTGTTGGGACGCTCCCCCTTTCGGCCAGAGCCAGGGTGCTGTCGAAGGGGAGCCTTGTTGGTGTTGGAACTGGCACGGGAAGGCACATCCCGGCCAGCGCCCAGTTTATAAGAATCAGTTAGCTAATCATACTGGACCCATATTGCTTGTGCAATCACCCACCGTCTTTGAATTGGTTGAATAAAGAGTGCGGCCTGATTTAATCCAGCACTTGGTCTCTGTGTCTTATTGGGGGGTGCGGCGACAAAAAACCCTTAACATTTTTTGTTTTGTTTTTCAGAGTAACTGTTAAGGCTACTGAATTGGTTAGTAATTCTGAAGCTGTTTTGTGGTTTTTATTGACTCTTGTTTATTGCAACTTGAATAAAAAACAAATAGGGCTGTAAATTTAGATTGGACTTTGCAAATGGCGACTCTAATCACTGCAATGAATCCTTAAGTAAGGCTTCTGTTGTTTAGTTCCAGCACAGCAACATATTTCAGCTTTTTCTTGCAGCTGCACGTTTGTTTGGAGTTTTGTTTTGTTTTGTTTCGTGAATAACCTCTAGAGGAAAGCCAGTGTAGTCTAGAGGATAAGATGTTGGATTTAGACAAGGGTTCAAATCCTGTTTTACCGATGGATTCACTTGGGCAAATTGCTGTCTCTCAGCCTCTGTAAAAGGGAAACAATAATGATCTATCTGAGGATAGTTATGTCTCACCTTGGAGCTGGTCCAGCATGTAGGAAAAGCCTGAAAGCTAAGGGGTGAAACTCTTTCAAGGAAATAGGAAGCACAGTGGTCAAAGTCTAGTTTACAAAAGTGGCTGGGTTGTGTTTGTGATTCACTTCACTTCTGGTTTGCCTTTTTATATATTAAAAAATCTCCACAAACCAAAATAAAATAAACTTGTTTTTTTCACCAGCCTGCCCTCAAAGTTTGGCTATAGTTTATTAGAAGTGTGTAGAATTGACATAAATTAACACAGATGTTTACTGTAAATTAGTGACGGTATACAGCAACATTGAACTTTGCGGTTTTCAAAATCCGGTCCCGTTAACGTTCTTGCCAAAGTTATACTTCCTCTGCCTTACCATAATTGCTCCTATGAGCTGCTTATGAAAACATTTTACTAAAAGCGTAGTTAATTGTAATGGTATCTACTGGGAATTTATATACAAGCGGTAGTAATTAATTTCCCTTGAGATGATATTGACTATACTCTTCTGCCAAATGGGCATCATGGTATATGTCTTTCATGGGAGATTGCGCACCCTACTCCAAGACAAGCCCCCTTCGCCGCCGTAATGGCGGCGACGGGGTAATTGTCCGGCCCCCGTCCATGGGAGGCGGAGAAGACCGGACATGAATGGAGCGGCGGAGCACTGCGGCGTGCTTCCGGCCGCTGGGAATCTGCCCGGCAACAGCGTGTGCGCAGAGCCGCCGCGCTTTGGGATTTTTTTCCACTGGACTCCGCCCTCTTGACGCGGGGCGGAGTCGTGCTGGCCGCATGTGAGCGGCAGTTCATGCAGGAGCGCGAAGCAGCCCACCCACCTCACCTCTAGCACTGTGGTATTTACCGGTTGCCCTTACGGAGCCGAAGGGGAATTTTAGTGACTAGCCTGAATTCAAGGATCGCCCGTTTCGCCCCTTCAACAGTGCAGAATAGGTTAAATAGGTTGATTGGATTATTATTTGGCTATAATTATTAATTTTAGTAAGTTTTAATTTGGAAAGTGATTTGGCTAAGTGGACGTGAAGAACGTTGGTACAGGTCATGTGCAATTCGTGCAATTCGATGGACAGATTTTAATTCATCAATAAATGTCACACTCGGCGGGGGTCCAGTATGCTATAGTAGGTCAAATAGGTTAGGAATTGAAATGAGTCATCTCCTTAAGAGATGGGGAGGTGACACCCAGTGCCAGGCGCAGGCAGTACGCACTGGGGTTATTTACCTGGGAGGGATACTGCAGTTACGTCAGTAAGTACATGCACGGTCTGCTGACTTAGCGGGTACCCACCTCCTTACTCAAGCCCACAGTTGGGACGCTCCCCCTTTCCGCCAGAGCCAGGGTGCTGTCGAAGGGGAGCCTTGTTTGTGATGGAGCTGGCACGGGAAGGCACATCCCGGCCAGTTTCGGGTTAATAAGAGTTAATTAGCTAGCATACTGGACCCATATTGCGTGGGCAATCACCCACCGTCTTTGATAACTATTGAATAAAGAGTGTGGCCTGTTTTAATCGAATACTTGGTCTCTGTGTCTCATTGGGGGGGTGCTGCGACAAACTTACAAGGACAATAATTCCACAGTTACATTGCAGTGGAATTATAGCCCCTGTGACAAGGTACCAGCAACTCTGCAGTGACCTGAAAACTACCGGGGAGCTGAGTGCTTTCATAAACACAAAAACCCCTTTAATTTTGGACAAATGTGTAACTCTCTGGCTGCTTTCTGACGTTACATGGGAAGGGCAGGACCTTGCGCGGTCACCGCTGTGGCTCTGTAATTGCAGGGATTAGTGCCCGTCAGAATACACTAATAGCCTTCTAGCATGTGAGAACATCTGTCCTTGTAAAGGCTACTTTCGGGGACCTGGTCATGCGCAAGTGTTCTCGCATGCTAAAAGGGGATTTGTGCATCCTGATGGGCACTAAGCCCTGCAATTAGAGAGGCCGTGGTGGCAGTTGCGCGAATTCTCGCCCCTCCCAGGTAACATTGGAAAGCAGCCTAAATTACAAGTCCCCTGAAACCACTAACCCTGCTATTGCTCATGAATGGGACCAAACAAAGAACTGCATGGAACCCACCCTGCATTATTTTGTACCCAAAACTTGCCACAGATTTTGTTTGTCCTGGTTCGTTTTGCTTTTTAATAAGCATTAAAAAGTGGATCTGTCCAGGTTACATCACTTCTTAGCTTCAGACGAGCGGGCAAAGCAGCTTCATGTATTTATTTAGATTTATAACCTGCCCAGAGTTTGTAGGATTTGGGCTGATAAGAAGACTATAAGATTCATCGCTGTGCCTAGCGTTTACATGCATCCTTTCAAGCTGTGGGCTTGCGTGTGCTCATTGTAACACAAGATGAGAGGATTTACGTAAGAAGATCTCCACATTTTCAGTTTCTTAATATACTGCAAGACTCTGATCCTGCCAGTGAAATAACTTAAGATGTTGCATATGACAGGGCACAGAGTGGCACTACGTTTTGAAGGGGAAGAAGTATTTTTTCTTATTAGTTTTTACAATGTCCAGCTGAAGCTTGTGACTTTTAGATAGAGAAATAAATTGGATGGTAAATAAATAGGAAGCATCCATGGACCAGTTAGAGGTTGAGTGTGCGGATGGTTAAGGGGAGGATCCACATCATGAATCTCTGGGATGGCCAAACTGTGGCTCGGGAGCCTCATGCATTCTCCCCGCTGCAGCTCTCAGCCAGGGCTGGTTCTGGGTCCTGCATTGCCTTGATGCTCCTGTTTTATGTACTTCATTGCACCTGAGTCTCAGCAGTTGAATTACAGATACTTTTCTGAATCTCAGCAGCCAGGGCTGTAGAGCACTACAGAACCCGCCTTCCAGCACTGCCCTCTTCATGTTCACAGCATTATCTGTGACAATGAAGCCCCTGGCGAATGGGGCTTCCTCCCTTAGCCACCCCTCCACCATGGTGTCCAAGGCTCCCTTTATGTTGACGGCAGTGTGTCTCTTGTAAAAGATCTGGGCATGAAGCAGGGCCTACCTGTACCCTGCCCCCTCACCCCTGCCGCTCCTGCCACCTGCAGCTGCCACCCGTGAGCTATCAGGGCCAGGTAGGCATGTTGTGCATTTCGGCTGCTCCAAATGTCTCTTGTAAAATGCACAACTGCCCCACCTGCCCTGACCAGTTGCTTCCTCACCCGCTCCCTGGCTGCCTGGCACAGGGAGGGCACCCCCTGCCTGCTGAAGGTGGTGCGTGAGGGAAGCTGGTACTGGGGTGCCAGCAGTGCCATCAGCCGGCGGAATCCCTGTGCTAAAGGGCTGATCATCCAGGGCAATCATCTCACCCACCCGCCTGGTGATCTTGATTGCCGCTGGATGATGCACTCCGCCACTTCGCAACTGCCCAAACCCCAAATCCTCCATTGTGGCCTGACGCTGCTGCTGGGGAGATTGAGATGGGACCTGCTGCTGCTGTCCCTCCTTCCCCTGGCCAGGAGCAGAGGAGGAAGGTCTGCTGCTGCTTGTGCTTGCTCCAGCAGGGAACCCACTCCTGTCCACACTGTCAGATGTATGTTGCAGCAGCAAAGCCCTATGCCAGGTCCTCAGGTGGGAATTCATGCCATTGTTGCTGAAATTCCCCCTTTTATTCCCACGGCACACTCCCTTCCCACCGCGAAGGCAGGCCACCCGGCTGCTGTCACCTGGGATCACGTCCTTGAAGTGATCCCACACTCTGAACCCTTTGTGCTGCCGCTGGAGGCCGTTGCCTTTGTCCCGAATGGGTCCACAACAGGAGCATCGTGAGCAGGAGTCTTTTCCACCTCCTCTTCTCTCCCCTCATTGCTGCCCAGCTCCATGACACCATCCATTGCTGAAGCTGCTGCTGCTACCACCTTGCAGCATGGGAGGAGAGGATGCCCTGCTGCTATCTGCTGAAGCCTGGGCTGCTGCTGCCAAGATGGGGAAGGATGCCCTCAAATATGTCATTCTCCAAATCCCTGGGGGTGGGGGGTGCCAAAGGGAGAAGCCTGCCCAGGGGAGGTGGGTGCCCTTGCACCACTCCCAGCAACAGCACCCACAGCACCATTGTTGCTGCAGCTCCCCATACTCGTATCTGCTGCTGCCCCCAGTGAAAAATCACTGCTGGCAGTGCCAGCTGCTGCCGGTGCTTTGGGGTGGGGGTGGGGGTAGTGCTGCTGCTGCACACACACACGCACACCCACGTTGCCCTTGGCTCCCTCCTCCAGTGCCACTGCTACTAGTGGAAGGCTGGGGCTCCCTGCCTTCCACAGATGCCACTCCCAACATCTCTGCTACTGCATGTTCCCCTGATAAGACCTGCCGCCTTGAGGGGGAGCAATCGGGTCTCTTCAGCTTGGGCGGTGGGCTGCCAGCAGCGGCAGAAGTGGCAGCGGGCTTGCCAACTTCCCCACACGCACGTCCGTGCCTACGGCCTCTACCAGGGCCACCTGCCCCAGAGGCTGAACTACTCCTTCCCTTTCTCATTGTACTATTTTGTACACACAAGTGCACAGCACACAGCCAAATATGTACTCCTCTATCTATCTTCCTATCTAATATAAAACCTAACCTATATTTATACAATATGCCTATCCTAGAATCCTAATATATATAATAAAACAGACTAGCCTAATACCTATATAATATCTAATCTCTCTATATATGGACACAACTAATATCTATCTAAATCTAAGGGAGACAGGGGAAGGGAAAAGGAAAACTAAACTATTATCTAATCAGTGATATAACTATTCTAATCTAATCTATATGTCTATAATATATATATGTATCTAATCTATACTACCTATCTATATATAATGTACAGGGGGGAGAAGGGCAGGGAAAGGGAGATGGTAAAATGTAGGGTATGAGGAAAGAAGGGTATTGGTAATACAATGAGGGCTAGGGAGGATTTTTTGTGTGCAAGCACAACAGTTCTGTAAACGCAACCTGACAAGCGCAGCTTTCGCAGAACAGAGAGAAAAAGCCTGGCCCTCCCATTATAGAGGGCTGCAGTGCCCTCCCCCAGAGCCCCCCTGATTGATTGTGGGAGGCAGCAGGCATTGTGCAATCACAGAGTGCCATGAGACTGCTGGGGCCTGCTTGAGCTGCTCATTGGCCAGCGATACATCCATCAGATACTGCTGAGCTGCTCGCCCCTCCCAACACAGGCACAGTTCAAGAGTTCAACCGTGTTTAAGGCTCCGAGATGCCTACTCCCTCCTCCCCTCTCCATTTCCAGCAAAACCAAAACCCAACTGTCACAACACTAATAATGACAACGATAACGGCATTGTCGTTTTCGTTATCATTGTCGTTATTATCGATTGTTGTGTTCGTTATTGCAATAACGATAACGCAAATGACAATTTTCATCTGTCTTGTGGCCCTTAACCACATGAAGATTTTGGTACCATACACAGCCCGTGGGGTTGGGAACTTCCCCCACCCTCATCTATGCCATGGATCCATCCACTATACTTGAATGCATACCCTCGTCTCTGCTCTTTTCTCCTGAGGGGAAAAAAAAAATTCTTTCAGTGCTTGACAGGAAGGGCTGGATTCATGGGCCAGATCGAGATACTTTCTAGAAAGAGTCCAACGAAACAAGAAAAAAGAGCTCAGGCTAAATTTGGGCTACAAATCACAAGACCCCATTCCTGCTTTAATGGGTGTAGTCTTGCATTTGGAGGGAATATATTACTGCACAAGTTGCATACTGTGTGCATATTAACACTGCTAGACTATTACCATACATTAGAATGCCCCTGGTTAGATAGGAAAGCATCATTTTAAAGCACTATGCCAACACATGGCGTTATCTTGCATATTTAATTTCAGATGCTACCTACACTTGGTGTATCATAATTCTAAAGCGCTGCTAAGATGTATTGCACCAGTGCTCAGGATTCTTATTCAGTCAGTGATTTATTTGCAGGCAGCTCCTTGTCTTTGTGACTTATGATTAAAGCTGGGATAATATCTCATTAATGTGGCTGTGAATGCTCACTCACATATAAAATTCATTTTTTGATTGGCCTTTTTTTGTGTCACATTATACTAATATTTTAACAAAATGTGTTTTTTTGTGGCTGGATGTTTGTGGGAACAGCAAGCATTGGATGTTCACTAGAGAATGATTATGGGAAGCCAGTTTATGCTTAATGGGCTAACCTGCCAGAGAATGCCTTTCAGGAGCCTGAGAAGAAGGCTGCGTAACTGTAGTCCTCAATCGAAAGAGGACTCTCAAGGTAAAAGAGGAGGTGGTAGCCATGGTGGTAATTGGCTTAGTTTCCATTTCTGAGCTCCCTCAGTGTGAAAAATGGTCTTCTGGCTTCCAGCATCCTGGATTTCTTTCATATTACCAGCTGTCTTGGATTAGGGGGGAAATGGGGGTGCAGAGGAGGAAGGAGTATGGGAATGGTGCCTTTACCAAAGATTTTGCATGTTCAAAGTGAACTGCCAGCATGCTCTATGGCTACCTAGGGCAAAAATTGCTCCTCATTAAAGAATGGCTCATCCTGAGATTTTGCATTTGCCGTGGGGCAAGTCATTGGCCACGCTTTGGGCTCACTCTGGATCTTTAGATTGGAGTGCAAGGAAGAGAGGCACTTACTTGTGCCTTTTTGGGAGAGTCGCAAGTGCAGAAGCAGACTGCAATCTCAATACACTCAAAATCTGAGAGCGTTTGGATCTGGAGCTCTAATTAAGGAGCAAGAGCCTTTCTTTAGTCAATCCAGAAATCCCTGATACAGTTTTGAGTTTTTACTTACTTAGTAGAAAGTTTCACGGGAACAGCTCCTGTTGTTTAAAATCTCTATAAACATTCTGGAGACACATGAGTTAATACTTTAAAACAAACAAACCCCTCTTACTGTAATAGATAAACATGTTTTATTATTTATTTATTTATTTATTTATTTATTTAAAATCCTATATAATTTCAGGTGCTTTGATTACAATTCGAGAAGGAAGTAGCAGAATTTTAAACAGAATATTTAAAACAAATAAAATAAAAGGAAGTACTTTTTGCACCCAACATACAATAAAATTGTGGAACTCGTTGCCAGAGGATCAGCAGTGTAGCAGGCTTCAAGAGGGACTGGATGCATTTCTGAAAACCAGGTCCATTAAGGCTACTAGTTGGGTTGATCAGGAAAACAAGATTTTTGACTATCATGAGTCGGGGAGGATGGCAGGAAATGAATTACTCCATGGCAACTTGCTGTGTACTCCACTGAGACAACCGAGAGTGGCCACTGTCCGAGACAGATGCTGGGCTAGATGGACCATTGTTACGACCCAGTAAATAGCACTTCTAATGTTCTTATGAACTGTTAAGCAGTCCTTGGAGCAGCCTATTTTCCATCCTATATCCCCCTACTATACTTTGTCTAGGCACTCTGAAGGATTTAAATTAGACTTAAAAGTGGGCAGTGGGGTTTTCCCCTGCAATTTCAGGTAGGCTGTAGTCAACCTGAACAACATTTGAGAAGCCAGGTTTTCACAATTATGGTATTTTGGTGGGTTTTGCTCATTTCCGGGTGTGTTTGTTCATTTGTTCCAGTTTTTGCCAGTAACGATGAGAATGGGTAGGCTAAAAACTGGAATCGGACAAACAGGTCAACTAAAACAAACAGACTGAAATGAACAAATGCCATGAAAAGACAAACAAAGAATAGTCAGATACCATTCAGTACCGGTTTCATTCTTTTTGAGTTGGATCGTTCAGTTTTGATGAGTTTGTTCAATTTGGTAGGTACCCGAGAGTTCAGTGTTATCTTTATTTTCACTACTTTCCAATTAAAGTTGTTTGTACCCTACACCCAGTTCCGTTGTCTGTTCTGTGGCAACTGGAACCTTTAAACCTACCTTTTATGTTCTACCTTATTGATTTGAAACTATCTGTCACCTTCCTCCCACTCATAGTTTCTTTGTATTTTACAGATACTGACCTGCCCATTGCATGTATTTATTCTAAGTTGGTAGGATCACTCTCACACTCTTGGAACTTCACAGGATTAAAAATCACTCTAGGCTCATCAAATTTATTTTTTTTGCCAATAACCTTTATGAAACTCACAATTTTAACGCTTCCCCCGACCCTGCATTCTGCTCACTGATCCATTAACCTTCTGCTGTACTAGAAAACAGAAGCACAATAGGTAAACCAGTCCACTGAGGCTGGTGAGCTAAGTCCCAAAGGCATGAGTATTCCCAGAACATTTTCATACCGAGAGGATCCCAGTAGAGGTCATTCTACTGAGGACAACTTTTGTATGCAGAATGAGGTGGTTTCACCTGCAACCAGATTGCATAGAGTTGGAAGGAACCTCCTGAATCATCTAGTCCCAAAATTATTTAAACATTTAAAAAAATGTATATTTTTAGTCCCTCTCTTTATCGGAGATCATTGCATTAATTTCTACCTGACTAGCTTGTAATAGCTGAGTGCATGTGGTGGGGAATGTATGAGAACATTACAGAGATCTGCAGGGAGTGAGATCCATAGGCAGCAAGAAATTGATAAGAAGGGCTATAATAGCTAGCCGTAATGAGATGAAGTTGTGACCGGAAAAATTATCGGAGCGTTGCTGAGGGGCTTTCTCTCCCCCCACCCTCCCTTCTTAGGAGAGGGGGCAGAAGACACAGCTGCAGTGTAGAATCACTCTGGGCCAGTTTGGAGACTGCTGCAGCAGAGTGCAGAATGGATTTCTCTACTTCTCTACCTCCTCCCCTCTGACTTTTGTTGCTCTTTACTTCAGTACAGCCCCCTTGTTCCCACTCTTTGAGTGATGTATTTTTTTATTTTGGATTTTTATATTTGGTGGTTTGAATGTTTTTTATATATATTTGGATTCTTTTTTTTAAAATTATTTTTAAATATTTTTGGTTTGGATGTTTTGTGCAATGACTAAATATATTTTTGGATATA
The DNA here is from genome assembly GCA_003113815.1 of Sphenodon punctatus. Lineage (NCBI taxonomy): Eukaryota > Metazoa > Chordata > Lepidosauria > Sphenodontia > Sphenodontidae > Sphenodon > Sphenodon punctatus. The sequence continues at coordinate 601,739 of QEPC01005466.1, forward strand.
TTTTATATTTTTTTACTTTTTCTTTGATTTTTAAAATAATTTGTATTAGATATTTTGCGTGTGACTGAATACAGCATGGGGAGGTAGAAAGCAAACAGAATTTAAATGGTTTTCCAAAGGCTTTACATACAGACTTTCTCCTTTTAATTTTCTTGCAACAGTGGGTGTTTTCAGACGTGACGGGGCGCCTTCGCCCCGTCACGGAAACAACCCTCAGATTCCCCACCGGGATCACTCCCGCACGGCCAACAGACGTGCCAGGGAATCCCGGCGGGTAATCGGGGAGGGGGCGGGGTTGCACGGTGCAACGTGCGGCCGCACGGCCCCGTCCCCTCCATGCTCCCTCGCCGCCCGCCCTCTGGGGAGACGGGCGGGCGCCGCGACCAATGCGGCCGCAGCGCCCACCTGAAATGACTACAGGCCGGGATTCCGGCAGGAATTCCGGGCCTTGATCGCCATCCAGACATGATGGGCCCCTTCATCCCCGCCGGGAATCTCCTTCACCACGCGATCGGCGCCGGCCCCGCGGATTCAGCCGATCGCGTGGTGAATGTGATTCCCGGCGGGGATTGAGCATGGCAAACATCTGGGGGGGAACTTTCGGTTCCCCAACAGACGTTATGGGACCATTCCCCACCACAGGGTATTCACTGTGGTTGAGCGTGATCTCATAACGTCTGAAAATACCCAGTGTGTACACTTCAAAAATACTTGTTTTTCACACGACCTTATAGTGTTTCTCAAAGGAGGACATAGGGTGAAAACAGACATGATGCTAACCACCCTTGTTGGTTATTTATGCATGTTGCAGGGCTGTATTGGTGCCCTATGCAGCCCTGCAACATGCATAAATGACCAACAAGGGTGGTTAAAGAGTGGTTAGCGTCATGTCTGTTTTCACCCATAGTGGTGCTTTTTCTTGTGACAGCCCCTTTGAAAGTGCTATAGCACAGGTGGGGAACCTTTTCCTACCCAGGACCAATTAAAAAATGAGTATAAACTCAAACTGTTGAGAGACAGAAAAGTTGGAGGTGGAGGTGCTTATGGAGTGCACTCAGGTAGAGGAGAATCCAGATCCTAGATCTGTCTCTTATCCTTCTGTGCATGCCCTTATCTTTGTCCCTTTCCCCTGAGTGCAGCCTTTCAGTGCCTGGGGGTAGGAACTGGATCCAGAGACCAAATCCAGGAGCTGCAAGGGGCCAAATAAAAACTAGTTGTGGGCCGCATTTGGCACCTGAGCTTGAGGTTCTCCACCCCTGCACTAAACACGTCCTTGATCGTACAAATGTGAATGGCAGTGGTTATCCGACAGGAGAAGACGCCCCATCCCAGCCTGTCACTTTATTCGCTAGACCAGCTGTACAATGGGTGCTGTGTACATGAGAGAATCTTTCCTGGCCTCCCTAGCGATCCACTTGTAGCCTGAAGCCTCAGATCTAATTGTCGGTAATTTAACACACAGCTAGCCTCTTACTTTTAAACTACTTATTTATTTATTTTTATTTTTATCCCACCCTTCCCTAAAAAAAGGCTATGAGTGGCTTACAAATAAAATATAAACATAACCTATATAGAAACAAATTAAGAGCATATAAAAACAATCCATAAAAATGGTAAAATACAAGAAAACCAATCCCAACATTCTCCCAAACCTCCCACAAAACCCAACCAGTATATAAACAGTCTACCTGCATGATCTGTGCTGGTATATTCCAGAGTCTGCCTGAATGGTCTGGTGGGGAGAGCTTTCCCTTCTGCATTATTATTATTATTATTATTATTAAACATTCTGCATGATCTACATTTAAGTAATTGCTTTCACCAGCAGGAGTCTGTGGGCTCTGCTTAATCCAGGGACATAAAGAGGGAAAGTCAAACATTATGACATCAGCCAAGTCAGCACTTTGAGGGAAGGGTGTACACAGAAGGTAGGAACAGGATTATAGGGGCCAGATCCAGGAACTGGAAGGGGACCAAATAAAAACTTTCCATGGGCCACATTTAGCTCCTGGGCCTAAGGTTCCCCGCCCCTGGTGTAAGGGAAGAGGAGCAGGGATAGGAGGGGCTGGTCTGCGGTGAGAGATTAGAAATGCAGCACTATCTGTGTGGCAGAAGTAGGTAAAACATTCTGCCCCGTGTTGCCTCTTCTAGCCATGCCCTCTTCTCTCCCAACTGCAGCTGCAGGAATGAGGGAACTGTTTGGGTTCATGCATACTAAGACTGAAGTTCACACATAAGAACATAAGAAGTGCCATACTGGGTCAGACCAATGGTCCATCTAGCCCAGCATCCTGTCTCCGACAGTGGCTGATCATGGTGGCTTGGGAGAAGCACCCAACAGATCACTAAAGCTTTCCCCACAGTTAGGCATTTATAGGGATTTTCCCTGGTAGGGTGAATTCTCTGGTGTTTACCAAGGGCTGAGCTCACCTGCAGCATTTCCCAGTCAGGGCACATACAAGAATTCTGTGCCGTGTAGATTCTCTGATGTATATTGAGTGTCCCAACTTCTCCTGAAGCTTTCCTCACATCTCTGGCATATTCAGGGTTTCTCTCCTGGGTGGATTTTTCTTTTTAAAATAGCAGTTTTAAAAAGTGAAACAATATAATGTCCCCTTATTTAAAATAGACTTGAAGCCTTGAACTGCCATTCCCCCGCCCCAGCACCTGAGCTACAGGAGCAAATGCTGGTTTTCCCTTTTTGATTTTTTCACACAGAACTTTGCATATTGCTCACTGTTGCATGGCACCAACATTGTGTAGTTTTTCGTTCTGCATACACTCTGTGGGTTTTTTCATTCATTGTGTGTTCTATTCCATTGATCGTGTAAGTGTGAAATGTTAATGCTGGCCCTACCTTCTACTGCCCCCACCCACCAACCTGGCCTAGCTCTCTTGGGCCAGTCCACCAGCTACCACTGGCCCAATAGAGCACAAATCATGATTAGGGCCGTGGCAGGATCTATTGATGCAGGCTTCCATGCTAAGCCAAATTTTGGAGCCGCCCTCCCACCCCCCTACCATTTGGGTCATCTACTCCACTTCATGTGTGCACATACACATTCCCAGTCCTCTTTTGTTTTTTTCCCCACCTGCTTCTTTGGTCTCCTTGCGCTGCTCGTTCTCTGCCTGGCTGGCCTGCTTTGTTTGTCGTCTTTATCCCCTGCATGGCTGGCCCCCACTGGTTGCTTCCTGTTACTTTCCTGCCAAGACTAGGGTTATCACTTCCTGCTGGGCTTTCACCCAGATTCCCGGAGGGGGAGGGGCCACGTTGGTGAAGGGGTGGGACAAAAAGGCTGTTATTCCCCGTTGTGATGTAACCCTACCCTTATTAAGTGTCATGATGTTCCACAAGAGCAAGGCCATGTTGGAAAAGGGGCAGAAAATGTTAATCGTAATGCTTTTATATCAGCTGAGATGCTTGAGTGAAAATAACTTGTGTGAGCAGCACTGCAGAATTGGGGGGCCCCCCGGTGAGAGATGGTTCATTTCAACACGTTATGAAAAGTGATCATGTTTGCATTGGGCAGCATTTCCTATTTTAAAACTCTGTTCCTAATAGAAGGTGAGCATCCTTTTAGAAAATGATCTGACAAATGAGATTATTGTCATAAAATATAGTCCGAAGAGAGACATTTTCCTTTATTATTGAACCATGCTGTCGTTGGCCCCGGGCATAACAAGGCTCTTGGGTTCCTCACATCTTCATGAATCACTCTGTGGAGTTCTGTAATTGGGGGCAAAGTAGTTCAAAGAAACTCTTGACACAATCCATTGTCTCGGACAACTGAAAGGTTACTGCAGCATGTCATTGTTGTGGCACTGGCAAGGATTACAGGTAGACTTTCAACCATGCACTGTTATTTTGACCTTTCCATTCCACTTATTGCAAGTTGATAGCAATTGTTCTACCTGAATACTGAACCTTCTGGGTTTGCTGCAGCTACTCTGCCCAGAATACAAATGACGGGATCATCAAGAATTTTTCAGAGTGCAAGTCTCATTAAAATGAGTACAGCGTATGGTATCCCCTCTTCATATAAAACAGTACGTCTACAATCGTTTTGGAAAACACATTCAGGTACCTATATATCGGGTGTTAAATACATGAAGAAGCAATTTAAATCTTGGTCTGTGTGCACAGAGAGACCTTTTCTACTACTAGCTTTACTATGACTGTGGACGGTCAATGTCCGTCCACCCCTCCTAACCAAGCGCCCCTTATCTGCCAACTTACTCAGAATAAAAATCAGTAGCCTGCAGATTCCCATAGCTTTATGTTCACATATGTTTATCAAAACTATTTGCATAGATTCTACAGTCTTTGTGCACATAAAAAAATAACTCCCACTAACTTCAATATGTCTAAATGAGGCAATCCAAAATGAGCTATAAAAATGAAACAAATAGCAAAACAGGATACAGTAAAAAAAGTTATATGACTAAAAAATAATGCCACAATATCCTTCCCAAGTGCATGCTTTCACTTTGTAACCATTCAGTTCCCTTCTTCATTCCCATATGTCATGAGAATAGGTCGGGATTCTCTCAAAAGATTATATAGGATGTTAACTAATGAGCTGTTGGTCCGCTGAAGTCCGGGTTTCGTTTGTGCAGCCCCCACTCACATGCCTTGTGTGTCTTGTGTTTTTCATGTGCTTGTGGGCAGTGACGTAAATTGCATCCATTGTTTCTGTTCCCTAGCTGGATAAACAAAGAAGTAGCAAGAAAGTGGTGCATTGACCAGTTGTTGTTGTTGTTGTTGTTGTTATTATTTTATTAGCAAGCATTTATATAGTGCCAGCAATGTACCTGGTGCTTTACAAAGTAATGGAATAGACATGGTCCCTGCCCTAGGGGTTACAGTTTGAAAGATGGGGGAGGGGGGAAGACAGGAAGTGGAGAGACAAGGAGTGTAACATTCATGAAGATGCGAGGTCCCAGGTGCATGTGCTTGGCTTGGTTACATCGAGAATGATAACTGGCTGGTCCATGTGGTGAGGCTATGAGTACACAGACCTCAAATAATAGATTGTACTGGATGGTAGGTATCAGCAGGAGTTAGGAGAGGGGAGTGAGGAGTCGAGGAGGGCAGACCGGAACAGGTGGATCTTGAGGAGGGATCTGAAGGTACAAAGGAAGGAGGCGAGGCGGATGTGGGCAGGGAGGGAGTTCCAGGCATGGGAGGCAGCTAGGGAGAAGGGATGAAGGTGGCTAGGGGAGCAGGGGAGGTGTGGGAGGGGACAGAGGAGGAACGGGGTTCACGGACTGGAGTATGGAGGGAAATTAGCGCAGAGAGGTAGGGGGAAGCAAGGTTGTGAAGCTGAACGTGGTTGAAACGACGGGCGAGGTAGATGACCCTGGCAGCAGAGTTTTGGACGGAGACAAGGGGAGAAAGGTGAGAGCGGGGGAGGCCAGTGAGAAGGAGANTCCATTGATCGTGTAAGTGTGAAATGTTAATGCTGGCCCTACCTTCTACTGCCCCCACCCACCAACCTGGCCTAGCTCTCTTGGGCCAGTCCACCAGCTACCACTGGCCCAATAGAGCACAAATCATGATTAGGGCCGTGGCAGGATCTATTGATGCAGGCTTCCATGCTAAGCCAAATTTTGGAGCCGCCCTCCCACCCCCCTACCATTTGGGTCATCTACTCCACTTCATGTGTGCACATACACATTCCCAGTCCTCTTTTGTTTTTTTCCCCACCTGCTTCTTTGGTCTCCTTGCGCTGCTCGTTCTCTGCCTGGCTGGCCTGCTTTGTTTGTCGTCTTTATCCCCTGCATGGCTGGCCCCCACTGGTTGCTTCCTGTTACTTTCCTGCCAAGACTAGGGTTATCACTTCCTGCTGGGCTTTCACCCAGATTCCCGGAGGGGGAGGGGCCACGTTGGTGAAGGGGTGGGACAAAAAGGCTGTTATTCCCCGTTGTGATGTAACCCTACCCTTATTAAGTGTCATGATGTTCCACAAGAGCAAGGCCATGTTGGAAAAGGGGCAGAAAATGTTAATCGTAATGCTTTTATATCAGCTGAGATGCTTGAGTGAAAATAACTTGTGTGAGCAGCACTGCAGAATTGGGGGGCCCCCCGGTGAGAGACGGTTCATTTCAACACGTTATGAAAAGTGATCATGTTTGCATTGGGCAGCATTTCCTATTTTAAAACTCTGTTCCTAATAGAAGGTGAGCATCCTTTTAGAAAATGATCTGACAAATGAGATTATTGTCATAAAATATAGTCCGAAGAGAGACATTTTCCTTTATTATTGAACCATGCTGTCGTTGGCCCCGGGCATAACAAGGCTCTTGGGTTCCTCACATCTTCATGAATCACTCTGTGGAGTTCTGTAATTGGGGGCAAAGTAGTTCAAAGAAACTCTTGACACAATCCATTGTCTCGGACAACTGAAAGGTTACTGCAGCATGTCATTGTTGTGGCACTGGCAAGGATTACAGGTAGACTTTCAACCATGCACTGTTATTTTGACCTTTCCATTCCACTTATTGCAAGTTGATAGCAATTGTTCTACCTGAATACTGAACCTTCTGGGTTTGCTGCAGCTACTCTGCCCAGAATACAAATGACGGGATCATCAAGAATTTTTCAGAGTGCAAGTCTCATTAAAATGAGTACAGCGTATGGTATCCCCTCTTCATATAAAACAGTACGTCTACAATCGTTTTGGAAAACACATTCAGGTACCTATATATCGGGTGTTAAATACATGAAGAAGCAATTTAAATCTTGGTCTGTGTGCACAGAGAGACCTTTTCTACTACTAGCTTTACTATGACTGTGGACGGTCAATGTCCGTCCACCCCTCCTAACCAAGCGCCCCTTATCTGCCAACTTACTCAGAATAAAAATCAGTAGCATGCAGATTCCCATAGCTTTATGTTCACATATGTTTATCAAAACTATTTGCATAGATTCTACAGTCTTTGTTCACATAAAAAAATAACTCCCACTAACTTCAATATGTCTAAATGAGGCAATCCAAAATGAGCTATAAAAATGAAACAAATAGCAAAACAGGATACAGTAAAAAAAGTTATATGACTAAAAAATAATGCCACAATATCCTTCCCAAGTGCATGCTTTCACTTTGTAACCATTCAGTTCCCTTCTTCATTCCCATATGTCATGAGAATAGGTCGGGATTCTCTCAAAAGATTATATAGGATGTTAACTAATGAGCTGTTGGTCCGCTGAAGTCCGGGTTTCGTTTGTGCAGCCCCCACTCACATGCCTTGTGTGTCTTGTGTTTTTCATGTGCTTGTGGGCAGTGACGTAAATTGCATCCATTGTTTCTGTTCCCTAGCTGGATAAACAAAGAAGTAGCAAGAAAGTGGTGCATTGACCAGTTGTTGTTGTTGTTGTTGTTGTTATTATTTTATTAGCAAGCATTTATATAGTGCCAGCAATGTACCTGGTGCTTTACAAAGTAATGGAATAGACATGGTCCCTGCCCTAGGGGTTACAGTTTGAAAGATGGGGGAGGGGGGAAGACAGGAAGTGGAGAGACAAGGAGTGTAACATTCATGAAGATGCGAGGTCCCAGGTGCATGTGCTTGGCTTGGTTACATCGAGAATGATAACTGGCTGGTCCATGTGGTGAGGCTATGAGTACACAGACCTCAAATAATAGATTGTACTGGATGGTAGGTATCAGCAGGAGTTAGGAGAGGGGAGTGAGGAGTCGAGGAGGGCAGACCGGAACAGGTGGATCTTGAGGAGGGATCTGAAGGTACAAAGGAAGGAGGCGAGGCGGATGTGGGCAGGGAGGGAGTTCCAGGCATGGGAGGCAGCTAGGGAGAAGGGATGAAGGTGGCTAGGGGAGCAGGGGAGGTGTGGGAGGGGACAGAGGAGGAACGGGGTTCACGGACTGGAGTATGGAGGGAAATTAGCGCAGAGAGGTAGGGGGAAGCAAGGTTGTGAAGCTGAACGTGGTTGAAACGACGGGCGAGGTAGATGACCCTGGCAGCAGAGTTTTGGACGGAGACAAGGGGAGAAAGGTGAGAGCGGGGGAGGCCAGTGAGAAGGAGATTACAGTAATCGAGGTGAGAGATGACCAGGGCGTGAACAAGGGTTTTGACAGAGGAGACAGAAAGAAAAGGGCGAATCTTAGCAATGTTATGGAGGGAGAAGCGACAGGATTTGGCAACAGAGTTGATGTAGGGTTTAAAAGAAAGGGGTGAGTCAAAGATTAAGCCTAAGCTACGGGCTTGGGGGACGGGAAGGATGGTGACCCCGTCAATAAGGATCGGCAGGGAAGAGGGGGAGGACGGATGGGGGGGTGGGGAAGATAAGGAGTTCAGTTTTAGCCATATTAAGTTTGAGTTGATGTTAAGGCATCCAGGTAGAGATATCAGAGAGGCAGCTGGTGAGGCGAGTTTGAATAGATGGAGAGAGAGGGAGTAGAGAGAGAGAGAGTTGAGTGTCATCAGCATAGAGGTGACATTGGAAGCCATGGGGGGCAATGAGTTTGCCTAGGGACAGGGTGTAGACTGTCTCTTATACACATCTAGATGTGTATAAGAGACAGGTATAGAGGTGACATTGGAAGCCATGGGGGGCAATGAGTTTGCCTAGGGACAGGGTGTAGATAGAGGAGAGGGCCAAGGACAGAGCCTTGGGGAACACCAACCAAGAGGGAGGAGGAGCTGGAGTTAGCAAGAGACGTACTGAAGGAGCAGTCAGAGAGGTAGGAGAAGAACCAGTAAAGAACGGAGCCAAAGAAGCCAAGGGAGTGAAATGAGTCCAGCAAGAGTGAGTGGTCAACAGTATCAAAGGCAGCAGAGAGGTCAAGGAGGACAAGAATGGAGTAGAGGTGATTAGATTTAGCCACAAGAAGATCGATGGTGATCTTAGCGAGAGCAGTTTTATTAGAGTCTAATTAGACTTCAGCTTGCACAACTCTGTTTTGAGATTTAAGTATAATCCCAGGACCTCAGACAGCACAGACATGCAAAGTAGATCAGATCTCTGTTGGGATGTGACCCCATCTGCAGATACTATGTAAGGACCCAGGTTTGCATCAGCGCCTTTGGGGCCCTGAGCGTGGCAGCTGTCTCTATAGCTCCACCAAGTCTCGCTGGCCAGGGCCCATTATTGGTTGTAAGACATTCTTCGGTGCTCCAATCAAGGCACCCTCGCCCCCTCCTCAGCCTCATTCCATGCCCCCAGCTTCCTGTTTGGCCGCTTGCCTGTATATAAGACCAGCCAGTAGCCACAGGAAACTGGGCGGATCATTGGTCTCATCCTGTTTCTCCTTTTGCCGGTGTGTTTCCTGCTTCATGTTTCCATACATCTTGGACTGGCCCTCCACCCCCCAGACCTTGTGTATCCTTTGGTGCCAGCAGGAGGCTGGCCTGTCTAACCCTTCCTTTTGTAACCCAGTGCTTCGGCCTTGCCTTGACTGTCTCCTCCAGTTCTGCTTTGTCAGTCTGTCTGATTTAGCTCAGTCTGTCCATTCAGTGAGGTCCTTGTTTGTCCACCTGTCCCCCTTGTCATGTTCATCTGTCAGCCCCGCCTTTGTGTTCTCTACCCCCGGTCCATGTGCTGATCCCCGCTTTTGACGTCCTGGCCCCAGTCCTGCACTATGCACCCTAGGACTGATCCTGTCACTACTGTGTTCCTGCCCCGTCATCCCTGACATAACACCACTTGGGGTCCCACTCATAGTTTGGGAACCCCTAACATACATTTATCCTATAGACTTGGCATGGGATAAATTGTTCTCTTCATATCTTTAATCAAAAAGCCAAACATTTTCTCTTTTGTTGTTAGAGGCTACATCGTAGAGCACCACCTCGGATTCAAATGGCTCCAAACCTGGAAAACTTTGGATCTCACTCTGCTAAACATGTTTACTTGGGCCTATTTGTAATTTCTAGATGCATTACTGATTTAGGGTTTGATCTTACTCTCCGTGACGTTTGTGGAACAGCAGTGGGCAACCTTTCCCCTCCCAGATGCCACTTTCAAAATTAGTACCAGCTCCGTTGGTCAAATAGGAGTTGCACATCTCCCAACATTTCAAGCAGACAAAGGCCGTTTTTACACGGATGGAGGTGGGTGGGTGGGATGTGTGTTTTGCTACGGTGGGTGGAGGTGGGTGTGTGTCCCTTTAAATGGACACACACCCATCTCTGCCCACTTCCACTCACAGAGCCCCCTCAGGTTTTCTGGAGGGCTCCGTGGGTGGAGGTCGGTGTGCGATTGGTGGAGGTGAATGTGCATGCACGCACCGCCACCCACCCCACTCGGTATTCACATGGTCAAACACTGAGTGGACATCCATCTCCCCCACCCACCGCCATCCGTATATGCTGATGCTCCCTTCCCCCTGCACACCCGCATGAACACCAAGCAGGGGGTGGGGTCCATGTCAAAACGGCCAATGAAGGGCAAGCCCCACCACTTGGCCAATAAGCTCCACCCTTCAGCAGATAAGTTCCACCCCTCAAGCACTTGCACACCTCCCAGCATTCCAAGTGAATTATGAGGGATAGGCTTACCTGCTTATCATTCCGCTTAGTTTCTTGTCATTCCATCATCTCCCCATTGTCTTTCCAAGTGCTTTTCCTGAGGCAACCAAGAAAGCCGTCCATGAATACTGATTTTTTTTTCTCTCTCTCTCTTTCCCTCCTGAAAGAGGGTCTCTTACCCCTGAAAGAGGGACAGTAGAATTCAACACCCAAAAAGGGGCTCTTTCCTAAATAAGGACCATTTAGAGATGGGGGTGCTTAAGGGGTAAATTCAGATCATGGCTTTATGCCATGGATGCATCCCCTATACTGGAGTGGATGCCCTCCTTGGCACTCCCTACTCCTGAGCTTTCTCCTTCAGTACTTGAAGGTAGGGAATGAATCCAGGAATTGGAAAGGGGACCAATAAAGCACAGGCATGGTTTCCCCTGCTATAGCATACTTTTCTTTACATTAATGGTAAACAAGCAAGCCAATAGTATGGAGGGGGTCAATTACATCTATTCAATTGGTAAGGAAAAAAACAATGGAATTGGAAAATCTCTGTCTTCCCGCCCACTCTCAAACGCTGTCAAGATATATAGTAGGGGTGGGACTCTGGTCAAAACTTCGGTTTCGGTTACTTTTGGTTTTGTTTCTCATGTTTTTTGGTTTGTGTATTGGTTGTGTCGGGTCTTTTGCATTGATTTTTGCATCGGATTTTTCACATTGCAGTTTTTCCATTGAACTCAATGGGGACAAATGCAATGTTAAAAATCCGATACAAAAATCAGTGCAAAAGATCCGATACTGAAAAAGAACCAACATTTTGGATTAATCTAAAATGGCCATTGTCGGGTACTTTCAGTTCTTTCCGAAAGTCCCATCCCTAATATATAGTTGTATTCGTGAAGCCTACATTCCAACAGTGGGGTATGTAGGTACAGACCGACTGCCAAAACCAATACAAAAACCAATAGGGATTTGCTGCCTATAAAACCAAATATTGTAAGAAAACCCAGGACAGTCAATCCAGTCACAAATCAATTTAACCTTTACTGTGAAAGGGTTTCAGTTTCCTTTTCTTGGGTCTTGCATGATTGACAGGCCAATTATTTTTTAAATTCCACTTAGTTTTGGTGACAAAGATTACTAAAGCAGCAAGGTCCATGCAAAAGTCAAGATTTTTGCCAGTGAGACCTAAGCCTGCTGTTGAAGATAGTGTAGATTCTTGCTGGAACATTTTATATCTCTGAGCTACTGGAGTTCCTTGGAATGGAACACAAGCAGAAACCCCAACCTGCTGGTCAGTAGGTCAGTCAACCATGGCTCTCTCTCCTGTCCACCTCAGCTCTGTTTTGGGCATGGTGTCCTCTGGGGCATAGCTCAGCAACAGTCTTGTGCTCCTTGGATCAAAGGGATTGTGATCCTGGCAAAGTTACATAGGTTGCATATGGAGATGAAAGGCCATTTCTTGCCCCTGTGTGGTTACAGACCAGAATCTAGCCCTAAATTGTATAAGAAAGAATTGACTGTCTCCGTTTGGCCTAAAGTTGCCAGATCAAAGAAAGGACACTACAGACTTGAAGGATACTGAAATAAGGGAAGCCCAAAAGACAAATGCATATATATCCTCCTGCATATATCCAAGATGCTGCTGAGACCTTGCCTAGAGTATTGTGTTCAGTTTTGGGCACCACACTTCAAGAAACACATAGACAAATGGGAGAAAATTCAGAAAAGAACAACTAAGATGATAAATGGGCCAGAGGACAAACCATATGAGGAAAGGCTGTGAAAATTAGGTATGTTGAGCCTTGGGGAAAAAAAGACTAACGGGAGTGGGAAGGTGGCGACAAGATGGTAGTTTTCAAATATCTAAAAGGATGCCACCAAAAAATGTTGAACATTTGTCGCAGAAGGCAGAACAAGAGGGAATGGGCGTAAATTGCAGCAATGTAGATCTTGGTTAAATATTAGGAAAAACTTCCCGACTATGAGAACTGTTAAGCATGGAATAAGCTGCCAGGAAGGCTGTGAAATCTTCTTGGAGGTTTTCAAAACCTGGTGTAGACAAACTTGTGTGTGTGATGCTGCAGACAGGGATGCCTTGCCATGGATCATGGGGTTGGACTAGGTGACTCTTGAGATCTCTTCAAACCCTAAAATTCTGTGAAATACTTCACGTCTTTGTTGCTCTCTGGGGTCGTACGACTATATTTTCCTCTCAAAATGAATGCCGGTAGGAAATAAAACTTGGGAACCACTGCCATCGAAAGTGACTTACTCTAACTAACTAATGATAGAAACTTAGCTCTTGTCTTATGAATGACGTCTGCACTGACCTAGTGCTCTGAAGATCAATGGTGTGGTGTAGCCCAGTGTTTCCAATCTTTTAAGAATAAGAAGACCACTTTGGCTGTCTTGTCTTAGATTGTCAAATTATTATTGAAGATGAGATGTCCAAGTTTGGTCAAGATATATATGAGCAGAGATAAAGATTTAATTGCTGGAAGTGAATAAGCACGCTATAAAACGCATTTACACTGTTGCATATTTGGAGTAGCTTCCATGACTTCAGAGGATTTATGCTGGTGTAAGAGAGAGCAGAGTTTAACTGTTGAAGACAAAGTTCAGATGATACCTTTTATTGGACCAACTCCTGTTGGCAAGAGTACACAAGAAGTCACTACCTCCTTTCATCTACATCTGTGCTGTATTTGCTTAATCTATAGTTCTGACTTTTTACATGCCTGCGGAGGGGCTCTGTGTGGCCTGAAAGCTTACATACTACCACAAACAGCAGCTGGTCTGGTAAAGGAGATAATCCGAACTACTTTGTTTCCATATCTTACAGTTGGGGCCAACATGGTAACCACCCTCTCTCTAGAGCAGGAGTGTGGGAGGTTCTGGAGAGCAATCCTCCCCTCTTGTTTCCAAGGAGATAGGCAGAGTATACTGTTGCCATGCTCTTTTTATTGGAATACTGTACACCATAATTACAGGAGTCTGACCCCAAGTTTCAAAGAAGATTGTACTGACTAGGAATACAACCCCCTAACCTTTATATGGTTACGGTCACGTAGGGACTCCAGCGTATAAACAGACATCCTATTTCCGATGCAAGTTTTACCTATTAAGATGATTAAGGTGTCTTTCTCTTAACACCCATCAAACGTCACACCCTGAGTAGGACCAGGAGTCCTCACTCTACTGTGGGCAATTTGCTGTGACAACAGTAGCTCCTTAAGAGGCTAGGTAGTGGAGTATGATTATAAGAGGAAGATGTAGGGTGGCCATACCACCCCTTTAAAAGAGGATGCTTATGAAAAATACATGCTGCAGGGCTGTATTGGTTCCAGTGCAGCCCTGCACCATGTGTTTTTCATAAGCATCCTCTTTTAAAGTGGAGGTATGGCCACCCTAGGAAGATGGGGAGTTTCCTTCTGTTTGGAGGGGCAGGCCGTCTTAATGACAGAGCCCAGCTGCTTTGTTCAAGAAGCACATGGCTAGGCATCTAGTACCTTTGGAAGCTTACAACGTAAATTTTGGGGGTACAGGTCACCTAATATACAATAGCATAGGCCCCATGGATCACTTTGATTTGGCTAGTGGTAGTTTCCCCTATCTTAGTGTGGTTCCTTCCTTTTTTGCACAGATCCTCTCTGGGGCAGGCCACTGTGAAGGAGACCAGGGGTGTTGTCATGCCTATCCATGCCTGCTTGATGGTGCAGGCTGATACTCCCACCCCCTTGCCGCCTCCTGCAGAATGCACAGCTCTTCAAAAATTTGCACATGGCCGGGGGGATGGGGGTGGGAAGATTCTTACAGTTTCAGTAACAACCTTGAGGTCAGTGGTCACAGACTGGTTCTTAGGAAATGAAGAAGGCCTTCATCTTCCTTTCAAAAATTCCAGCTAACTTTCTAGTTACTGACACTCTTGTGGTAGTCTCAGCAGAGTGGCTGAGTAAATGGCATGGGCGCTTAATCTTAACCCTTTGCGATAGTTGTCCCAAGTTTTAAAAAAACTCAAAATTTTCAGCAAGAGACAAGATCTGCATAATATGCTCATCTCTCCTTGGCTAATTTGCGAAGTACCTGCCCTGTTGTGGCACTTGTGCCATCCTAAAGAAACGGAATAAAAGTAAATTGATATGGAGTAAGTGAACTTCTAAGGATTGTAGATCATATGCTGACGTTGTCTTCAGGTCTCTTAGGGAACAGAATTCCTGTGATCGTATGGCAAATGCTAAGATTTTCAATAATGGTTATATTACAAAGGTTTCTCTCTAATAATGGAAAGTAAAGGGAAGCATCACCTGATAAGGTCAACAGCTCTATTAAGTGGAAAAAAATATTACCTGCCCCATGCAATGAATAAAATCTAAATGTGGTGATGCTAAAGATGAGCAGATAATAAAATACCCATTACTTGTGTCTACCTGCAGGTACCTTCTTATATGTTGAGCCAGACTATTCTGGAAGTGCCATCTCTAGAAGCTGCTGTTTCCAAAAGTGACATTGCAACACCGGGCAGGCAGACATGCTGTGGCAGAGTAGAAAATGTTTCTGGAACTGGCAAAGACCATAAGAAGGAACTGTGTGTCTCCACACAGGTGAGTAGCAAGCGAAGCAGCAAAATAAACACTGGGAAAGTTGGGGAACCTTTGTAAAGGTAGATATTTAGATCTTATCAGGTGACCTTTCTAAGGATGGAAACGAAAGAAAAGCTACTTTATATTTTTGTTACTCTTTGACTGGAAAAAACAATATTTTTAAGTGCTCTTGTTGGAGGGAAGGATGTAGTAGTTTAGGATACACCAACATCATGTGATCTAAAAGAGACTTGACAGCTTGGTGCATATTTTACTCTAAATTTGTGAAATTGCTTTTTTCATGAAATAAGCAAAATATTGCTTCATCCATGAAATAGGCAAAGCTGCCGCCTAATTTATGAAATCAACCATTTCACAAATTTAGTGTAACACATTTAATATTGGAATGATTACTAAGCCGTCCTAAAACTTAAGCTGGTGTCAGTTGACGTAGCTCAATTGATTGATTTGGAACTATGGTACTTTACACCCTCTGGGAGTCTGGACCTAAAGGAACAGTGGACTTGAACGTCTTAAGAAGATTTCTGTGTTCATGGCAGCAAACATATGTGAGGCCTATCTAAGTTTGTGGCTGATGGCTTTTAATTTAAATAGCTTAGAGGGCTAGATTAATAAATAAGTTGTGCTTCACATAGGGAAGGGGAAAAGTAAAGGATAAATGCACAACCAGATTCTATCTTATTCATGTTGGCTTATAATGACTTGTCTAATTTCAGTTTAATTTATGGGAAATGTTGGATTTTGAATTTATTTCATTTCATTCAGGCTTTTCACAACAAGTGGAGATGAAAAATAACTGTAGCAAGATCAAAACTGCATTAAATTGTCTAACGATATCTTGTATGTTCCTTCTAGGAGCAATGTAATCGTATGGGCTAGTGTCTTGCAAGTAGGCAACAGAGCTACTGTGTCCACAATGGTTTATGGCGAATACTTCCATAGGCACGGAAAAGATGACGAACTTGTCAACTTGAATGTGGGTGGCTTTAAGCAGTCTGTTGGCCAAAGCACTTTGCTCAGATTTCCCCATACGAGACTTGGGAAACTTCTCAAATGCCACTCTGAAGAAGCCATACTTGAACTGTGTGATGACTACAGTGTTGCAGACAAGGAATATTACTTTGATAGGAACCCTTCCTTGTTTAGGTATGTGTTGAACTTTTACTACACAGGTAAACTTCATGTCATGGAAGAACTTTGTGTCTTCTCCTTCTCCCAGGAAATAGAGTATTGGGGCATCAATGAGCTTTTCATTGATTCTTGCTGCAGCAATAGGTACCAAGAAAGGAAAGAAGAAGGTCCAGATAAGGATTGGGATCAGAAAAGCAATGACAGAAGTATAGATGCTTCCAGTGAAGAAGAGTCATCAATATTTGAAAAAGGGCTGGAGAGGTTTGATGAACTGTGGCTTGGGGAGATACGCAAGAAAATATGTATCAGAATGGAGAACCCTGCATCCTGCTTGTCTGCTAAGTTAATTGCCATTTCTTCCCTGAGTGTGGTCCTAGCATCGATTGTGGCCATGTGCATCCACAGCATGCCAGAGTTCCAAATAATGGATGCCAATGATAGGGAGATTGAAGACCCCGTGCTGGAAGTAGTAGAGATTGTGTGCATTGTCTGGTTCACATCAGAATTAGTGATCAGGCTAGCTTCTGCTCCAAGTCAAAAGAAGTTTTGGAAAAACCCACTGAACATCATTGACTTTGTCTCCATTATTCCATTCTATGCTACCTTAGCCGTGGACACAAAAGAGGAAGAAAATGAAGACATTGAAAACATGGGGAAAGTGGTCCAGATCCTGCGGCTAATGAGGATATTCCGCATCCTGAAACTAGCAAGGCATTCAGTTGGACTGCGTTCCCTAGGGGCCACCTTAAGGCACAGTTACCATGAAGTTGGACTTCTGCTTTTATTCCTGGCTGTTGGGATTTCTATTTTTTCAGTGCTTGTCTACTCAGTGGAAAAAGATGACGAGATGACAGAGCTGCAGAGCATCCCAATATGTTGGTGGTGGGCAACCATAAGCATGACTACTGTTGGCTATGGGGACACTTTCCCAGTCACCCTTGCAGGGAAGCTCATTGGTACAGTCTGCATTATCTGTGGGATATTAGTGGTGGCTCTTCCAATCACCATCATTTTCAATAAGTTTTCTAAGTACTATCAAAAGCAGAAGGACATTGACATAGACCAATGCAACAGTGACCCCAAAGAGAAGTGTAACGAGCTCCCTTATTTTAACATTAGGGATATCTATGCAAAAAAGATGCACTCTTTCATTTCTAGCCTTTCTTCAGTAGGAATTGTAGCCAGCGACCAAGATTCAACAGACGCCTCCAGCATCCAAGATATTGAGGATGTTTATAACACAACATCTTTGCAGAATGGTACAGGAAAATGAGTTGAATCACTTTTTTTCTCTCCCTTTTTATTTCTGTTCCACCTTCCCTTCCCCCGACCCCCAATATTTTGTTAGCGCAGCTTTACAAACTCCAGTGAATTTGTTAAGAGCACTTAATTCTCAGGGTACTTAACTCTCAGCCATATTTGGACATTCCTTTTGCTTTGATGATGTTGCACATACTTCACTGTTTAGATGAGGTTTAAAGATATTCCTCATATGGTGATTTTAGTTTTCACATGATTTAGGAAAATGGTATTAACTAAGAGTCTAATGTTTGTTCCTGCAGCACAGAATGTGCGCTTGGGGTTTATTGCCCTTCAGGTACTGGTGAATTACTAACATGTAGGAAATATGGCACAATTAAACAAAGTTCCTACATGTATGTATTCTTGCCAAAGAAATGCACGTAAAACCATGTGGAATATATATATTTTTAAAGTAGAAATGTAAATTTGGGGTCTAATAAATCTCCAAATTCAAGATGGGGAATTTGTTGGCACAAAATGTTGTTGCTCCATGAAAACATAATATTTATTAATTTATTTCCAAAAATTGAAACACACTTGCTCCTGATTCTCTGGTGCTCTGCACTTTTCTGTAGTTGCTCAAACCAGTGTAAAGTGGCAGTTGCTAGGATGACATCAATTTGGGTGGAATTCTATAGGCCCTCTACGTTAGTGTTATTTTTGGCGTCAGTGACTGGACAAGGCTTAGGACTGTGAAGAACTGGAGCGGTTGCTGTTTTGTTGCTGTTAAAGGAATGCTTCATGTTTTGTTACGGAGCCAAGTTCCAAAGTTCTTAGTCGGTCTTTAACTTGCCCAAGAAATTGATAAAAGCTGAAAGCCGGCTCTCATCTGCATGTTGTTCCTTGCAGAGGGTTGTAACTGGTGCGCTTGTTGCAAGTGTCAGGAATTCTGGAGCTGCAGAAGCAAGTTCTGAGGAGGCAAAACAAGAGATGAGAAGGGTTGGGATAAATTGTTGGTACACAGTCACTGCCCTTTGCCCTTTACCCATAATACCAGAGCAAAGGTTTCAGAGACCACTACAGCCGCAGGGCTGAGCGAGAAGGAACAAATATAAGTTTGCCATTGGGCAGTCGGATTGGAAGATCCCTTCTCTGTAGCTCCCCTTGAAACCCACTGTTGTAAGCCCTGAATTCTTGGACTAGCTGCGTAGGGCTTGGAGGAAAAGGTTCAGACGTGAATAGAGACTGCAAAAGTGACTCACCATTTATATGGTGCTATAGTTGTGCATGATGCTTCAGAGAGCGTTAAGCAGACAAAAGGCCAATGACTCCCCTTGATTACCCTAGTGTAACCAGAAGCAGAAAGTAGTTTGTAAACATGTCTTGCTTCTATTGGGCAATTACTGTTCCAGTGATGCAATAAGTACGCTGTCATGGTGATAGATGCACAACACATATTTTAACAAAACAATGGTCCAAAAGCACAGAAACTAGTCCATGTCCAAGGAAGCCTCTTCTGCATCTCTTACCAAATAAAAGCACATTCACTGCTACAGAAAGAGCCCTTACCTAAACTAGGAGAAGATGCAGTGGTGCAAGCTCAAGTGCTGTTGCTCTTCTTCCACAGTAAACTATAAAATTCACAGTAGACACTTGGAAAGAAACAGCCTTTGTGGTGGTTCTGTGTCTAAACCACAGTATGACGGAAGTACCAGCCTCCTTCAGCTTTTCCTTAGTAAACCTGGGCTTCAAGTGATGGAGTAAAGGAAAATGGAGACAGTTCTTGGTCAATCAGCTGAAAGACTGGAAGGGACTTACGTTGGTGGGATGGAAAATAATGGAAAACAGCCATTACTACGGAATATACAAAATCCTGTAAAAGATGATGGGTATATTGTTTGGCCGATTGTGTTCTAAATGAAGGATTTTGTATATTTCATAGTGGCTTCTGTTGTATGTAACTTAAGTGCCTGATGCTTTTAGAAGAGAAATCTGGATTGTGTCCGTGTGGATTTTGTATTCCGTGTTGAGAAAAGGCAACATTGAGCTGCCTGCTGCCCTGATTAGTTATGCTCATTTACAAAGGCCGGGAGGGCAGAGTGTTCAGTTTCAGCTCTGACTCTGCCATAAGAAGGGTGGCATTGGGGGGAGACCACCCACTGTATTCTGCTCGTCTTCCGTTCTTTTCCTGCTACCGCAGAAACTTTTATCGTTTGTGCTTCAGGAAAGGGCAAGATGCCAAGCTCTGCTAGTTGCCATACATCACTATAAATCCAGAGTGAGTGTACTACAGCCATAGGGAGGATGTCTCTGCTCCTGACCCATTGCTGGGACATCGGCACAGGTGTGGCAGATTGTATGACAAGGGGAGGGAGGGGAGATGGAGGAGGCAATTGTCTTTTCCCATCAAAAGCTTATTTCTTGTGCAGTCATTTTGTTACCAGAACTGTGAGTGTTACTATCTGCTCTTAGGCCTTCAGTCACTCATCTGAGTCTTCAGACTAACAAACTGAGGGGGAAAACCTGGAACACGTCTTATTTCAAAGTGGTACAGTTCCCTCATGCCACACGCCAAGCTCCCGTAGCTTGCTGAAATGCAAACTAAAGCTAGCTTTTCCAGCCCTCTGAGCAGCGAGGTCTAATCTTGCTGTCTGTGCAAAAGCCCTGAAACCCATGGCTTCATATAGTATCAGAGCAGAACCAGGGTGATGTTGTGCCGCTCTGCTTTGTGCAAGAATCACTTGTTCCCAAACCCTACTGATCTACAATGAGGCGTTCTCCCCAGCTGTGCTGTTTGCTAGGGGGCGGGGAGGGGGGGCAGTGATGGGGAGGTCTTAACGTTCCAAGAGATTTATTTCCTGTGCTACTATGGATTCTCTGTCTCCTTACTCCGTTCAGTTTTGACTGACGGGTATGTACTTCCGTTAATGGAAAGCTAACCCTGTTTACCGCGCGCGCTCCTCTTTTGTCTAAGGTGCATCCATGTAGTTGCAATATTTCTGACATCAGCTGACGAGAACTGTGTTCGGTTGTGCCCTCCAGCTTATAATGGAAGCCTCATGTCTTATTGTATACAATCACTTTTTTGGCACTTTACTAGATAATTTCCATTTTTTCTTGCTTTGCTGGAATTCTTCCTCTTCGGTTCCAGTAACATTACTGTAGCCGGATGTTATACTCCCCTCTTGGGGTAGCCTGTATAATAGTCTTTCTAGCGATTGATTGATTTTAGATTTATATCCCATCCTATCTCCTAAGGATCAGGGCAGCTTTCAATAAATACATAAATAAAAATACATATAAAAGTATAAAATACATAATTAAAACTCCATTAAAAATTAAAACCAACCCACTCATTCCCCTCCCCAGTCCCCTAGTCTATGCCCAAATAAAGAGGCCTTACGCTGCCTCCAGAAGACATCAAACTAGGGCTGTGGTGAAACTCCAAGGGAAGGGAGTTCCAAAGCTATGGAACAGCTACTGAGAATGCCTCTCTGCAGACCCGAGTCGAATGAAGCTGGGCCAAGGGTGTAACCTGCAAGAGGGCACACTTGGCAGATCTTAGCTATTCCCTGCCACACTCCAATACTTCTGTTCTGCTATTCTGTCCCTGTGGCCCCACAACTAACTCCTATGGGGAGTTCTAGATTTGTTGGCAAATGGGCCTCCTCCAAATCTCCTTACAGCCCACCTCAAAAACTTTCAAATATGGGCTTCTCCCACTTTGTGTGGGTCCCCACTGAACATAAACAATTCAAGACATAGTTCCTTCTAGGATAAACACTGCAGATTCTACCTGGATCTTTATAAGCTTCACAGTCCTTATCAGGTCCCAGGCTCTGGGTCCCCTCCTGGTTCTCTGTAGCTTTTAACACAGTTCAGTGTCTCTGGACTCCCTTTGAGCCTTCAAAATATGGAGTAGTCCTACCTTGTGTTCCAACCATGTGCTGTCTGTTTCCCTGCAGGTGAATTATCTTTGTCAGGGTGGGGTTTGCTTGCCTTTCTCAAGTCAGCTGCTCCCTTCTAGAGAGGCTACGTCTGTCCTCATCGCTAGCCCAGCAGCCACCCAGCTCACCTTCTCTGAAAGCCTTCTGCTTCTCTCAAGTACAGAGACTTTCTCCTCAACAAATCCCTTCCTCTCACTACTAGGACTGCCCCTTTTCATATTCTACTCAATGCCTGGATTGGCTGAAGTGATTCCTTTTGAGCCGCCTTGTCTCACCTGTGCATGTAGCGCATTAATTGCTTTAGCAAGCAGCCCTCGGCCTGCTCAGGTGACAGCCCTAATTAACGCTTCACTGTCCGTCTGTTAGGCTGTAACCTGACTACTATTACCCTCTGTTACTCCCCACCCTTCATCCCACAGAACCCTACAAAATAATTATAGGGAGGAGGCAAGAAACCCTGAACGACAGGGTCACTACCCTATGGGTGCACCTAACCCCATGCGGGAAGGAGGAGGAGAGGGAAGAACCAGGCCCACCCACACCCCAGTTCCCAACCTGGGGACCCTAATAGTCCACATCATGGACAGAGAAGGAATATAAAAGAAAACCTTCCCCAGGCTCAGGATTACAGATAAACAGCAGCTCCTCCGGAACACCCAACCCTCAGTGGCATGCAACTGTCTTACTTGGTTTTCTTCCTCCCCACCCCCAATCTGGATGACTCAAAACCCTGGGGTCCCCTTTGGGTAGGACCAAGTTCTGTGAACTCTTCCACAGTTGGGTGGTACAGACATTTACAGATAAGCTGTGCTGTCCTATCTCCCTGTTTTACCTGGAATGGGTTCTGTCCAAAGTTGAACAGCAGGACATCCATATTGCCACAGTAGTCTGGGTCAATAACACCCACCCGCACATCCAGGAAGAACTTTGTAGCTAGCCCAGATCATGGAGATACGCAGCCATAACAACCATATGACAGTTGTATAGCTAGGTCTCTGGAGACCAATGTCTGTGCATGAGGTTTTAAGACTATCGTCCGAGCACTATACGGATCAAACCTTGCTGCCTGCTCGAATGATTTCCTCAGAAGCACTGCTTTGGGGTAACAGTATTAAGCAGTGAAGGGTCTGTGTCTTCTTACTCCCCAGTGTTCGTAGCACTTCTGAGGGTCCGGATGAGAATAATAGTTATTGTGCCTAAGAACGCTCAGTTCCAGGATAACATGACAAGTAATCTACACGTTTAATAGTGTTTCCTGGCTCATGTACTATGGAGAATTGGAAAGGCTATAAAGCCAAGTACCATCGAGTAAGGCAGTCATTTGAGTTCTGCATCACATTTAATCATTTTAAGGAAGCATGATCGGTAACCGACTCAAATGGGCAGCATAGTAATTAATATCGTAGGGTCCCCATGTACCACTGAATAGCCCAAACCCATAAAACAAGAGAAACAAAGTAGCCACTAAGGGAAGCTAAACAAACAACAAGGCCGCTGCAACTATAAAAAACGTTGTGTACAAAATAACAACAATGGGTGCTGAAGATAACCAATAACAACAATAAAAGACAAGAATGAAAATTGAATGTAGAGTACATACAACCCTAACCCTACATGTTTTGGGTAAAAGTCCTTGTCAGGGGTTCAAGAAAGATCTGAAATACAATAACAAAATCAGTAATCAAATGACTGCAAAATAAGTAATAAGCATAAACCGATAAAGCGTATAAAACACGTATAAAAAGGTTCGTGCAAGAAAAAAACACTTCTTTAACAGTGCAGACTTTTTTTTAAAAAAAGTATAATATATTTTGTTTCTCAACAGGTTTGGGATACAATCTTTTTAATGGTTTCTGTTTTGGTTTGAGGACAGTATGAAGTTTGCAGTACTTTTAAGGTTATTCAAACAAGGGCCATTGACACCATATTCATGAGCATCTTATATGGAGCGGCAAAGGTATATTTATTAGTTTTTACTTTTCAGATTTTGATCAGGTACATCTCTTTTGGCAGCCAGGCCCATGAGGTGTGTCAGGCACTGCATCAAATCAGTTTTTCAATCTTAGCAGATTACAAATTTGCAATAGACATTAGATGCAATTTATGCAGTACTTATGGGTTTTCCTATTTCCCATTTGTTGATTCAATGCTGTTGTTTGCCATAGAGAAGATTGTTATAGTGCTTTATATATTATTCCATTTTTTTGTTACAGAAGGGGGCATTTGTACCCCTCCAAGATGACAGATTTTTGTGGCAAGTTAATATAAGTGAAAGATTCCTTTCTTACATACCTTATTGTTGGGCCACAAGTAAGTTTTTATCCAGAGTTTTGTTCTCCATATTTCAGAAATAATTCTTGCACAAATCTTTTAATAAGTGTCTTATATGTTTTTATCAGTTTGTGTATTACTTATTATGCAGCCATTTAATTATTGACTTTGTTATAGTATTTCAGATCTTTTTTGTACCCCTGATGAAGGGTTTTACTCGAAACGCATAGGGTTAGGGTTGTATGTACTGTGTATAGTGCTTATTCAACTTTCATTCTTGTATTGAATTGTTGTTATTGGTTATCTTCCGCATCCATTGTTGTTATTTTTTACACTTAAAGGACAGTTTTTTTATAGTTACAGTGGCCTTGCTATTCAGTAGGCAAACATTCCCTTTCTATATGGTTGCATATTTCCATTCAGCTGGGAGGAGCGTTTTACTGAGATGTTCAGCCCCATCACACTCCTGGGACAGGATGAGGTGTCTGTAGCCGGAAAGGTTTTGAGAAGTCCCGACAGTGTAAAACTGGTGCCAACATCCAGGCATCCTTCAAGTTGTTGAAAGCTGTCCTGTCATTGGGGTCCCAGACTAATATTGTCGGTAATTTTTTCCACAGGCGTTCCATGAGAGGGAAAGCAATATCTTCACAATGAGGAATGTATTTGCGGTAGTAATGAACTAGGTCTAAGAAGGATTGCAAGTCCTTTTTAGTTCTGGGTCTTGGGCTTCATTTTACCACATCCACTTTTGAGGTTTGGGTTCCTCATCCCACTACATGACCCAGGAATTGGGTTTCAATTTTTCCAAAGTGACGTTCTTTCGGATTTGCTGCTAGGCAGGCTCCATGTAGTGTTTTTAAACTATCCAGGGGTGGTTTACATTTTTATACTGTTGTGATGGCCTTTGCCTACTGCAATGAATTTGATTTCACTATTTCAGAGGTGGTTTAGATGTTATGTCCATGTGGGACAAAAGTTGACACGGTCATCCAAATAGGCAGTTGCATACTCCTGATGTGGGGTCAAGAGTTAATTCATCAGCCGTTGGAAGGTAGCCAAAACTCCATGAAGTCTGAATGGCGTTCTGCAGAACTGGAACAACCTGTCTGGGGTAGTGAAAGCTGTTTGGAGGCACTGAAGCTTTTGACAGGGAAATCTGCCAATACCCTTAAGTGAGGTCCAAGGTAAAAAAAATATAGTTGGTGGGTCCCAGCTGCTCCAGCAACTCTTCTGCTCTTGGCATTGGATTTGCTGGGAGACCAAGTTAAGGTACCAGAAGTCTATGCAGAGTCTTTTGGCTCCATCCAGCTTAGGGACCAACACCACAGGACTGCATCATGGGCCCTCTGCAAGCTGGATGAATGATGCCCCATTTTAACATCTCCCTGATTTCTGTACTGAGGCCTTCCTGAAGCCCGGCTGGGATGCAATACACCAGATGACAGGGTGTTACAACGGGCGCTAGGATAATATGGTGGTCTACAATGTGTGTACACCCCAGGAGGAGGGGAAATACATCGGGGAAGCATTTAATTAAAGCCCCATCAGTTCTTTCCATTGACCTTCTGTTAATTCTTCCCCTAGATTGACTGTTTCTTCTTTTTAGATATTCTCTCACTTCAGGGCTGAGCTAGACCTCTGCGTCTGCTGAAGCCACATAAAAAACTTCTCACTCTTTCCGTGGCTTCAACAAATTGATGTGTAGGACCGTATGCCTCTGTTCTAGCCAATCTACCTCATAATCAATGCATCCTAGCTGTTTCCAGATCTCAAAAGACCCTTGCCATTTGGCAAACAACTTGCTTGAGGTACTCAGTAACATAAGCAAGACTCGGTCCCTGGGTTGGAAAGTTTGCTCACAGGCTTTTTTGTTATAATTATCTTCCTGTAGCACTTATAGCCTTAATTAACCACACTTCACTGTCAGTCAGGCTGTCTCCAGTCTATTACCCTCTGTTACCCTCTGTTGCAATTAGCTTCCAGCATTCCCACATCATAGCATACAAATATAACGCAATATTCTCAGCTTCCCGTTTTTGAAGGAGGCCTTTGTACACTTTCCCTCTTGTATTGAGCCTCAGGAGATTTTTTACTGATAGCATAGGTCTGTGCTACATCACGACTGCTAGAGGCGGTGCCTCCTCTCAGTCAGTGGCCGGAAGCAATGGTGCTGATTGTAGCCCTATATTGATATTAACAGAAAGGTGGCGTACGGTAGGAGTGAAAATGGGAAATTATTTTAATGTCGGGAAAAATACGAGGCAAAGAAAAGAGCAGGAGGAGAGGGAAGGGGAAGCTATGGGAGGTTGAAAAAAGTTGGAAGAAATCCATGATGTGGAAGAGGGAAGGAAGACTTAAGCATTTTTCTGTTTATCCTAGAATGTCAGAGTTGAAGTTATCCGGATGGTCATCTAGCCCAGCCGCTGGGTTGTACGTAAGACCACAACTACAGCATCCTGAACTGTGCCAGCTCCTTTTTAACAAAAATTCTGCCAGTGACAGAAAGCTCCGAGCTTCCTAGGCAGTTTGTTCCATTGTGGCATAGTTCTTAGTTTTCTTTTTTTTTTTTTTTTACTTTATCAGGAATTTTTCTTCCTGAAATCTAACTGAACTCTACCTTCTTGTGATTTGAACCCATTATTTCTACTCCTAACCTTTGTAACAATGAAGAACAGTTCTTTGTCATCTTCATGGCAGCCCTTTAGATATTTGAAGACTGCTCTCATCTCTCACTTTAATCTTCCCTTTACTAGACTAAACATACCCAGTTCTTAAACCTTTTCTCATAAGACTTATTTTCCACATCCTTTATCATCTTCTATGTCCCTGTTCTTTGAACCTGCTCCAATTTGTCAATGTCCTTCTTAACATGAGGTGTCCAAGGTTGGACACAACACAATTGGACCTATGTTTTGCTTTCTTTTGTTAAGCTTCATGCATCACAGCCCTTCTACCCTTTTGTTGTGTTTCTCTTCTCACAGCTATAGGAGAAAATATGGCTGTCCTAATCATAGACATCTTGGTCCTCCAGTTACCAGAGAGGACCTGGCTGTGTTACCAGTACAGGTGGGACGCCTGAGGGAATTCTGGTTTCTTTTTTATTTTATTTTTGTTTTTGTTTCAGAAGGTCACTAAAGCTCCTGATTAAGAGTATGGTATCTTCTTGTGCTTAATGTTGTTTTTGTCTTGATCCGACTATAGAAGAGACAGTTGGCATAGGGTAATTTCCGACGTTACGATACCACGGTGAACCATGGTCAACCCCCCGTGGTGGCTGTGGTTCCCTAAAGTCTAAAGGGCGTTCCGCCAGATGTTCACCACAGTGAATACCTGGCGGGAATACCGTTTGACCACGCTTTCAGACCTCGGCCGCCTGGAGGGCCAGAAGCGGGGTTAACTGGACCATGGCTGGGAATCGGCGGAAGGTAACGTCTGTTACCTCCACCAATTCCAGGCTGTGGCCCAGACCCCGGGAGGTGGGCGGGCGCAGCAGGCGCATTGGCCGCTGCGCCCGCCTGTCTTGCGGAGGGCGGGCGGCTTGGGGAGCTTGGGTGGGGGGGCTGTGCGGCCGCACGTTGCGCCGCACATTGCGCCCCTCCCCGATCCCTCTCTGGAATCAGCCGGAACGTCTGTTGACCGGCCAGTCTGATTCCAGAGGGGGATGAAGATTTGATCCTGTGCTGTGGCAAGCCTGCCGACTGGCACGTCTAAAATCACCCATAGTAAAAATGATGCCTTTTGAGGGTTTCATCCTCTTGAGTCCTTATGCCCATACAGTAGAAACAGCACCCTTTCGTTCAACTACAGCTCGTGCAGCTGGCGAGCTATCTGGAAGTGCAGAGCTGAGGCAGTATTGATTTGGGATCATGCCACATATTTGGGCTGTTCTTTTAATTTATTTTTAAATTTTATTTTATGGACTTATACGTTGCCCCCCCTGCTTTTAATGTTTTCAGATAACACGGTTTTAAGTGCTGCAACTAATTTGCTTATAGCCAAATAAATCCAGAAATGCAGTGAGAGGCCGTCTGAGTGTAAACATTGAGGTCAAAATGAGCGATCATTGGCTTATTGAATGCGGAGCTACTTACTGACCGGCTAGGTACTAGTATTAGTAGTCACCACGGCGCCACACTTGACCCCTTCACAGGCAGCATTCTCTTCCTTAAATTCCATGTGAAGTGTAACTACTGCTGGAAAGGCAAATAGCATCAGTGGAATTTGACTTGGTAAGAAGGATGCAGCTTGGTTCTCGCTACTCGTGATGGGATAACTCATGATACTGATATTCATTTCAGTTCTGTATGCTCATATCCTTAATGCTGGGATAAAGTGACAGAAATCTGCTAAGATCTGGATAAAATGTTCTAATATCCTCTGGTTAACTGACAGCATTTGCAAACCCATTATTGTTTTCTCACATGAGATGCACTCCTATAAAGCTAAACCCAAATACCCACATCCTAGAGATGCAATTTGTATGTGATGGTGAGTGCTGTATGGCCGTTCATAAACATTGCTAACTGGCACCCTAGCAATCAACCACACCGCTGATACATTTCCTCCGTGTTTCTGCTCTGTCAGTCAGGATAGGGTGGCGGCGTCATTAAGAACTCAACATTTCCCCACATTGGAGTACAGTGGTATCTCTTTTGAAGCCCTGGGAGAGATCCTGGGGAATGGAAGTACCTCAATGGAGAATGTTGATGTTTTACTTTTATTTGTTTATTGGGACTCTCTTGACCTCCAAATCCCTCTTAAAAACCTACTTCTTCCATCTAGTTTTTCTCTCTCCCATATATTCCTTGCTCAGGACTGTCTCTTCTCAAGACCCCTCTTCCTCCCTTGTAACTAAGCCAAGTGCATGCATCTGCAACCTCTCAACTTCATGAATGTTATCATGTCTCTCCCTTTGTCACTTCTCCCTGTGTCCATTCTAGATTGTAAACGACCTGGGTCATGGACCTGTCTCTTATTCCAACTGTTCATTGCCAGGCATGTTGTGATGCTATATAAATCACAACGATATGAGGAACTTCACTTTTTCTTTCATAAATGGCATTTATGCAAATAAAGCATCCTTCCCTGTATTTGTTTGCCAGCACAAATGACCATTGAAATAGATGACCCATGATGTCCCTTCCAACTCTGAGCCAGGCATAATAGATTCCTACCAATTATAGTTCAAATTAGTATAGTTCAAATTGAGTTTGACTAGATAACTCTTGAGGTACCTTCCAACCAAAGAATTCTATGACTAGCTGTAATTGAACAAAAGAAAATGTATGCTGAATATAGAAAAAAAAAAGCCATGTAAACTGTCACATATGTTAGCATTTGAAAAGGATGCTGTATTGAAGGCTTGAGCCTTGGACATTTTTGTTATGTGAGCATGTTCCGTCCTGCAATGAGTATGGCGAGAAACCCTGAGGGTTCTTTACCATCTTGAGCTGGAGGGTTCTGATTTTTTACAAAGCATCTGAAGTAACATGTTTGTTTAGCTTTTGTGTGCAACAAAATCTGCCCCTCTTCTTGTTGCAGGAGTAATAACTTGAGGATCTATCCTGGTGCTAGTAGTGCACAGTCTGAATCAATGGGGACAAAACCAGAAAAAAATATCTCTCTTTACTAGCTATGTAACAGCTGAGGGGCTGTTCTTTGGCTGCTATTGAAAGAGCTATGTTCAATGTGCTCCTTCATAAGAAGGCCATCAGGACTTTCATGGTTGCAAATTCCATCCTTCAGCCCACTCTCCCTTGTACATTAAGACCCAATGACCTTGGAGTTATTGGCCCTTTTTACATGGGCGGCACCCTCGCATGAACATCCGGAAATCTGGGTGTTCTTATGTAGGTTCCGCCCGTGTAAATCCTGTGGTGGCTGGGGTAGGTGGGTGGGTGCATGTGTGCTCCCACGCACACTCATGCACCCCCACCTCCACCCACCCCCCACGCATGGAGCAAACGGCAAAAACGGTGGTTGCTCCGTGCATGTTGGGTGGAGTTGGGTGTGTGCCTGTCTCCGCTCTCCCTCCGCTCACTGCACCCGGACTGCAGTGTACACCAACATGCACACACCTGCGCCGCGGCCCGTGTGAAAAGGGCCATTGTGTTTGGTGCCTGGGGACTGGGGAGTAGTACAAATCTCCATTAGGTGAGGTCACATCCTTGGACAGTACTGCTGCACTGGTTCTTCCGTGACCCAGCCCCTCTACTGAGAAGGAGGATCTGAACATTAGTTAAAGCTTTTAAGAAGTAGAATAGCATCAGGAAAGTCCGCAAGGACAAGCACAAAAGAGGAGTAGGGAGGTTCATATTTCAGTACATAAGCACAGCCATTTGAAGTCTGTTCTGATGCGCAATTGCCTTTCTAAATCAAAATGCTTTTACTGAACCACAATTAGAGATTAGTAAATAACATTGAACCAAACCCATTAACCCATTAGTATAATGAATTTTCTTCCCACCTCGATGCTAAGTTTTGAGTTACAGGTACACAGTATATCTTGCTTTGTCAGGGAGCCTCTCTGGAAGTGACGGCACATCCGTGTTTCATCATGCAGTTTGCTGACTTGGAGACACTATGAAATGAAAAATCAGTGTTTCAGTAGGGAACCCAGATTTGCAATTTTTATTTGCCAACAAATCAAAATAAATAAATGTGACATCTAAATCTGAATATGCTAACTAAAATAATGATAGGCATAATTTTGAGTATGGGATGGTTGTTGTACCTATTGTACTAACCTTTTTTTTTTTAATGGTTCTGTATAGTTTGCTCTTTCCTAGGAACTAAGCAATCCAAGCTTCTGTTTTTGGAAACAAACCCTTAGGAACAGCAGTGCGGGTAACTTACTTGCAGGTTTAGTTGAGTACAAAAAGGATTTAAGTTTGTTGTTCATTTCCAAGAAGACAATCCAGAATTCTATCCAGGAGCGTTGTGGTGGACCTCCATAGTTTCACTTGTATGAAAAAGAGTTCACACATTAGGCTAATGGATCATTCTGTTTATCCAATGAAACATGAATGAGTGTAACTACTTTTAGATCTTAATACAGTTTATACTGGACAGGAGTACTTGGGATAGAGAAGCATTCGTTGATACTGGATAGAGAAGCATGCATTGATACTGTATCTTAAATGCTTTCTCACCTGCTGATCTGAGAAACACATAGTTGTTGTAATGTGAAGATATGAACAAAGTCAATTTTAGTTACCAGAACTTTAAAAGATAATCTTGTTAAGAAGGCCTGCTATTGATCTATAGCTAAGAAAACTAGACTTCCCTCTCTGCGGACCACACGCGCTAACTCAAACCAACCAGTTTCCATCCTCTCCATGCAGTAGCCACTTCCATCAGCCCAAGCCATTTCCATGCTGTTGTAATAAGGCCTGAAGCAATCCCAATAACTGAAGATTTTCATTTATTCTTTCATTTTTCAAGACTTTCCTCCATAGCCTGTGCTGTTATGCTCACACAGAATTAATTTAGTTTCATCTTGCGTTCCATTTTCAAAATCGATACCAGAGAATAAGCTTGCTTTCAGGAGTGAAATCTGTTTTAGGTATGCCTTGTTGCAGATGGTTCTGGATTGGTTGTGGGTGTGTATGAGCTTTATATGAGTCTGTTTTGGCTACAATGCTTATGGAAAGAGTATATAAATTGTAGTTTACAAGTTGTTATTGGTGGGCATTGATTAGATTTTTAAGACTGTCATTAGTTCAAGCTTGATTCTGGCTCTCTTTTGGTTCCCATTTTCAGTTTGGTTCTGGCTTCTTTTTAGTTTCCTTCTACTGAAATGCTCATGTGCTTGATATTACTATATAGACCAATGAGAATTTGGATAGGTGTCAAAACATTATTGCTTTGTGTAAAAACACTGGCACCCGAGTTAATCTCTGCTAATGTACTGTGCTGGAATTCATACAGGGGATTGCTGCATTGCAGAAGCGTGGAATGCATGCAAAGTGGTTCTGTGATAAAAATGCAAAGCGAGCTCTAGGCCATGAATGCAGCTGTGTTTTTGCCAACAGCATTTTGGATGGAATACTTAGCTTCCATGTTTGTTGCATTGTTTTATTTAGTTGACTTCCTGCTGAAAAATCCTGGATGTTTAAAGAATCCTTGATGTTCAAAGAAATAATGTTTAAATAATATCATTTAAGTCACGGGCAGGGAATTTTTTCCATCCCAGGGGCCACTTTGAAAATTAGTACAAGCTCTGAGGGCTGAACAGAAGTTGAGGGCAGGGGGCTAGTAGCACTGACATTGCTACTGGGGTTTATGGGGTGTGGTTAGGAAAAAAAGAATCCAGATTATGGAGTTGTGCCATGGATGCGTGCCCTCCTCTCTGCTCCCTTACCCTGAGCTCAGAATTGTAGTGTTTGAGGGTAGGGACTGGATCCTGGGGTCAGATCCATCAATTGAAAGGGGCCAAATAAAAACTAGCCAGAATCCACATTTGGCCCCTGGGTCCGAGGTCCTCCACCCCTGGGAATTTGGAAAACAACAGACTTGTGGGTGTTTTTAAAAAAAAATATTAAAAAATAGTATAGGAAATAAAGGTGGTTTAAAGAAATAGGGCCAGATTCTGGCTCGGCAGTGGCACAAAATGGTTGTAAATCAGCACTCTGGAATCTTTAGTCATTGGAGTATTTAACCTTTGACTCTTGTAGGAGTTTTACACCAATTGTTTAGTCTCTGTGAGGAGTATGCTAGAATGTGCTGCTCTTGAGCAATCATTAATTGGTGTAAAAGCCCCTTTGGGGCCATTACAACCAGCCAGTGCCGTCTATGTGTGCGAGCTCCATGCTGGAAGCCAGGGCCTCATGAGTTCTAATTTTGATTCTGAGTTCCAGTCCAGATTCCGGTGTTTGCCTTTAGCCAAGTCACTGAATTTCTCTGCCTCAGTATCTCCGTCTGTAAATGCCGATAACCCCACTTTCTGTTCCAACTCACATTTTGGGAACCTCTGGCTTAAGCACTGGTAATCAAGGACGTAGCTATAATAGCGACAAATAGGGCAGCTGCACTGGGGTCTGTGAGCCTGGGGGGCGGGGGGGTCCACTCTCCCCTGCATCCCCTGCAACTTGGAGGTGAGTCAGGGTGGGCCCATTCCATCTTCTTGATGAGGGCCCATTCCAACCTAGCTACGCCCCTGCTGGCTATTTAGGTTAAAGCAGCCTGGTAGGAGGCAGCTCCTAGCATTTCACAAGTCCTTTTGTCAAGTGCATGTAGACCAGGCTTAAACACAAGATCAGTGTGCATAGCAGTCAGGACGGAGACGAAAACTAACAGTAGCAAAAGTGAGGCTGATCAGCCTAGCTTAAGAGATGGACACAAAGTATTTCAGATGCAGTCTCTTACTTCTTCTGAACTACTAAGTAGTTAGTTCTGAACTACTTACTTACTAACTACTTACTTCTGAATTACAAAGTAGTTCAGATGAGGTCTCTTACTTTCAGCTTCTTGTCCCCATTTTAATGTTACACATTCCGTGTTTTTACGCAGAGCCCACTAGGCTTTCTGTTTCCTAGGAATGAGATTGACTTCGGTGCCCTTTATAAAGAATATTGGCTGGTTCCATTCCAGCCAAGTTCTTTTCTTTATATGCTTTTTTAAAAAAAGAAACCAAAAACATGGCTTTACTTTTGCTGTCACTTTTATCTTTTTACCTCTTTGACTTTTAGGTTGTGTTTGGTGCAATATCGCCTTGTTGCCACCATGCCATTAACTCAAATTACCTTGGTGAGGGTATGCTAGCTTTGAGGCCACACATGGCCCTTCGGCAGGCATGTCAAAAGTCGATTGTTTTTATATCTAACCTGCCAACAGAAGTTGGTCCAATAAAAGGTCTCATCTCAAATACTTTGCCTCCAGCTGTTACATTTGAGACTTCATAGCAATCACCTTCTTTCCTTATGCAACCTAGTTTAGTAGTCCCATGGGTGTGATGTGAAAAAGACAAACATCAGAGGTGGTGAAAAGGCTGTTTCACACTTTCAATAGCCCTGCATAATAAATACATGCAATTACATAATAAACGTCAATATTAGGCAGAACCCTCCCCCCCCCCCCCCTTGATAGGTGTGACCTTTTTCTTTGAAGGTGGGGAGGAAAAATGTTAACTGCATGAAAAGATGAAAGTGGCACTGCTCTTAGCCAAATATATTCCATAGCAGTAAAATGGAAAAAAAAAAGGAAAAACGCTGACTTGTTATCTCTGTCTGTCTTCATGGCAACCAAGGCGTCGATGCCGAGAGGTTTTTCTTGACAAATGAGAATAGGAGCAAGTTATTAATTAGGAAGTCAGGGAAAAAAAGCTGAAAAAGTTGTTCAGGATCCAAATAAGTTCAATTCAGGGGAATAAAAACCTTTGTCATCAATACAGTAAAAGCCCCATTTGTTAGCTTAAAGTACATCTTTGCCATCGTACAGTAGAAGCGAAGGAAGCTGAGGGACCAAGGAGCGTACACACAGCTTTTTAAGCACAGGGCCATGGCTTCCAATGGTCCTCGAATCTTAGCGTTGGAGGTGACCTCAGAGTCATCTAATCCAACCCCCGGCTCAATGCAGAAAATCCATGGCAACAGCATCCCCGACAGACGGCCGTCCAGCCTCTGTTAGAGCCCACCGCCACCCGAGGCAGTGTCCGTTCCGCTGTTGAAGAGCGCCTACTGTTAAAAAGTTCTTCCTAACGTTTAGCCGAAATCTGTTTCCTATTACAGGAACAACTTCTGGCTGCCCTAGAAATGGGCATGGGCTCAAAGGAACAGGTTAGGGGTAGGGTTGCTATGCTATCTTCCCTGAGATTTTGAAGGAGGTGGGGGCCATATTGAAAGGGGTGGGGCTAGGGTTGGGGTTTAACCAGCCAAATTTTATGTGGTCAATTGACCATTCAAATCATGGTCAAGCATTTTAAAACTAAAACATTAATTTATTGGAACAATAACAAAGAGACTTTTTAATTTTCAATAGCTTTGATACTTATACTAATTACAAGAAACAAGCGAAGCAATGAAATTAACTTCTAAAAAAGTATCTGATTGATTATTCTAACTTTTAACAAGTTTAGGTTAGTATAAATGTGAACAATTATTCGAGATTGAATAGTTCTTTGGGTGTTTTTAAACAAGCAAGGAGGGCAGGGAAGGTCCGTGGCTGCTGATTTGTACGGCTGAGGGGTATCCACGCATGTGACGTGTGTGGGGAGTGCGTTACACGGGCGGCTCCCGGTGTGGCTATCCCGGCCATGGGAGCACATGTGGCTGGCCCTGCATGGAGCTCTTTGGGTGTGTTTTCGGTGGTTCTCTGTGTGTGGCCATGAGTGGCCAGTGCATGGTTCATGGGAGGGTGTGTGGGGAGCACAACCTTCTCATGAAGCCCCCACTGTTGGCCCCCACTCTCCTGTCATTCTGATGATCATGTAAGACCTGGCTTTTCCGCCAGGCTTTTGGCGAGGGGGGGGGAGGAGTAGGGTGGGGGTGTGTGTGTTTTTTCCTGCATACAGGAATGTTTAACTTTTTTTATTGTTTTACTGTTTTATCTTGTTCTTCGTCTGGGCTGCCCTGCGGGCAGGAGGGGCGAGATAGAAATCTTTTATAAAATACAATTTATTTATTTTTTAAATGAGCTGTTGGACGTGAGGGGTGGGGGTGGGGATGCACGGACACATCATGTTTTAAAAACACCCTTCTCCTTGGCTTTTAACAAGGAGTCTGAGGGTACTGTTGGGAGGGAGCTGTTGTCTTCTTTTAGTTTTGGAGGGCAATGTTTGGGTTGCATAACTTTTTGGTTTAGGGCATATTTGCTACTGACGTTTGTGGTGAAGTTTTTGCAGGGAAGGATTGGTGTGTGTGTGTGTGTGTGTGTGTGTGTGTGTGTGTGTTTGTTTGAGGGCTCTTTGGGCTGTGTTGCTAGTTTTCATGTTTTCCGGTAGGCCCCTGTGTGCTAAAAAGCAAACTATATAAATTTATTATTATTATTATTATTTATTATTTTAGTATAAGCATTTGTATAGCACCAGCTGTGTACCTGGTGCTTTACAGAACAATAAGATAGACGCGGTCCTTTCCTACGGCTTACAACCTAATAGACACGGAGGGGGGAGACAAGGAGAGGGGACATAAGGAGAGACAAGGGATCAATAACATTCAAGCGGATGCAAAGTCTCAGGGGCACGTGCTTGGCTTGGTTGCAGTTAGGCAGGAGTCTACGGGGAGGGCAGACAGTAAATATTGAGAGGCAAGTTCTAACAGGCGTCGGGAAAGGCTTCGAGGAAGAGGTGGGTTTTGAAGAGGGATTTGAAGGTGCGGAGGGAGGGGGCAAGGCGGATGTGGGCAGGGAGGGAGTTCCAGGCATGTGGAGCAGCAAGGGAGAAGGGACGAAGGCAGTTAGGAGAGCAGGGGAGGCGAGGGAGGGGACAGAGGAGGAGCGGAGTGTGCATGCAGGAGTGTGTAAGGAGATTAGGGTTGAGATAATTTGTATCTTAGTTATGCACATTTGTTTTACTTGGAGAATTTGACTACCTAGTTGCAGAATCTAGATTTTTGTGTGTGTAGTAAACATGGTCAGAAACCCATGATGCAATATGAAAAGGCAGGTTGCCACCTTCACAAGGGCCATTCTCGACTTCATGGAATATTTGACCATGGTAAAATAATAGGCAGTCAATTGACTGGCTTTCCAATCTTGGGTGGAAAGACAAAGGAACTCTCCTGCCCTTCCAAAGGAACTCTCCTCTCCTACATCAGAATGTAGCTAATGCCTCATTTGGGACATCATTGCATCACAACACTCTGAAAGGTGAGGCCATGTCAGAAAGGGGGCGAGTCTCTTTGCCCCTCCCCTTTCCAATGTGGCCCCCCCCTCCCCCAAAGCCCTGAGTTTTCTAGGTAAAATTCGGACTTCATTCACAGCTTGGAGATGATGGATTAAAACCCGGAGATTCTGTGCCGGACCTTGAGGGGTGGTAACCTTATTTAGGGGAAGATTGATCTGAGACTCGAGAGTCTTGGACTGCAATGCACGAATCACTCCAGCGTAGTCAGTGGGACTACTCCAGAGTAAGTGGCTTGTGAATCACAGCCCTGGGCTCTATTCCTACTGCTTCTACTCTCCTCCT
This sequence comes from Sphenodon punctatus, assembly GCA_003113815.1. Taxonomy (NCBI): domain Eukaryota; kingdom Metazoa; phylum Chordata; class Lepidosauria; order Sphenodontia; family Sphenodontidae; genus Sphenodon; species Sphenodon punctatus. The sequence goes on from QEPC01005466.1 coordinate 638,536, forward strand.
GTGTAAACTTGGGCAGGTCACTTCAGCTCGCTACGCTTTTACTTTCAAGTCTTTGCCTGGCTTTCTGTTTAGAATCCGAGGGGGCATCTTTCTAGGTTATATAGAGTCAACCACAATGAGGACCACAATCTTGAGTGGGTCTTTTAAATGCTCCTGTAGTACAATCCATAAAAATAATGAGCAGTGTGCAGCCACGACTGCCATCCTTGTATTTAGAGAGAGTCTGAAAAGCAAAAGCAGGAAGATTGGATTTAAAGTGTTGGGGTTTTTTTTAAAAAGGACAAATATGGTTGACTGGGTAAGGTGCCGGCCTGTGTCTTAGGACCCCTTGAGGCCAAGTCTTAGTCTGGTGTCTGAGTTGAATTTGTGGATGAAAAAAGCTTCATAGAGGATAGGTTATCAATGGGTGACCAACTTTGCTAATAAGGAATGATGCTAATAAGGTGACAAGGAATGATGCTGACAAGGACAGAATGACATGTAGGGATTGAAGATGTCCTGAGGGTTCATGCCTAGATTAGAGGTTGCTATTGACTACTACGTGAAACTAAGGTGGTAGAAAAGACTTGGGAGGAAAGATTATGAGCTTGGTTTTGGGTACTCTGTTTGAGATGAAGGAGAGGTATTTGGGATCGTGATTTTTTTGCACTCATGTTGTCCTACCCAAGTCACAGTTGTTCCTTAGAGAGTTGCCAGTAAAACAAAAATTAGTCGATCCTAGCTGAAATCACACATTCAGGATAAGAATGAAGCATTTAGATGGTTCCAAAATTGCAGAAACCTAAGGAGAAATGAATGGATGTAATTCTGGTGAAGGCAAGGGTCTGGAAGTGTATTATGGAGAAAATCATGTCTTGAGGAAGGTGATGTCCTAAGCTTCTCAGTGAGAATGTCATTATGCAAGAAAGCTAAGATACTCGTGAATTGCTGGTGGCAAAACTGAGCCTTAAGTATTTTTTGGAAACTGTGATAGTTAAAGCTAGCCACTTAAATGATTGGTTAAGTGTAGGGGCTTATGCATTTGATGACTGAAAAGTTTGTGAGATGTATTGTAAGGTTTGGAATACATTTGCATATTAAACCATCTGATAAGGCAAAACAGTAATATGACAAAGTGTTATTGTAATACCACAATCGTTGAAAATTAGGGATAAACAAATATTTTCTCATAGCGCTGCTCACTTGCTGCACAACCTTTTTCAATGGATTGATTTAAATCAGTAAACAGAAAAGCTTGATTGAATTGATTTTAATTATATTTTTCTATTATAAGTAACTTTCCTAAAGTTTCATTCTGATTGATTTGTATGCTTAGTAAAACAGGTTGATTTCATATGTCATTGTATCAGATCTGGTACTACTTCTTTGGCTTGTGTGGATAACCTCAAACTATAAAACTGGAGATGTTATTTGAGCAATTAAATTGCATAGCTCAAATTTTATTTAATTTTTATTGTTGGTTCTTACTCCTGTAGGCTCCTTTTGATAATGGCTGCCCACACTTTTATAATTTTGCATGTTTCAAATCTAGTTTTGCAACCCTTGTCATTAATTCCACTGAAGTCAGGGTTACTTCTCTGGTGTGAAGAAGATTTTTCTGATCTATAACTGTGATCTCATTCGTCACTATCTAACATGAGTCATGTTTATGGCCATGATTTGCTTTCACTGAAAATATTTCGGCCAGCTCTGACCTACACCTTTTGGTGTTCAGTGTTTCAGTGGAAACCGCAGTCTTGCGGTTTGCTTTGTGCTTAATTGTTAGACATTGCTCACGTAGACTTTCTACTGATCTAATTAAGTTCTTTGCTACGTTGAAAAGTAGGAGTTAATTTGGACTCTACCTCTGTTTCAAAGGGTGCAGCCACATGAGCTGCGGAGGGCCTGATCCCCACATGACCCCATGGAGAGCAAGAGCAGCCGCCATCCTGCGAGGCCCGTGTGGGGAGCAAGGCAAACGGTCACCCTCCCCATGCGGGGAAGCCGGGTGGTGGGCAGCTGTTGGACCTCCCGCCATGGCAGGCCGATGCACCAGCCATAGGAGCGTACGCCCACCCTGCCCCGCCTCCCTCCCCATGCCCAACAACTATCCCACCCCTGGCCGTGACATGACCGCATGGGACTGGAGCTAGCAGCCGCTACTCCAAGCCCTGAAGCAGACCTCGCCATGCAGCGGGTCAGATGGCAACCTGGCATGCAAGCTACTGCGCCTTGGGCAGCCTTACCCCATTTTGGACACATAGCAGTCATCTGTCCACCCCACCACGCAGTGGGGGAATATCTGGCGGCCGCTAGGCACACGATGTGCTGTATTGGCCCTTTTCACCCAAGTCGCCCCCACCCATCTCCACACAGTTTTGCTGCCTGGAGATGGGTGGACGCACCCGTGTGAATGCTGCGGGGAATGGGTGGGGGTGCCCGATGCACCGCAGCTGCATACCCATCCCCCACCCACCGCGGTCCGTGTAAACATGGCCGTTGTGCGGTAAGGCTGCCCGAGGTGCGGTAAATGCATTGTGTGGCTGCTCCCAATGTCACGTTGGGACTGCAGTTAGCATTTATGGAATACAGCCAGGCGTTACTCATTGCTAGCATAGTCTGATACTGGCATTTGCTTATGCTTCCAAACCTCTAGGTCATATTCTTGCAATGCTTTTGATTCCGTGGCTCAAAAAAAAAATGATGTGTAGGCTCCAACTTGGGGGACATGTTGCCATAGTGTGTGGTCAGCAGACTCAGCAATGCTGCATTGCGGTTACCTTGGCTGATCTGAACATTGTTTTGCTGCCAAATGCATTGTTTGGAGGTTGTGTTTATATTTAAGATTGTCTATTTATGAGCTTGGATGTTTCTTGAAGTCATCTAAAGCTGCTTCTTTTGCCTGTTCTGTGGGATTAACTCATTTCCAGTGTAGCCTAATGTATAAAATGGGATTCAAATCCCATTTTATTCATGAACTCACTGGGTGGCCGTGAGCAAGTTGCTCGCTTTCTGCTTCCATTCCCATCTGTAAAATGGGAATAATAATGACTTACCTCACAGGGTGGTTGTGAGGGTGAGCTAGATAAGGATTGTGAAGGAGTTATAGAAATGAAAGAGGATGATAATCACCTAAGCTGTAGAGCTGGGTAAAAACCCCTTATCTTGCTTTGAAAGCTTTTGCACAAACAGCACGTTCCATTTTAAACTCTTGGGTTAATGTTTGCTTGAAACAGAGCCAAAATGCACACCACTGAAAACCTTTTAGCTATCCTGTCTTGAATTTTGAGATTGCAGTGGCACACAAGCACACTATGAAACACTTTCACAAAAGCATGGGTTATGAGAGCCATGGGCCCTGTGAGTATTGGCAGGAGTGGCACTTACCAGATCTTTAGACCACTGGCGATGGTTATGAATGACCAAAGCAAACTCTATTCTTGCTGTGAGAGCTGGCCTGCAGAGGGTCTCTAGCCTGAAAAGCTAATAGGGATGGGAATATCAGAATTGGATCAATACTATTTGCTCGATTTTTGAACAAATCATATTGATCCAAAGAATCCGATTTCTGCCCGGGGATATGATCCAAAAGGATTGGTTCCCCTGTCGGGGGTCTATCAAAAGCTCTTTGGAGCAGTGCTGGTGCCGCTCCAATGAACTGTCGGACAAGCCCACCTCTGTCTCCCCCGGACCAGGGCCACTCAGGGGTGGGTCGGGAATTGCCTCCCAGGACCCCTAGTCAGCACCCACCTTCCCTGGATCCCTGCCTGCTCACCTGCCTCAGCACATGGTGCAGCAGCGCTGGGGTGGGGGGCCAGGTAGAGGTCCAGGGGAGGTGTGCGGAGCTGGGCACGGGTGCTGGGGTGGGCAAGGGTGCTGGGAGGCAGAGGCGGCTGGGTGGGGGAGTGGGAGGGGGTAGCTAATTAACGTTTCCCTTAGGCTTTGGAGTCTAGCGGTGCTCCGCGGTGCCCAGCACAGCCTCACCAGAATCACACCGGGCAGAAAATACTAAGAAAAAACCTGCACGTGCAAAATGGCCACCATGGCCATTTTCCAAAATGGTGCCAGCAGCGTCGGCACCATTTTGGAAAGTGGCAGCCAGTCTGTAAATGCTCAGCCTCCCGGCGCCATTTTGGGAAATGGCACATTGGATTTAGGCCATATTGATCAGAATCCGAACCGATTCTGATTAATACAATCTAAAATCATATTGGAAATCGGGTCAATATGATTTTGAACTGATCCCAGTTTTCAATACGATTTCCCATCCCTAAAAGCTAATTACTTCAGGCTCCCCCCCCGCCCCACATTTGAAGCCTGTTTTTCAACTTGTATTCTTCTAAAAACTTTGCAAGGCATCCCAAGGTGTTCATAAACCATTTGAAAGGAGTGACACAGCATGCAGGTCCTTTCTCTAACTTCGGGACCTCGGACAGACTTGGTTGAAACTGACAGGAGGGTTCCAGTCTTCAGGGACGCAAACATAAACACACACACTGTACAGAATGGTTGCCTTCTTCCCATGGGAACACAAGCTAATAAAGCCATAAGAAACGAAACTATGGCCATAAGAATGCATTACACAACTGGGTAATCTAAGACAATGAGGGGAAATCTTGGGGGCGTTTAATTTGGGCCTTCTAGGTTCACAAGAGGTATGTGTGTGTGTGGTGCCCCCTGATGGAGAAATCTTCCCTCCCTACTCTTTGCTATTCCAGCAGTCCCAGAGGGCTTTCTGCTATAGCCCGGAGAGCTCAGTCTCTCAGTCCTCCACTTTCTTCCATCCAGGCCTGCTGGTCTTTTTTTTTTTTGCAACTTCAGTCTCAGGCCTTGCACTAGAGCTAGCCTTCCTTGTTCTCTCACCCTGGCCCTTTCTCCAGCCTGAAGAAAACCCAACGTCCTTTTCCTCTCAGACACTTTCCTCCTCAAACCTTGCTCCTGCATTCCTCTTACAGCTGAGGGTCGGGCTTCCTTCTCTCGTGTTCCCATTCTTCCCTGGCCATCCTCTCCGTTTCACTTTCAGCTCTTTAAAAAAAAAGAGCCTGACGATGGCTCAGATGTAGCCCCTTAGTCCGTCACGGACCCAGCCTGTTTCTCCCAGACCACGTTTAACCCGTCTCCTTCTGTCCTGTCCCCATGTGTTCTGGAGCAGTGGCCAGCCCTTCCAAGCCACTGCCTCACTTTCCCTTGGGTTTGGCCACTCCCTGTGGAGGCTCTATGCTGACCAGGTCACACCCTACTCCAACCTTGACCCAGCCCATCCCACCTTCCTGGTTGGCTTCTGGCTGGCTGGTAGTAGCAGGAAACTGGGCAGAGCAAGATCTCCAGGAGCCTATGCCATCTTCTGTTAAACCTGTCTAAAGAATTGTCCCTCCCCACTTCCCATGTCCTCCTTTGCTTGTTGCTCCTTTTTTTTCTGCCTCTGTATTTCCCAGCTGTGCTTCCCTTCTTGCCTCCTCCTTGTTTCTCATCCTTGCTCCCTGCTGTGTCACCGTGCCTTGTTTCCCAGCCTTGTCTCCTTGCTCCCCACTCCAGCCTGTTCCTGTCTTCTATGGACCTTCCCTCCCTACTTTCTTCCCAGCTTGATCTCTGACGTTGACTCTGCTTCTCAGACTTTGAATCCTGATTCCCATATCCAGCCCTGATCTTGACCTCGTGTTTCAACCTCCACATCTGCCCATGGCTTGGATGCCTCCTCTGTCCCCCCCTCGCCCCTCCCAGTGTGGGCTTATTTTTGTCGCGCCGGGTTGTCAGTCATTTGTATTTTCTGACCTTCAGCATAGCCCTGTGAGGTAGGAAAGTGGTATTGTCTGCCTACATAGCAAGCTGGATTCCACACAGAGAAACTGTGGCAACAGAAAATTAAACTCAGGTTTCCTAGACCCCACATTATTGCCCTAACTACTGATTATTTTTCTCTCATGCTGCCTGATTCTGCGTCTTATATTTCCTTGTATTATGTCAGAGGGGACCATTCAGGAAAGTGCTTGCAAAATTCCACCCATGGGTGGAAGCATCTGTAGCTGTCTCCATCTTTGCCCGTCTTCCATTCTCCAAGCAGCATTTGCAAAAATGCAAGTCCCATTGAAGTGAATGGGATTTATGCTAGCGCTATAAGCACCAGCACTATCTGTTTAGCTGATCATACGGTAAAGCATAGTTTGAATTCAGTACAACCATACGACTACTAAATAATTCACTTTTTCTTTTCCAAGTTGATTTATATAAAATATATTGTTAATGCGGGGATTTGATTTCTTATAAATGTTTTAAAGTGAAGCCAGTCAATAATATGGAGTGATCTCAGCTAATTTGCTACTTCTAACCAAGAGAAACTTTCATTTCTTATTTCCTTCTTTCTGCTTGAACCTGTGGAATCTTTGATTATTTTTTTTTGTGCGTCTTAAAGCTAAGGCTTTTCCTACTGTTACTTAATTGGATAAATTGCACCTCACGATGAGCATAGTTAATGCAGAGGTCATTTGGGGTCTGTTTTGATCTTTACTGGCTTGTTTTCCCCCCCTCATTTTTTATTTTCTGTAAATTTAATTTCTGTTAGGGAGAAATAGTATTTTTACTATCAAAAAACATACACATTCTTGAAATTACTTGTTCACTCAGGATTATTAGTCTGTGCATCCCTTATTCACACTGGTAGCATGTAGGCTGCAGTCCTCAAATCACTTATATCTCCAGAGTAGTCTTTGGCTTTCAACAGAGTTACTCCCTGGTAAAGTGGTTTGTGGTCTCATTCAAATGAGTATTCCTATTGACTTCCTTGTGACCCGTGACATTAGCTGTTCACCAACGTGATTGGACTGCATAATTTGCCCCCGCCCCATTATCCTTATCCTCTGGAGATCCTAAAAAGAAAGGGGGTGGGGTGGGGGTGGGGTGGACCTAAATAATGAACTGGTGAACTAATGAATTTGGCAAAGTTCAAAAAAGTGACTAGTCCCAATTTGTTGAAGCACACGGATATTCAAAATTAATTTGAAAAAGTGGCAAGTTTGTGTTGGGATTCTTCATACTTACTCCCCCACAAAAGTGACAGGACTATAAAGTACTGGGCACACAACAGCTCTGTCACTGAAACCATCTTGACAAATTCGGCCACTGCTGATCCGTACTTCAGAAAATTAGGCCACATATATATATCCAATAAATAATAATCCTCATTCATAGGTGTATGATAAAGAAAATATAGGATTTCCGGAAATTTTCTGTCACCACTGCATCTGAGAAGCTGTGTCCCACTAAGCCATGAGCTGCACTGTTCAAATAGAATGGCAGCAATATGTGACTTATAAATCTTCAAAAGTCTTTAACTAAATGGAAGAAATGTGTGTTGAGACATTTTAGAGCCTTGTAGCATGGAATAGCCGGTCTACTCTCTGCTTGGCCCTCCTAAGAAAGGGTGTATCCTGCGTAGCCGAGGTGAAAGCAGACCCAAATATTCAAAGTTTGAAGGTGGCTCAGGTATGGACGTGCCCTGCTTCCCCTCCGTTTTGAGTCTGTCTTCAGCCGAGAAGGAAGCAGACCAGAGACGCAGGGACTCTGTTCCCCGATTTATTTATTTATTTGCTTTAAATTTCAGTTTATTTTATTTCATTGTTTTAATTAGCGTTTAACTTTTATTTGGAGTAGCAATTTTACAGGACTCACTTTGCCCCCCCGAAGCCTCGGGACAGCAAAAGCTTTACAAAGTGCGCTGAGTCCTGGGAGTGGATGGGACGCTGGTCTCCTCTTCCAACGGGGCTTAGAGACCAGGATCAGCACCTCACCCTCCCAACAGGACGTGGGAGAGTCATACAAGCTGCCCGCCACAGCAGCATAGGCAGATGCACCCGCAAAACACAAGAGCAAGTAAGCGGCCACCTGATTCCCCTGTGTCTCTCGGAGCCGTGGTGTCTTCTACCTCCAGGATCCCCCCCTCCCCCCAGCCCCTCAAAAATGAGATCGGCAGGGCCAGAGCTGAGAGCCTGGGTCTCTAGATGACCTATGGCTTTTTCCCACCTACTCCTCCCCTCTCAGCAATGGGGCAGTGGGACTGGAGCAATGAGGATAGGGCTGAGATTATTCTGAGGGATGGATTATTATCAGGGCCCCGATTCTTCCGCGGAATTTTTTTAAAAATTCCGCGGGAGTCAGGGGCCAATTCTGCGCCTCGGCGCGATTTACCTTACCATGGGGGGGGGGG
>QEPC01005466.1:657198-690743 GCA_003113815.1 Sphenodon punctatus
GCAGCTCCTCGAGTCTCAGGCTCTGATTGGGCCTTTCCCCAACTGCAGGCCCTGTTGGGCCTGTATCCCCACCGCAGGCCCTGTTGGGCCTGTATCCCCACCGCAGGCCCTGTTTTCAACCGCAGGCCCTCTTGGGCCTGTTCACAACCACAGGCGCGTTTGGGCCTTTACCCAGGCACGGGCCCTGTTGGGCCTTCTGCCAGCCTTATGCACCCTGGGCCCTGTCGGGCCTACCCAATCCCAGGCCCTGTTTGGCCTTCAAAACCGCAGGCCCTGTCACCCCACTAGCCCAGGTGGGCCTGTCTCCCCTGCCGGCCCTGCTGGCCTTTCAGCCCCAGGCCCTATTAGCCCCTTACTGCCTCAGGCCCCATTGCGATGCCTGAGTCCTAATGGGCCTAAACGGCTTCTCCCCCTCCCGGGGGTGGGGTGGGGCTCTGGCAAAGCCTCAGCTAACTGACACCCCCAAGCTGATGCCCGTAGCTAACCCCCTAGTCTGATGGCCAGTGCCCCTCAAACCCCACAGAAAAGGCGACGTCCTGTTCGTGCACGAGCCGCGCGGCCTAGCAAGGTCGCCCGTTCGTGCCACATGCACGTCTGGTTCCCTCGCTCTGGCCGCATGGAATGCTGCGCCAGAGTGGGGATCTAAGATGGTGCCCGGGATCTCACTGATCTCGCGAGAGTCCCGGGCGTGTTGTTTTGCTCCCGTTGCCCAGCAACGAGGGGGCCCCTCCTTTCATTGCCGGCCCTGCGGCCGCAAAACCCCCCGCACGCGTCCCCGTCTTTCCCTGCTCGGTTAACGCGGAGGGGGGATTCTGAAGGCTTGTGCAATGCAAACAGTTTGATTCTATTGTGTGTGTGCAATGATTCTAGAGTGCCTTTTCTTTCTGAACTCATGAGGTATGACTCTTTCCTGCCTAGAATGAGATGGCAATCCTACCTGATCATTCTCCTGTCTTGTTATAAAATTAACACCTTCCCCAACCAATTCTGATTAGGGATTAACATCCTTAATCAAGATCAGTTATTTCAAATTGCATTTCAGACAGCCTTCATGAAACTGAAGTTAAAATATGATTTTAAGGCCATAATCCACACTGACGAGTGAACAAACGGGGTTGTTTTGTAGTGGTAGCACCCAAGGAGACATTATGGGGAATTACTTTGAGATGATGCATTGGCTCTGTTGCTCAGTTTGGAGGAGTATAGGAGCATGTCCTGATTTTCACCCCTGTCGGGGCTTACTAGAGCTATTACGTCTGTTGACAAGAAGTCTGTGAAGAATGTTAAAGGCAACGTAAAGCTGAGGTAAAACAGTAGTTCAGTAAAACAGGATAATTACTTTTCCTGCCACCAGGACTGAGTGATGGATCCTGGCCTCCATTAAGTCTCTTTTGTGCCACTTGTGCATGAGAGAATCCTTCAGTGTTCGAGAGCCAGCCTAGCCCTGAGTCAGGAATGTCATGGAAGAAAGATAGCTAGTAAATCTTGGGCCGTTTTGGGTCGGCGACCGAGGTCGGTCATACGCGGCCGGAAATGGATGCGCATCGCTCGCGCATGCGCGTATTCGGCAGCAGCGTCACGTGTAGAATGGACTGCGGCTCTTTTGAAAAACACGCACGGGCGCCGCCGCGCTCATCTAAAAACGGCCTCGGAAGCCTATTCCTAGAGTTAGAAGAAGAGGATAGACAATGGGGCCTTAAATTTGGACATGGGCCAGTGATTTACACTGTCACTGGAGATAATGGCCCTTTTTACATGGGCAGCACTCACTCATGAACACACAGAAATCTGGGTATTCATGAGTCGGTGCTGCCTGTGTAAATCCCTTGGGGTGGGTGGGTGTGCGCTTCCGAGCACACGCATCCTCACACACGGACGCACTGGGAAAAATGGAGGTGCCTCCGTGCATGGGGATGGGTGGGGGTGCACCTGCCTACAACCCCCCCCCCCCCCNGTGAGGTTGGTGCGAATGTACGGGAGCAGAGGGGCTAGCCCCACTCCCCTGGCCTCTCTGGCCCCAGTACCCCCAATCCTGTGCACCCCTATCCACCGCGGCTTCGAGGGGGATGGGTCGATAACCCTCCATGCTCCACTGCCCATTCCCGTCTTCCCCCCAAGGGTTGCACCACTCCTCACCTGCCTGTGGTTCCGGGTTCCCCCAGAACCTCTGCTCGCCACTGTAGCTACCCGAACCACCGTGTGTCTGGTGCATCCAGTCCGACCCTGTCTCTTATACACATCTAGATGTGTATAAGAGACAGCTCATGCACAGAGGCACTGGGAAAAATGGAGGTGCCTCCGTGCATGGGGATGGGTGGGGGTGCACCTGCCTACAACCCACCCCCCCACGCAGTGCACATGGACTGCAGCGCACACGCCTCCCCCCCCATGTAAAAAGGGCCAATGATTCCTAGAGATGGGAAAGAGGCAAGGATAATGACTACATACAGAATAGTCCATCTGTCACAAATGAAATATACTGAGATCGGTAAGGTGAGAGCTGAAGCAGCCTCTGCCTACCTAATATGAAAAACCTGTACAAGTCATTGCTGTTAAACAGAATGTCAGTGAAAGGCAAATAAGTCTTTAAAAACACATAGATAGATGTACTGAACAGGTTCTTCCAGGAGCCAGGACAAAATCTAGGACAGCTGTCAGGGGTTGGGGATTTTTGAAAAGTAGCTACAGAACATTTTATTATTTTATTTTTATTTACTTCATTTGTTACGTAACGGTATTGAGAGCTATTTTTCTAGTGGTAGCACTGAGGTCCTAACAGCCCCAAATTTAGTCAACCCCCCTCCCCCCCCCCAAGAAGCGTGTCCAGTTTGAGTTTCTGAACTGGGCAGGGAACGGGAGAAGAATCCACCCCAGCACAGAGCGCTGAACAGACGTAGAGCTGCTCCTTGAAGCCTTCGGACTCCATTGTTGAGCTACTGTCCTGGTTTTTATGCTCTCATCCCCACATTGGGACATAGAGAATGATAGAACATGGGTCGTTTTTATATGAGGGGCTGAAAAGCGCCTCCTGAGTCCCGCGTTGAAAGAAAAGCTGCACAGGGAGTGTTTACATGCCTGAAGTGACGTGCTCCCCATTGTCGTCACCACCGCTGCCAACAATGGGGAGCACGTCACTTCCGGCAGTGCGGGGGGGCATGTAAACACTCCCCGCGCAGCTTTTCTCAGAACGTGCGACTCAGTAGGCGCTTTTCAGCCCCTCGTATAAAAGCGGCCATAGAGTCTCTGCTGTCTCAGGAGGACAGATTAGATGCCAAGGATTTCTCTCTTGAGAACTGAGCTGGTGGTTCTTTGCAGTGGGAGGTGATGTCTTCTAGGGAGGTTTCAGACATTGCAATAAAAAGCTCTAAAGGTTGCAGAAACCACCCCCACAATCATGTGACAAGTCGCTACAGAAGTTTGGTGGTTTTATGAACTCTCTTACTACATGATAACCTGTTTGAAAAGTTCTTCCAGGTTACTGTGGGGAGACCAAATGCACCAAGAGTTGAGAGGTGAACCATCATGGGGCTGATTTCTGCAGTTTGGATAGCCTCTAATTGTGGTAGCTGAAAGCACCCGTAGAGCTGAGGGGCAGGATTCTTCACTCAGTAGATCAACCAGAAAATTATACTTGCAAGGGTTCTGTGGACTGTTTTTTCTTTGCAGCCGTTCTTGCTTGCTGCCAGTGATGTTGAGGTTGGTTGGGGGTGACTTTGGTGAGGGATATTTTTGTTGCTGCTTCTGCCATGCAGGCATAATTTATCTAGCACTTTCAATGTTTAAAGTACCTTACAATCCTTATCTAGTTCATCCAACCATGTGAAGCAGGTCACTCTCTTTTTTTTCATTTTACAGATGGGGAACAAGTAACTCAGGGTGTTTTTAGACAAGCGCCTCCCGACTCATCACCCACCCATCATGCATGTTGCAGGGCTGTATAGGGTGCCAATGTGACCCTGCAACATGAATAATAGGCGGTTGATGGGTGGGTAATGGGCATGGAGGCACTTGTTTAAAAGCACCCTAAGTGAGTGATTTACCCCAGGCCACCCAGTGAGTTCATGGCCAAGGTAGGATTTAAACCCTGGCCTCAAAGGTCTAAATCCAGCACTTGATACACTACACTAGGGGTGTTTTCAGACAGATGGGCTGCCCTGGTGCTGGCTGCGCCAACCCCCAGGTATCCTGTCCATCTAAAGGCACCCCGGAGCCACCAGATGTTGAAGCAGAGCAGGGGGCAGCCTGACCACCAGCACTCCAGAACATTCTGGAGCAAACTCAGGGCATCGGCCTGAAGCAGAGCAGCTGTCCATCTGATGCACAGACCCACACTGCTGCTACACTTCCAGCTGGCCATCGCCCCGTGCAGCACCATAGAGTTGCGGGCACCAGCCTAGAGTGTCAGCTGATCACCCGCAACTCTGTGGTGCTGGGGGAAGGTGCGCTGCACGGGCAGATCATGGGCTGGGGGACTGGCCATGTCCATCTGAACCTGACTCAGACAGGCCTCCACATCCTTCTGAAAACACCCTATGAATTTTCTAGGCTAGAGGGAAATGGACATTATGGCGCTAGAGTCTCAGTGGTTGAGTTTAATGGACAATTATTATTCAATATTTATCCTTCTGTTCCGTGTTCTTTTACCAGCAAGAATGTGTAGGATTTACACTGGGTCTACCTACAGCTTCATGAATCACTGTGGCTTTAGCATCTTGTTCAAAGACAAGGAGATCCTGATTTTGGCATTTCTTGTGGCTCTGTCTAAAAATAAGGAGCCATTGTGGAACTTATCTTTTTGGCATTGATAGAATTTTATGTGGGTCTGTAGCGCAATGCCTCCTTTCAGAAGGAGAGACAAAAAAAAAAAAAAACGTCAAGAGTTACCAGTGTCATGATATATGATTTCCTTAAAGTTCAACCTCCTGAAGCCGATACAGTACAGCCGACCCAATGATTCAGGTCAGGATAACCCAGACACTGCCCTCCTTTTGGGAGGAAATGCTTTCCCCAAATAAGTGGAAGCGTCTCGATGAGCTGAAGTGGCTTGAAAGAGGCATGAGGAGAAGGGATACATGTTCCCTACATTTCCCCCCTTGCCGCTAATGGGTAAAACACAGTGAATACAGTTCCCTGAGGGGAACAGTGCAGTGGGAGAATGGTGCTGCTATGGGGTCTTCTGTTCCACTCTCCCCAATGCTTCCTGTAGCTGCTTCAGGCCCCACCTTCCTTAGGCTCAGATGATGGGCTATGGGTTAACACAGCTGCAGGAGGTATAAGGAAAGTACCAAGTGGGAGACCCCATTTATCCAGCACTTCTCCTCTTGATGCATGTCCCTCTACTGTATGTGAGAAAAGTTCATATATATATGTATAAAAGAACCCCCCCCCCCCCCACACACACACACAATGCTTCCAGGGCTAAGTAGTGGGACTCCTGGGGCAGGCTTGGGCCCTGGTACTTTCCTTTATTTTATTTTTTTACACAAACACTCTTTCCACTGTTTATTTGCATTACTGATTTGCATTTGTGCAGCCTTGCTACAATTCCATTCCTACCTTCTGTCTGTGAATTTCCTTTGGGCATATCCATAGGGCACAATAAGTGGGAAAGACGAGAAAATTGAAACATATGCCGGCTTTTGTGAGCTCTTATTTGTATGCATAAGCTCTCCTCGTTTTCTCTGAAGATATATTTCATTTGCAGATATTGCCAGTGAATCTTCCTTTGTCGGGTAATTTCCATTCTTTGCAGATCCATTTAACTGAGGAGATAATGGAACGAGAATTAGGAGGCGTTTCATAGTTTTGGATCTGGTAGTTTAAAATGTTCATTAACGAATTTTAAAATATACTGTCGTTTTCCACAAATCCTGGAATTATCAGAGCCTAGAGAACTCTCGTATTTTGGGACTTATGAGAATTCCAGTGCCATGCTAATTCAGCCAAGTTGGGTCTTAACTTCTGTTTTACTCCTGAAGTGCTCATACAGAACACAAACATGACTTTTTCAGGTGTACGAAGTATATTTCAGTTTATATGTCAAAGTAATTGTTCATGTGATGTGAACACTTACCAGTGTGAGGATAGTGACCATGTTTCAGTGATCGTTACATTTCAGCTAGTGGGGAAATAGAAACAATATTGATTTTTGGTTATCTGAATGCTACGAAGTGGTGTAAGTTGCTTTACTTTGATTTTTTGCCTTTCCTGCTGTTGAAATAAGATGTGCTCCAGATTTTCCCACTTAGTTTCTTAGTCTGAAGAACTTTCCTTGCCATGCAATCTGCCTCCCCCTTGCCAATGTCATAGTTATGGACCTTGTTCAACCAATAGCTTAGATCAGGTGGTCACCTTCTCTTTTAAAGTGTTAGAACCTGCATTACCAAATATACTTTCTCCAAACAATTTCAGCCAAGTAATTGTTTGAAGGAACAGCTGAAGGAGGAAAAGAACATTTTACAATCAGATACTTTTTAAAAAAGTGTTTGTTTTTGACCAAAGCATCTGGGGTTGACGGGGTTTTACTAGCTCCCTCGGAGATGAGTTTTATACAAAATTCCTTGGCACAACGTTGACTTTCCTGTTTTACTTCCAGATTGTAAGATAAAATGCTTCTTGATAAAACCATTTGCAAGCTGCTACTGAATGATTATGCAAAGTTAGTATATATCCTTAATGCAACAGAAAAATGAAAAAAGTTAACTTTACTTATGATTCCAGAGTGACCTTTTAAGAATTCTTCACAAAGACATCCCCAGCTGTTACATACAGAACAATGGTAACAAGATCACTTTGTTGTTTTTTCCCTGGTATAACTTGGAAGTAGCAGCAGTCTTCAATGATTTCACTGGAACTACTCTGAACTAAGTGAAGCTAGGATTGCAGCCACTGTCCTCCATTAACAATGATTTCTAATAGAGAATCTCTGTATGAATCTCTGTATATTCTCCTTTTGTGTTCCGAGGTATGCACCTCCAAAGTATGCTAGGGTTAATCATTATAGTATTTATGGGCAGGGGCATAACAGTAAGTGGGGCAAGTGGGGTGGTTGCTCTGGGGCTCAGGCATTCAGGGGATCCCACTTGGTGCCACTTGGCTTCATCACTAGGGCACACCAATGAAATCCCGCAGCACCTCTGCTCCCCCCACCCTCCCACTGTACTGTTTGCCTGTCACCTGCCTCTGTTCCTGTCCGCAGCAGTAGCAGGTAAGGGAATGGAGGAGGAAGGGAGGTTTCCCAAGTCTCCTACCCTGGCACTCCCAGCCCTTATCATCTGCTACTATGGACTGAAAGAGAGGCAGGTAGAAAGCTCCATGTTGGCTGGGGGTGGGATGGCACAGTCAATGGAGGGGCAAGGCTACTGGGATGGGGGAGGTAAGGACTGGGGGGCAATAATTTGACTTGTCGCAGGGCCCTATTAAACATAGTTACGCCGCTGTCTGTGGAGTGGACATTCATACTATCTCTATCACTAATGTAAGATGTTCACAGGGGCTTCTTTGAAAAATAGTTCTTGAAAATAGCTATGGTTCATTTGACTCAATATTTTTCAGCTTTCAAACAAAGCAAAAAAACAACAACCACTCCAACAATCCTGCACTGGCAGCAAAAAGAAAGTTGCAGCTGTTTCCTTAACACAAACAAAGAAAAGGGAGACAATTGTGTGTTCTTGTATTACAGCCAATCATAATTGTCTGCTTTTGTCCCTTTGTGTACTCTTGTCC
This sequence comes from Sphenodon punctatus, assembly GCA_003113815.1. NCBI lineage: Eukaryota > Metazoa > Chordata > Lepidosauria > Sphenodontia > Sphenodontidae > Sphenodon > Sphenodon punctatus. The sequence continues at coordinate 664,924 of QEPC01005466.1, forward strand.
TCCTGCTCAGTGACACTTTCTGGGTGCTAATCTTGCTATGTTAACACGAGCAGCATTGACTGCATCATGCACTTAATGTAAAACACACAGGCAGCTAAAAGCTCCTCCTTGTGTGTTTGTGTGTGTTCACTCAGGTTGTGGAGCTGTGAGACAGCGCTGAGATGCAAGTAGCAGACATCTAGCCTTAGTATTAAAAATATAAAAATATGTTTGTCTCCCTCGTATAGAGCGCACATCTTTGGTCTCTTCGAAGACCCGTCTGTGACTGGACCTACTCCTGAGGTTACCTCTTGCCTAAACAGCCAAAAGCATCTTCCTTAGACACTGAAGACACACATCAGCGCCCAGCTATTCAGAATGGTTAAAAGAACTAACACAGCTCTGAAGGAGAAAATCACAATCAGTAAGTGGCATAAATGGGACAGTACTGACAAAGTCCCATTATGCATTCACAATCAGAGCTTAGTATCCCCACCCATGCAACCTAACAATAGGCCATTCACTACTAATATCATTACCTTTGATTTGTCAGGCAGATGATTATATAAAACCACATATCCCATTTCTTCCTTGCTATACCTTTCTTTTATTATTCCCTTTCCCTGCTTCTGCCCCCCAGTCTTCCATATAATTTTCATGTTCCTTTCATTAATTGCACAAAATACAAGAGCAGACATTTTGGTTCTGTGTAACTCCACCAAATGCTTCATATCATAATTGCCAGCACTTCTGCGGTTGTATAAGAATGTATTGTAACATAGTTAATAGCGCTTGCTGTTTCCTTTTATTCTTCTATTGTAAAACTTCAATAAAAAGGAAACTTCTCAGTAGGCAAACTGTGCAAATATCTCAGCTGACTGCTTCATGATAGGTCAGGCTACCTCAATCAACATCAATAAAATTTTGACATTACATCCTTGTCTGTCTTGTTTCCTTCATCACTCTTCAATTTTCCCATGCTGCAGTTGACAGTGATTGGCTTAAAAACTGTTACAAATACAAAACCAATAGACGAGTATGGCTAATCCCAGAGATCCTTCTACTTGCAGACTTGTAGCAGTGGGGGTCTGCTTGAATAAGAGCCAATGGAACATGGAAGAAGGATCACGGTATTTGGCTAATGGACAAATGGTCCATGCCTCCAACAGTCCCTATTTAGGAGGGTTGGTTCCGCTTTGGGTGCTGATGCTGAATCCCACTGTTCCTCTCTCACGGGTGAAAGTCCTTTCAGGAGAGAGAAACAAGAAGACCGGAATGCAAGTCTCGGACACCTCTTTCCTAGTTGTCTCCAAGGAAAGCCCTTGTGAGGATAATGGGGAGATGGTGGAATGACAAACTGAGTGGAATGACAACCAAGAGCTCGTCTGTCTCTCGTTATGCATTTGGAATTTGGGAAGTGTGCCCATGTGTGGCATGAGGAGACAGAGCTTATTTAATGGGGGCGGGGGGGGGGGGTTGTCCCTCTGGCTGCCGAAACTGTTTAGCGGTATGATGGTCCATTCCAGTGGGTGTCTCTAGTTCATTCCAGATCTGTCTAAATGTGAATTAAAAGGAAAAAGGTTGACCACCTCCAGTATTTTGTGGGATACAGAATGTGAATGAAGAGCAGGTGCTCAGCCTAATCCGGTGCCCTAGCCTAAGATACTCTCATGCAGCACACACTACACAGTCACTTGCTATGTGAGGCTCACCACACAACATGTCATTGCTGCTGGCAAGGGTGCCACAAGGATTATTTTTTTTGTGGGGGGAGGGGGAGAATCAGAAAGGAGCATGAGGAGGCTTCCTGCCCACTTTCTGATGTGGTTCCACCTCCTTCAGAACATCGTGACATGGCCCCGCCCCTTATGGGGGGCTATGACATGTACTCCAAAGGGGTGTGGCCACACTAGAAAGGAGTGGGAGAGTCTCTTTGCTCCACCCCTTGTGGAGCATTGTGACATCATATGGTGCTCTGAAGGGAGGGTAGACTAAGTCCAAGCGAAGGCGAATTCCCCCTCTCTGCCACATATACCCATGGGCACCGGCAGGGGTGGGGGGGAAGAGACAGGTGGGTGACTGGGTGCTGTTTGTGTGGGTTATCCCTACACCACAGAGCTGGACTGGCAATTATGTGCAGCAGCAAAGCAAGCAGCAGTGGGGTTTTGCCCTCTGCACAGAGTAGACCCAGAAGAGTGAGTGGGGGGTAAATTTACATTTTTCAGCAGTGGTCGGTTTTCAGCCAAAAACTAAGCCTGGAAAGTGCTCTACTAGCAGACGCCTGACTGAAGTGAATAGGATTTAAGCTGGTAGTGAAACGCTTGTGGGTCACCTTCTCTTCAAAAGTAGCATTCTCATGGGACAACTGGCTTGCTTGTGGGGACGGATGATTAGCTTATTAATAAACAAGCTAACTTTTTGTTAATTTATCAAGAAATGTTCCAGATGGCTGGCACTGGCTTTAGCATTAAGGCCAGTTTTCTCTATGAAGTGCCTAAAATTAGGTTTTAAAATCTATATTTATTTATTTTTGTTGGATTTCTTGGCCTCCCCATCATGCTACAGTAGCTCAGGGCAGCTCACAACATATTAAAACATATTAAAAAATATAAAATATAATCTATAATAAATAACCACAAAATAACATTCTAAAACCTAAAGAAAACACATCCCGGACGAAGCTGGAAAAACCCTCCCCTTCCCAGCCCTTCGTCCCTCTTCCCTCACCAAAAGCCTGGTGGAACACTTAGTTGCCTGTTTGTTTTTTTTCTTCTCCCAGAGATGCTGAACATCTCTAATTCCTATCAACATTAATGGAAGTGAACAGATGTGATTATCAAACTATTTACCAAAGCTAGTACCAGCATGCAATTTATACAGCCAGGCGCTAGGGAGAAGTTGAAGCTTAACACCAAAGCCTTATCCTTTAGAATCCATCAGTTACCTAATAGGGTTTTCCCCCAATGGAACTCTAAGGGGGCAATTCGTCACCATTTATCTAGTATTCTTAGATGGACTGTTCCATACTGGCAGATAGGATCCTTTCAGGTTCTTTCTGCCTCTAGATATTTACAGAGGTTGGTTATCCATTTTCAGCCCTGGTGGTGGGATTGTTATCTTGTACTGACTTATTTTCTTCATGGGGGGTTGTACTTGGGGAAGTGTTTACGGAGCCCATGTTTCATCATACACCACTAGGAAAAGGGAAAGCAAATGCCTTGAAGAGGAGTTTTTTCACACGTCTTCAAGCAGGTCGTGCACCTAGAACAGATACTAGCAATATTGCTAGTGGGATTCCAATTGCGGAGAGGTTGATAAACCTGGCTATGGAGACCGAGCCTCCATGTACCTTGCCCCCTGACTCCCAGAAGCTGGGGGACAAAGGTGATTGCCAGGAACAGGGAGTTATTTTATTAGACCCTGCTCACCCATTGGATATGGAAATTTTACAATTACCCGGTCCTTCCTGTATCCCTAACCCAGATTCTAATAATATTCAATCCTATTCCCAATCTAAACTGGCCCCTTTAGAGGTGTTGCCAACAGAGCTGTTTATGGCGGATCCCAGACCGATGGGACAGGGGTCTGGTGGGCCACCGGTTCTGCAACCAGAGGTCACCCTATGAAATAGATGGAGGCAGGAGCCCAGCATTTTGAATATATGCTCGTGCAATTCTGCCAGGTGGCGAAACCACCTCCTGAATTTACCTCTTATCTCAGGCAGCATCATATAATATTTTTGCAGAAAACCTGGTTGGTTGATAAGCTCGAATTGCCAGGTTTTACAACTTACTGTATACTGCCAGCCATATCACCTTCTTTGCGGGGCCGCCCAAGTGGTGTGTTGGGCTGTTTATTGGTAGAACAAATAAGGCAGGCTATGCTCCGATTAATTGAAGAACCCCCATTTGCGTTAGGGTTAGTTTTGAAATTAGGGGAACATCTGTTTATATTTTATTATTATTATTAACAAATATTTATATAGCGCCAGCAGTGTACCTGGCACTTTACAAAGTAATAAAATAGACACGGTCCCTGCCCCTAGGGCTTACAATCTGAGAGACAGGAGCTGGGGGAGAGACATGGGAAGGGGAACAGAGGGAGAGACAAGGGGTCTAACATTCATGAAGATGCGAGGTCTCAGGTGCACATACATGGCTTGGTTACGATGAGAATGACAGCAGGCAGGTCCATGTTGCAAGGATAAGGGTAAACTGATCGTAGGTATAGGAATAGTGGCTCAGCAGGATAAAGAGTCAGACAGAGCAGAGCGAAAGAGGTGAGTTTTAAGGAGAGATTTGAAGGTATGAAGGGAGGGGGCAAGGAGGATGTGGACAGGGAGGGAGTTCCAGGCATGGGGGGCAGCAAGTGAGAAGGGACGAAGGCGCTTAGGGGAGCAGGGAAGGCGTGGAAGGGTGAGAGAAGGGACAGAGGAGGAGCGAAGTGCACAAGCTGGAGTATGGAGTGTGATAAGTGCAGAGAGGTAGGGGGGAGCAAGGTTGTGAAGAGCTTTATAGGTGAAGACTAGGAGCTTGTGCAGGATTCGTTCAGGAAGGGGAAGCCAGTGAAGCGAAGAGAGGAGGGGCTGCACATGGTCAAAGCGACGGGAGAGGTAGATGACCCTGGCAGCAGAGTTTTGGACAGAGATGAGAGGAGAAAGGTGAGACCGGGGAAGGCCAGAGAGAAGGAGGTTACAGTAATCGAGGCGAGAGATGACCAGAGCATGAACAAGAGTTTTGGCAGACGAGACAGAGAGAAAAGGGCGAATCTTAGCAATGTTATGGAGGGAGAAGCGACAGGATTTAGCAACAGAGTCAATGTAGGGTTTAAAAGAAAGGGGTGAGTCAAAGATGAAGCCTAGGCTATGGGCTTGGGGGACAGGCAGGATGGTGACTCCATCAATAGTTATTGACAGTGAGGAAGGAGAGGAAGGATGAGGGGGGAAGATAAGGAGTTCAGTTTTAGCCATGTTGAGTTTGAGTTGACATTGAGACATCCAGGTAGAGATGTCAGAGAGACAGTTGATAAGAAGAGCTTGAACAGAGGGAGAGAGAGAGGGAGTAGAGAGATAGAGTTGAGTGTCATCAGCATAGAGGTGGTATTGGAAGCCATGGGAGGCAATGAGTTTGCCTAAGGATGAGGTATAGATCGAGAAGAGGAGAGGGCCAAGAACAGAGCCTTGAGGAACACCAACTGAGAGGGGGAAGGAGGAGGAGGCGGAGTTGGAGAGAGACACATTAAAGGAGCGGTCAGAGAGGTAGGAGGAGAACCAGTTATGGACAGAGCCACAAAAGCCAAGGGAGTGAAGGGAATCCAGCAAGAGTCTTTCTCTTAGTCTATATTCCTCCCAATAATACAACTACCTGTAGGTCAGGGGTTTGGGATAGATTAAAGAAGTTGATAGGGGATTTGATAACTAGGTACCCAACAGCATTGTTTAGTCTTATGGGAGACTTTTATGCTAGATTGGGTGCAAATGATGATCAGTTATTAATGCTGTGTGAGATTGGTGAGATAAGCCCTCCTCTCCCCTTGCAGTCTAGGTCCTCGAAGGATGTCAGGATCAACTCCTCGGGATTGAGATTAGCCAAGTTAGTACAGGAGTTAGATCTCTGTGTCCTTAATGACTCAGGTTTTGGGGACCCTGAGGGAGAATTTACGTTCTTGGGCCCACAAGGAGCTAGTGTGCCAGATTATATAATGACAATAAGTACCCTGTCCTCTATTAAGGATTTTAGGGTCAGTATCAGCTCTGTTAGTGACCATCTACCCTTGAACCTTTCCCATGTTATGCAATCAGACCTACTAATAGCTCCAGTAGAACGTAGAGATGGGCTGACTCAACAGAAACTTTTCCCTATAGTTCGATGGAGTTTGCGTCTTGACCAGATGGTAGCTGCCTTTTTGACAAGTGACTCTTGGCTTAAACTGAGAACCCTAATCTTGGAGGGAGCTGAAGGACTGGAGGATGTAAAAACAATTGAAACTTACAATTACCTTAGCAAGGGAATTTTGGAAGCAGTGCTAGATGCTGAAAATAAAGTATCTAGCCGGAGGATGGCCAATACAAACCAGCCATGGTTTGATAAGGTGTGCCAGCTAGTAAAGAAGTTCCTTGTAGAATTATATCTTCATTATTGATGTGGTCAGACCACTCTGCCAGGGGAATGCTTTACTCTTAAGAAAGAGTACAGGAAGCTGATTCAAAGTAAGAAGAGAGCTTTTATGGAGACTAGATGGTGCAAAGCTTTGCAGGCATGCGAAAACAGTGACTCCAGAACATTCTGGAGGATTGCAAATGGAGGGATCTGTAGAAGAGGGGTAGGTTGGGTCTACCAGATCCCTGCGGACACCTGGGAAACATATTTTGAGGACACTAATATAACCTCTAAAGACCACCACCCCCTCTCGCCCTGCCTGAGTTTAAGGACTTGCAGGCCTGGACACTGGTAACACAAGAGGCAGTTGGGGCTCTGATAAGGACATTTAAAAACAATAAGGCACCAGGCCTGGATTTAATACAGATAGAGCTTATCAAAGCACACCAGGATTGGTGGGTTCCACTACTTTCGGCACTTTTCACCGCTATCAACAACACAGGCAAAATGCCAGATGGTTGGGAGATGGCCATTGTAGTCCCTATTTTCAAAAAAGGCTCGAGGGCAGATCCAGCGAATTATAGGCCCATCAGCCTACTTAGTGTTGTAGGCAAATTATATGCAAAAGTACTGCTAAATAGATTGAGCAGCTGGATGAAGCAGAATAAGATCCTCCATCCGAAGCAAGCAGGGTTTCAGGCAGGCCGTTCTACAACTGACCAAAGCCTAACCCTGTACCATCTTATTGACAAATATAAGAAATTAAATGGGAGACTATTTGTAGCTTTCTTAGATCTAAGAGCAGCTTTTGATAGGGTTAATAGGCAGCTGCTCTGGAAGAAACTTTCCTCCATGACAATGGATAATAGGCTTCTTGCCTTAATTTGTAAGCTCCATCTGGATACGGCACAAGTAGCAAGGTTGGATAAGGATGGGCATTCTACCAAGGCAATTAATATGTCAGGAAGTAAGGCAGGACTGTGTGCTAGCCCCCTCCCTATTTAACCTCTTTGTAAATGACCTGATTCCAGCTATGGCCAAAGTGGAATTTTCCCCCCCTAAGCTGGCAACTAGACCTGTGGGTTGCTTACTGTACGCTGATGATATGGCACTGCTATCACAAACCAGGGTGGGCCTTAACAGGCAGCTTAGATATTTTTTGGATTATTGTATAACAAATAAGCTCACCATTAACTATGCTAAATCTAAGATAATGGTGTTTTCAAATAACAGACGATCATATTTATGGTCCCTTGATGGTCAGTTGTTACAACAGGTCTCTTCCTTTAAATATCTGGGACCGTATTTCCATCAATCAGGGGCTTGGAGGGACCACATACATAGGGCCATCTCCCAGGCTAAGGGCACATCATTAGCCATTCAAAGGTTTATAACAACTTCTGGTGGCGCACTACTGCAAGTGGCAGTTCCGATTTTCAACTCTAAAGTAGGAGCAGCACTCCTGTATGGAGCTGAACTGCGGGCTCACTTGCTGCCCCTCAAGTTGGACGAATTCCAGGCAGGATTGCTTAGGGAACTATTGTGAGTACCCACAGGTACACCTTTGGCTGCTATACGATTAGAGACAGGACAACTGGGGTGGAATCATAAGGCCTGGATCAGAGCTATCAACCTGTGGTCAAAGTTAGTTAGTAGAGAAGACAGGGGGCTAGCTAACTTCTTCTTGGAGGATTCCCACAAGGACAACCGGCAAGTTGCCATTGAAGAATTCCTGGAAAAACTGGGATTTTCTGTAAGATATTGCCAAGGGAAAAATACCGGGGCATTGAGAACAGAGATTACCATGAGAATTAAAGATGTAGCCTGGCAAAACAAAGTTGCAGCAATTAGGAATACCCCACATATGAAAGATTATTTGCTTTGGGCTCCAACACCGGGTGAATCTGCTCAATATTTAAATTCGTCAATCCCCTTCAGAAGCAGGTTGCTTTTTATGGCTGCTAGGTTTAATGCCTGCCTTTTGAAAATCTTGGAGGGTAGAAGGGGAGGAACCCCATTTAGTGAAAGGCTTTGCCCCTTCGACCAGACGGCCACGGAAACCACCCAGGGTATTTTGTTTGATTGCAGGCTATACGACAAGATCAGGAGAGATTTGCTGGCCCCTTTCTTTAACATCTTTCCTGATTTGTTGGTGCTGCCATTGTAGGATACAGAATGTGACTTTTTAAAACTGGTAGCAAAATCCTTGGAGCAGGCGTTTATATGGAGGCAGACGTTTTTGGAATTTAAGTTGTGTAATGTTGTATAGTTAAATAGGGAATGTTAAGATAGGAATTCTAGTTTTATCTTTGTTACCACTTGCTATTTCTTTTAACTGTTATTGTTTTTCTGTTTAAGTGCAATGGCCAATGGCTACGCCAATAAACTTTATTATTATTATTATTATTATTATTATTATTATTTTTAATAATAAACTATTTACTGAGGTAGACCCAATTTGGCAAACTTTGTTGTGAGCCTATCATGGAAGAATCATATTGATAATTCAAATTCTCTCTCTTCAACAACACTAACTTCCATGCCCCACAAACCTGTCTCTTAATGGACAAAGACAAATTGGAGCATCAAATTCTGTAGGTGAGATGTGCATCCGCATTGCAACCTCTTCACCGCCTCTCCAAAGGGCCTAGTCCTAGCCCTATTGAAGTCAATAGAGAAACTCCTGCTGGAGTCACATGGGTTAGGATTGCACCCAAAGTGTGGTTATGATCAGGTAACTCTATATTAAATAAATGTTATCTAACAGCCATTTTCTGTGTATACCTGCTTTACTGACAAAAATTAGAGCTGAAGCAAATAATATTCAAAAGTGTATTTTCAATTCATCAGATTCATCCTGTTAGATTAGCTGAATCTGAACTGAATTCATTGTCTGGATTTGTAAAGTTTGTTTCATTCCCCCTCACTCCAGTTCATAGGTTTATTTGTTTTTTCAGTGGGTTTTGAGGGTGGGGGATTGGTTAACCTGTGTCATGTGACATACCAATGTTCTGAACAGAACTAACCATAAACAAGCAAATTTGGCAAACTTCTCAAGGAGCACAAAAAATTAAACATGGAGAGATGACTGAAGTGCACAGATAGCCAAATTTTAAAAGCACTCTATTTCAGCTGTATCCAAAAAGTGCATTTGAACGGATTTTTTCTCCTTCGGTGGAGATCATGCATCAGCCAACAGAATTGTTAACTGGAAAGCTTCTGTTATTGGTGATGAGACAGAAAAGATATCTTGGCTTCCAGATCTTACGGTGAGTTGGCAGCACTGGCGTTAGACAGAAGAAAAATAAACAATGCTAACTGAGCTACTGTAGTGTGATTTGGAGCAAGTGAGAAAAGGGGGAACTGGAATCCCATGAAGGCTTTGCTTGAAAACAGAGCTTCTTAACTTTGAGATTTGTGTAGTTGGGTACAACATGCTTTCTCATCCTCTTTTGGCTTTTTTTTTTTTATTACCAATTTACAGCAGTTGACAACTTAGCCCACTTTTTTCTTAGTCCATGCTATGATGGAAACACTGGCTGCTGAGATGACACAAAAGTAATTCTGCAACCCGAATTGGATTTGAGGGGTAACACATCAGCTCCTATATCCCATCAGTCATTAGCAAATGGAGGCATGCCAGGCACTGGCAGTGGTGTTATTTCAGAATTGCCCAGCTGCAGCACAGCAGCAGTAGTGCCTAAGCCAAAAAAATGGAAACTAATCAGGTGATGTCAGTTTCTGAAGGATCTAGGCAGGCATATCAAAAAAATCTAATCCATATCATGAGGGTGGCAATTCATTTCCTATCGGCCTTGGCAAAGGCTGCTGAGCTATTTTCATTCTCCATACTCTGTTTACCATCTCCACAGACAAATGTTAGTGATTGCAAGATGGACCTTTATTCACATGCCTTTTGAGAAATAGCAGCTGTGTTGAAAAAGGCAAGCAAGTCGTTGATGAAAGTGAAAATGCAGAGTAAAGAAAGCGTGTGTTTAGACAAGCACCTACCCACCCATTCTGCATCTTGAAGGGCTGCATAGAGGGCCAGTGCAGCCTTGCAACATGCATGATGGGTGGGTAATGGGCAGGGAGGCACTTGGCTACAAACACCCTAAGAAACTTGGTCCTTCCGCCTTCCCACCATGCAGAGAACTTAGCTTTGCTTTGTGTTGTCCCCAAAATGGGAGTAGTCATCATGGGCTTGATCCGGCAAAGTAGCCTGAGCCAGCAAAGACAAAAAAACAAACCCTCAAACCACTGAACTTTCAGGCTGCAGTCCTGAACCTGCAGAAGGCCCCATGGCAAATAATTGACTTTAATGGGGGAGAATTGCTTTCAAAGCACATATTTAGCCACACTGATGTTGATGGAGGAACTATTCATGCTTAAAGCTTAGCATGTGCTTGTCCTTTGCTGGGTCAGCCTTGAGTGTATATAGTCTCTCGCGCATCTGGTAGAACCCCCCCTGTGTTCTGAATATGGATTTTGAATGAAATGTAGGACAGGCCTTTGCTATATCCACTTTGAATTTGTGCTGAAGAATTTTGAATTGACAATGCATAAACTGCACTGTTAAAGTTATTGGGGGAAGCTGGATGTTTTGGCAGAGGTGGAGGTCAAGGGAGTAGCTATATTAGGTACAGGATGAAGCTGGGGGACCCACGATCCTTGGTGAAGCTGTCGACCTGACCCCTGCAGCTGGGAAGAGGATCAGGGGGGGACCCATTCCAGACTAGCTTATCCCCCACAGCTGGTGACTGGGTTCTGGCAGTTTGGGAGGCAGCTTGAGATGGTAAGATAAATATATTAGCTTCACATAAGCAATGAAATAGCTCATGTCAGAACTGACTCACCCTTCTCGATGGTTTTTGGCTGGGGCTGCATAGTTAAAGCTGTGATTAGAGATCTGTAGTTGGCCCCATCTCAAAGCTATTGTTCCATGCCACCCAGGAAGAGAACTTGTGCTAGGTTCATGTCTGAAAACGTTCAACACAACAACTTAGGAAGTAGAAACAGGACTAGATTTTTAACCAGAAGTTGAGAAGCTGGGCTGAAGTATTTCCAGCCTGTGGGCCAAACCTAGCCTGTGCCTGTTTATTTGACCCCTTTCCAGCTCCTAAATCTGGCCCTCTGGCCTCAACGTACAGAAATAGTGAGCGCAGAGGTAGGGAGTGGAGCATGCGCTCAAGGATAAGGAATGGTTCTATGGCAGAAGTGGGGAAACTTTTCCTTCCTGGAGGCCACTTTGAAATGAGTACAAGTTCTGAGGGATGCTTCCTTGCTGCGCTCAAGAAAAGGAGGGCCCAAATCCATCCATGGATCTATCTCCTGTCCTTCTGTTCGTGCTGCCATCTTTGCTTGTCTGCTCCCTTACCCTGAGCTCAGTTTTTCAGTGGTTAGTAGTAGGATCTGGATCCTAGTGCCAGATCCCAGGAAGTGGAAAAGGGCCACATAAAAACTTGCTGCAGCTTCATTTGGCCCCCTGGCCTGAGGTTCCCCACCCCTGGCATTGATCCTTCACTTCTGGACCTTCCCCTTCCTTTCCCCGTCTTTAAAGCACAGGGCCGGCACACTACCGTAGAGGCAGCACGGGCTGCCGGCTAGGACAGCAAACTGAAGGGGATGGCAAAAGCTGCAGCCCTCAGCCAGGTGAGACCCCTGCTGGCCCAGCTACAAACCTAAGCCACCAAAACAACATGGCTCACTAGCCATGATGAGGGAGTGGGGGATGTGGCGGGAAAGGGACTGGGACTGAGGAACTGCAGCAGCTGCTCCTCAAGTGGGGTAGGATCTAGAGCCTCACTGAGCATCCCCTATGGCCCCCAGCGAGCGCAACTCTCCCGTCCCTCTCCCTGGCCTCAGTACACCATTCAGTCATGAGGTGACTGGGAGCCACACTGAGACTCTTTCAAGGCACTTTTAGACACAACCTGATTAGACACAACCCACCCAGAAGACGCTTTGGGCCCCATCTTTGGTAAGCTCCATGGCTGAAGTGGGGGAGGGAGAGGCGGCCGAAGCAGGACTACTTAGGACAGCAAAAATCCTTGTGCCGTTCCTGTCTGAGCACCTCTACCCCCAATTCCTGTCCAGCCAGCAAAGTTATACTCATTTACAAAATGGCCTGTTGAAGGGAAAAGGTTCTCCAAACCTGGCCTACAGTATCCATCCTGGTTCTTCAGTTATGTCAGTCACCTCTGTATCCAAGTACCCAAACCGTAAAATCCCAAAATATTAGGAATATTGCAGAATTCGCAAGATGACACGAGGTAGTGCTCATTTCCTCCTTAAATCATTTGAATGTTGATAATTTTTATTTGTTTAAAATACCCTGTATTCTTGACTGGACAGCATTGATTTCAAATTGTGTGGAATACCCTCTGCTAATCACTGTCCTCTTTTGAACAAAGGGTACTTTCAGACATGATGCTAACCACCCTTTAACCACCCTTGGTGGTTATTTATGCATGTTGCAGGGCTGCACAGGGCACCAATATAGCCCTGCAACATGCATAAATAACCACCAAGGGTGGTTAAAGGGTGGTTAGTGTCATGTCTGAAAGTACCCAAAGTACCAACACTCATTTCTGGAACCAAGAATGCTTAGTACATTTTATAAACGAAAGGGAAGAAAATCTATTTCTCCTCTTTCTTCCCAAAACAGATGTTTTTAATCTCCATTCTTTTCCCCACCGTGACATTTTAAAAGTGACAGAAGAGATATTAAAGAAGGCAATACATCAAATTATTCATTAGACTTGCATATCTCTACATCAGGGCTGCTTTTTCCTAACACTACCCCATTAACTCTGATGCATATTTATGATATATTTGCTTTAATCAATCGACTTCATTACACACATGCTTCCAATAAGACTTAAGCACTGTCTCTTTAAATTCTTTTTCTTGGCTCAGAGGAAAATGGGTTGGAAGGGAATTTTGCCTAGGGCTGACGTGAACAGTAGATTTATTATTTACAGATATTTGCATTTTCGGATAGTCCCATGAACACCTGAATAATATCTGCACTTTATTTATTTAAATTGCTAAACCACCCTTTCCCTTCCCATATTCACTTGCTTGAATATTTAGTTTTGGTTAGTCCCATATTTTGTCTCTTCCATTTTGATTATTTTATACATTTTGCTATTTCGGTTCCTTCATTTTGGGTGTTGCGCCTATGCAATAGCACCAATAGAGATGAATAAAATGACCAAAATAACAACTAAAATATGAACATAAACAAAATATCAGAAAAGGATATCCGATGATTGATTATTCTTATTCAGTCAAGTTGGTCGGGGAACATAACCCTTGACTGTCGTGAGTAGAGATGTGNCCCCCCCCCCCCCGCCTCCCTGCACTTTCCCGCCTTTTTCCCCCAATGGAAAAAGTTTTGGGGAAAACTGGGAAAAAACCCCACCTCCTTATGAAATATTTTCTTTTAGAATGATGAATGAAATAGTTATCAAATACAGCTGCCCTTTGCTCCCTCAAAATGATTTCTAATAACCCAAATATATATAATATGAAGATGTACATTATAATAAGTATACTATTAGATAATTGCAACCCCTGTCTACTGTGACATGTACAACTGTCAAATCCAAGATGTATTTCTTTCCCCAGTGCGTGCTGCCATCTTCACAAGAGGAGGAAGAGAGGATACACGGGCGCCTTTGCTTGTGGATTTCTGCACTAAAGTCCGCCTACCTTCCTCTGGTGACTTTGATCTAGAGTTTGGTGGAGATACTAAAAGTAATTAGCCTGAATCTGCTGTCTTCCTCATGACTAAGCCCCTTTATAATTGCAAATAATTATTTGTAAATGCCTTTGTTTTATTCAAACAATCATTACAAATAATTATTTATAAATTGTTTGAATAAAACTAAGGCATTTATACTTTTAAATTTCATAATAAATATATCAAACAGTACAATTTTATGTGCTAGGTTATACACAATACATTTTATGTTCTTAAAGTAGTAAATTTAGATCTGTTTAGAAAACAAGTATTAATATATTTCAGTTTCCCCCCCAAAATTCCATGGGGTTTTTTTTTCTGAAAAAACAAAAACAAAAATGCAGCAGAAAAATGGCTTCAAAATTTCCAGAAATGTTACATCTCGAGTTAGGAGTGAATAGCAGAGAATGGAGCACCCCGTTACAGACCAGGTGCTTACTTCTCTGAAGCAAAGAAAGGGCTTGAGAGACGATGCTGGGCTCACTGAACTGTTTGTCTGACTCAATATGGCACTTAAGTTCATATGATGAAACAGGAATGAATAGCAGTTCTCATCAATTTTGATGGAACTGTAACAGAGCTAATTTGATGGAAATATTTGCTTTGTAGAATATTTATTTTAGCTCTGTTTTGTCCTTCAACTGCATCGCTGATTCTAGACTATGTGCAAGCCCCCTATCTACCCATAACATTTAATGGAGACGAGTAGGTGCAACGGTGGTATAAATCTCTCCAAGGCCACACAGCAAGCAAGAGAAGCCCCTGGAGTAAGCTGTAATTGAGGGTGCTTTCACATGCTACATGTGCATGTAGAAATGGCATGGAATGAGATAGTTGGGAAATCCCATAGCTGGAATTTCACATATGCAAGCGAGCCTGCATGGAAGTACCTGGTCTATCGGGGCAACAGAGAAACTAGTGTGGATCTGGGAATGGAGCTGGTGATTCTGTGGGTGCATTGGGAAGAAGCTGCTGTGGATCAGCTGTTCAGCAGCTGGATCCAGACGAGAAGAGTACTATTGCCCCTGGAGAGCAGATGGTTAGCAGCAAGACTAGGGGTATTTTCACACATGACAGTGCTGAGCACCACCACGCTTTGATCCTGCCCAGGGTGAGAGCTCTCATTCCAGGCAGGATCTGGCCCTGCCGCCGAACAAATGGGACAGCGGAGAGGGCAAGGGGATGTGCGGATATGGTCTGCACGGCCCCACCCCTCGCTCTACTCAGCGTAGATGGGCAGGTGCAGCAGCCTATGAGGCCGCCACGCCGGGCTGGAAAAACTCCAGCCTATCGGGATTGATTTAAGTAGAGTGGGCCATCAGACGTGATGACCCGCTCTACCACGGTCTGGGAATGGCTTCCCCAGACCGTGGCAGGGCTAATTCTGGGATGTGCACTGGCAGGGAGCCCAGCGCACAACCCGGAATTAATCCTGCCACAGTCCGGGGTATGTTTGTTCCTGCCTGCAGCAAACGTCTGGAGGGTGGGAACCAAATGTAACACCACCGTGGGTGGCCACTTTGGGGTAAGCGTGGCCAACCCATGGTAGCATCATGTTTGAAAACACCCTATCTCGCTGCTGAACAGCTGCTCTCTGGCATCGGTGTCATTTTTAAAAATTTGTTTTTATATTGTATTTTGTATTTTTATATTGTGTTTTTTTTATTGTCTTTTGTACGCCAGCTCGAGCTGCCATTTGCCAGGAGGGGGCGGGTTATACATACAATAAACTAAAAATAAATTTTCGCCTTCTGGACCCAGCAACCCAGATATGGGGGGAAAGTGGGGCTTCTGCAGCTGGCTCTGTTCATGCATTATAATAGACAATTAGGAGAAAAACCTGGGGCAAATTTTCCAGTATTTGCAGGAACAACTGCTCCAGATTTAAGACTCATGAGGCCTGTGTGTTCGCATGAACACAAAAACAGATTGGGAAGTATAGTTGTGTGTCTAATGTAACATAACTTAATGGGAGTTTAGCCATTGAATTAATGGTATCAGGATCAGGGGCATAGCGATAAGAGGGCAGCTGCACTGTGGCCCATGAGCCAGGGGCACAGTGCAGTGTCACCGCCTGCCACTGCCATCCTGTTGCTGTGCCCCTCCCCCCTCTTGTGCTGGTGCCCGGTGCTCTGGTTGGGGTTGATGAGGAGCACCAGAATGGGAGGGAGTGGGGCCCGGCAGAAGCCTAGCAAAGCGCTCCTGTCTACCTGTGCCTTCAAAGTGTTGAACCTGCTCTGCCCCACCTCGACCCTGCGGGGCCTGTTCCCAGGCCCACCTGCCCTGGTAGTCCAATCACCTGCATAGTACCCATGTGCAGCTTCCCGGTATCTCTTCCTGCCTCAGCAATGCACACCCAGCTTCCTTTCCTCCTTGGCAATCCAGTCCCACATCCCCAATCCTACACTAGACAACCTACTACCCCAATACCCCCTCCACAACTTACTTCCTGCTCTCCCCTCCCCTCCGGCGGCATCCCTCACTTTCCTCCTCCCCCCAACAACCCCACATCCAGCAACACGCTTCTCCCTCCCCATCAGCAACACCATGTGTAGCAGGAGGTCTTCCCAGGGCCCCACGGGGCACTGGGGTCTCTTATGGGGAATTAGCTCTACCCCACTGTCACGCCTATTCAGCCTTAGCCTCGGCTGATCCCCCTCTGAGGAAGGGATAGGATTGCCATAGCTCCCCTTTAATCCAGGCCGCTTATGAGAAATGGCACTATATTTTCATAAGCGGCCTGGATTAAAGGGAAGGTATGGTAACCCTAGGAAGGGGGTATCCTCCTGTAGGACCCAACACAGTCTCGCTCAGAGGGTATCAGTCCACAGTCCTTTATTTGTACAGTCCAGTGTACACAATCCCTGGGGCTGCCGGCTCAGTCACCGCCACCCTGCAGGTCTGGGTCAATCTCTTTCACAGGCTCAGGAACAACCTAACATCAACCCCAAAGTCCAGCCAGCCAGACCTTAAAGCCCCAGGCTCTGGCCAAGCCTTCCCCAGGCACGAGGCTTCCTCCTGAGCACAGCCTCTCCCAGTACCTGGTTCCACCCTGGTTGTTCAGCCTGCAGCACCCTGGAGAGCATAGCGTGGCTAGGCTTTGTCAGGGAGATGTGGCCCCTTCTGCTTCTAGACAGAGACTGCTCTCTTCACTGCCTTGCCTCTCCTTATATCCAGGCAGAGTGGGCATGGCCAGGCTTCCTCTTCTCAGCCTTAAAGTGCCAGTGTCCGGCCCACTCTGTCACAGGGTCTCTCAGCCTGTTTCTTCCCAGGCTGATCTCCAGCTATGGGGCTGGCTCTTCCACGCCCCTGGGCATACTTAGTCCTCTGGCTGACCCACACAGCCCCCTTCTTAAAGGGGCAGCTGCCACGCAGGACTGCTCCCTGCTACACCATGGCTCTCTTTTCCCCTCCCCCAGCAACCCTATGCCCAGCTCCTGTTTCCCTACCCAGGCCCCTGACAACCTACTGCTCTCCCCCTAAGCCCCCTGCTGACCCTTTCTGTCTGCAGTCTACTCTCCAGTGCTCCCCCCTCTGGCAACTTGCTCCCCAGTGCTCTCTCCTGCCCCCAGTAACATTCTTCACCCTTTCCCCAGGCAACCCTGCACCCAGCTCCCCACCGAGACCCACCCCCTGCCCACAACCCCTGTCCTTTCCTGTCCTAGCTCCCTCTGTGTCTCTCTCTGTCCTGGGAGGTGAGGGGGACCCTCCCCCACCTAATTACGCTCCTGGTCAGGATGGCACTTTCAGATGACAGTCGAACATCTGATTCTAAAGTCCAAAGCCTTCCAACCTCTGATAACATCTCTGTACAAATACCCAGGGAACCTGTCCCCAGAAAAATTTGGATCTGATTTCCAGCCATTCTAGTAAAAGAGGTGGCTTAAAAGGCACAGAATGCAGGGCAGAATTAGGGCCTACAATTTTCTGTAACTTCTGTAAAGATTTCAACAAAACAACCATCAGTTGTTCTCAATGTTTGGAACAACTACTTACTTGAAGGCCTCTGAAGCGAGAGAGGTTAATTGTGTCTGCTGATTGTAAATCCAATTCCAAAAGCTATTCCTAATATAATAAAAGCCAGGTTTTTTTTGTCATTGCCCCAGAGGCGCAAACTTGGTGTAACAGATGTTTAATGCTAACCCTGGAGATATGCCAGCTAATCCTTTCCCAGATTCTTTGAAAACATTGAGTAAATTCTGGGACGAATAGTGTACAACAGCCACTTTAACAGCCAGAGCTAGCTTACTGAATTTTATGGTATTTGCAACTGGAGGGTTAAGCACACACATTTTATTGAAGCTATTCCAAAAAGTATAGAAAGCTGCCTACTGCTTCCAATAAAGAAGCTACCAGGGAAGTGTGTTTAATTACCCCAGTTTCAAAACATTTTTTGACTGGCAATGTAATAGGAAAAGGATTGAGAATCAGGACTGTGGCTGCTTGCCCATGTTATCATGCCGGGAAAACTAATGAGAAGCCAAACTTCTGGCGGGGAAAGTTCCATGAGGCTTTGAACATGGGTGCATGGTTAAAAGCATAATTTAACGCATCTCCTGTTTCCAATCACGAAAGGCAGGGTTGGATTTTGTGCCCCGCCTTTCGTGATTGAAAACAACAGGTGATTACTTTTAACCACGCAGCCACGTTCCAAGCCTAGCATTAATTTCCCTGCCGGGATTTGCTTCTCGTTAGTTTCCCCCGGCGCAGTAACGTGGGCAAGCACCCTATATTGCTGTATGCCCAAGCAGTGCAATATTCATTGGACAAGAATCACAGCCCACTTACTCCAGAGTCATCCCCTTGAAAACCTTAAGTGGCTTGTGGATAGAGACCATTTTGTGAGTCAAGCCATTTAACTTCTGAGCGTCAACTTAATCACCAAAACAATAACTTTACCTAGTGTTACCTACCTCATAAGAATGCTTCAAGCTGTTACTGAGAAGAAAGCTTGAGGTGAGAATCAAAAGTCAGAAGGTCTCATCTTCCTTTGTGTCACAGATGTTGACATCTTCTTTCCTAAAACCACCCTCCTTCTTGGCCAAAACTCCTTAAAAAAACCATTTCTCTAAATTCTCTTAGTGGCCCCTTTCTCATCTCTTAGCTTTCTCTCTCTGAAACTCACCTTTGATTCCCGAATCACTACTTCTTTACGTGAATCTGTCGTAGGGACTGGAACATTTATTATAAATCCACAAATGTCCTGCTCCTTACTCTTCGAGGTTTTTTAAAGCTACAGCTAAATGATTTAACATGAACAAAATGGTAGTAAAAAGTAAAAAGTTACTAATTCCTCCCCAGAAGGATGGGTGTTGCCCATAGGATTAACACGCAACTTTCAATCCCAAGCATGCCATTCTACTCTGCCCCTTTCAGGGAGCTAACTGTCTTCCTTGCAACCATTAGTTCAGCCCCTGTTTTAAAATGAAACCCCAAGATTCCTATCAGACAGCCAAAAAGTGGAGCTAATGTCCTGAAGTCCCAACTCTATACCCTCTGCATGCTTGTCCACCTTTTCAGGGCAAAGATGGGTATCCTCGGCCACTCTAGTACTTTTGGTCTTTGTTGAACTGTATTTAAGCTTATGTTTAAAGAAGGAAACATCTGCCTCAAACATATTGGTATTTCAGTTTCTTAATGAAAAATATTCCAAACAAGTAACACATCTTCACGCCAACACTAAGGCTGTTTTCGCATGGATGCCCCGGCCCCTCACGTGTGGAAACGCACCCCCACACACTGCTCACACACCACCCCCCACATCCCTGCACCCGTTAGAAAAGGGCCTTAATCTCTTTGTGAGTCTCTTCAATTATAAGGATGGAGACCAAGTAGTTCAGATGATATCTTTCATTGGCACAACTTTTGGTAGTGAGTAAGCAAACGTTTGGTTCACGTAGGGCCATTCCTCAGGCATGTAAAAGTTCATTCTGACTGACGAGCCTGACAAAGAGCCCTGTGCGGCCCAAAACCTTGCATATTCTCACCAACCCAAAAAATATCATCACATAAACTTTGTCTCTGTCTCTTAGATTTGGGCCCCATCTAGAGAGAGTGTGGTTGCCATGCTGGTTCCAAATGCAAGAGATGGAGACAGTGATGATTGATGATCAGCTTTATTAGCGTCTAGCCATTTCTATAAAACATTATAAAGTAACTACGTTAGTATATCAAAACATAAAAACAGGGGAGACCCCCACATATTTTAAAAATAACCTATAAAAAGAATACATACTCCAGGTACAGATTCCGTTCACGCACAGCAAAAAGAGCAAAAAGTGACATAGATTTGATGACATTTTCATTAGTAGAAGCCAGCAGTAAATCCATTTTACATTGCAAGGATAACCCTGTTTTGTTTTCCAATATCGGAAGAACCCATTGTCGTCTTATAGTCTAATATAACCTACACTGAAAGATAATACGCTCCAAATCCTCACTATCACCAGAACCACAAGGATATCTGCACTGTGCATAGGAGATAGCCGTTTTACAGGGGAGATAGAAAGGGTGAGTCTATTAACTGAAATCATAAAGCAGTATACTTCCTTCGCAGCAACGTATTAGACATTACACAAAGATATGGCTCCACATTAAAGTTATTTTTAAGGACAACATACCAAAGTCTGCTTTCCAGGCCTTTACGACAGCTAAATCCTCCTGACTCCCAATATCTATAAGGCTCTGCCTAATCAAACTAATTTGATGACCTGGAGTTTTACCCAGCATAAACTGAAAAGAGAAACCCGCTACCACAAGCTCCGAGGCTACTTGTGTAATCCAGTCGAACCTAGGGATGCCAGCTGTTCCACAAGACACAAGTAAGGAAGTCTTAAGTGACTCATGGAGACAAAGTAATTGAAATGATATCCTTTATTGGAGGAACTTCTGTTGGTGAGAATGTGCACTAACTCCCAAAAGCCCGCACATCCTCACCAACAGAAGTTGGTCTAATAAAATATATCATTTGGGGCCAACACAGCAACCACATTCCCTCTTTCAATTATAAAAAGAGGAACAGTCCATTTTCCCTACTGGACAGTGTCCTGTAGCTAAACGAATGAATAGTTGTGACACAAAGTATTAAAGTAATGCTGTCTAGTTACATGAAAACATAACTGGAAGATTTTAAGATAACATTACTGTATACGTTATGAGACACAGTTTTTCTACTGAAATATCTTATGTGTGCATACAGACACTCGGAGTGCAGTCTTAGGCCCCTTGCAACCCTAGGCAAGTGGTCAGTCATATCTGGGGGTGGGTGGGATAGGATTCTTGCACTACACATGCGCAGCGATAATCCTCCCCCAGCTCCTGTCCCAACAGCTATGGCTGCTAGCAAAGGAAGGGCCAGCGAATGGCAAAGGGCAGCAAGAAGGGTGGGCAGCTGACGGTCTTCTCCTGTATGGGGTCACTGAACTGAGTAAAACTTGAAACCAGGAGCCGAGAGACAGGAACGGCATTAAGGGCAAACTGAACTGGCCGTAGCCACAGAATGTGACAAAGTGGTAATTTAGGAAATTGGTTAAATGGTCTAATAATAAATGGACACTGCTTGGTAACCAATTGTTGCCAATGTGGATCAGGTATCACAAATCCAACGTTTACCACAGGGTTGACTGTTACAGCTCTAGTGGAGACCTCAACCGTTAATCCACATATGGGGCAAGGGAAACAAAGAGCAGGGCAAGGTCGGGGGAAGTAGATAGCTCCTGAAGCTTATGGGTAGCAGGGCACCTCCCGAGCCCCTCAGGAGTGGTGCCAGATTTCTACCACTGCTCCTGAGGCTTCTGGGGCAGGCACTGCCTGTAGGACTCCAATTGCCACACTCCGATAATTCCTGACTTCTGTTCCAACCAGCCCTTAGTCTCCCTGTTCCTAGCACTGCCCCTCTTCCTGCAAATCCTAAGCTCTGCCCTGGGTAAATTATTTCCCTCCATTTTCTTAGTGGTCCTACCAAATACTATATTGTTAAGTTGTTTTATTGCTGCTGATTTATCTTGTATTTGTTTTTTGTTTTTTTATGTTTGGCCAAGACAAAAGTTGGTGCCAACAACAAATAAATAAAAATAGTGGTCCTAAAAAATGCCGTCCGATATTTTTTGAGGCCTGCAAGTCACAATTAACACAACCTGGATTTAGAAGTGGTGGGGAGGTGAAAAATCCTACTGATAACAGCCTGCAACCTTCCAAGTTTTCTCAGATCACATGTCTCTATATTACAACAAGCTAAAGAACTGTGGCGCACGGTGATACCAAGAGTTTTATAGGCACTTGTTGGGAATGAGGCACATAACTCACCTTTGCTTCGGCTCTTGTGAGTAATGCAGCCCTCTTTGCAGTAACATTTTAAGTCTCCAAACCTCCATGCTTTGCTCTCTGCATCCTTAACTTTATCATTTTCATTTCATGTTAAATCATCCTAAAATGGCATTCATACTAGCAGTTGGATTCATTTAAGGTAGACTGTGAACAAATTATTTAAGGCCAACCAAGGCCCTGTATGTACGTACATTATGAAGTCCCACTGAAGTCAATGGACTTACTGGCATGGGTATTTTCATGATTTAAATCCATCATTTACTTAGACATATTTCATGCACAAATTACCACTATATCTGACTATAAAGATATATTATTTATTTTAAAATAAACCATTTCAGATCAATGGTTTGATTGGGACCAAATGTAAGGAGTGAATCAAAAATTGAAGTCAGCAGCCACCCAGCCAATGGTTAAGGCACCTCACTTTCTACAGCCTATGGTATATCAGGGAGTGGTATACCCAGAACCATCTTTGATTTTCCCAGTCCAATAGGTCAGATAGGTAATTAACAAGGGCCTTGTAAGCAGCGGGACTGCAAGTCCCTGTAGGATGCAGCCTCTATGGAGCACGACATAGGGTAAGGCCACACAAGACATTGACCCAAGTTAGGCAGCCTTACTCCACATTAGCCCACGAGGCAGCTGGTGGTCAGGATGGCACTGCCAGATGTTTGCCCACTTCTGCCTTGAGGAAGCAGCAGACTGCTATGAGATGTGTCTGCCGGAGAAGGCACATGACGTATCGCAGGCTACTGTTGCCCCATACAGGACAATGTTGGGTAACGGGCCACGTACTGTTTGGCCAGCCTGTGTAGCCCTGCCATAAAATAACGTCCAAGGATCATGCCTGGAGGAACATATGCATTTTCCCGGCCTGCCAAACAGCTGATGAGGAAGGAGCCCCAGAGGCACGTGTGCTCCTCCACCACTCCCTCTCCCCCGATCAGCTGTTTAGCGGCTGCGGGCCCATGTGGCTGGCTCTTTGTCTGGACCCGTGGCATGGAGGGGCTGGTGACAACCGAGGGGAGAGTGGGGAGGGCACTCGTTTGGACTGCTCTCCTTGCTGGCTCAAAGTGTGGCGGCTCCGTTCACCCTCCCTGGGGTGGGCAGCGGGATCCGGCTGGCCCTGACTCATGTGGCTTTAGTTTACCGGGTGAAAACAAAGGAGACGCTACATTGGCCCCCTTTAGCCCCAGATTCACCTGTGTATCTGAATGGCACCTTCTGGATGTTCATCACAGGGCAGCCCTGCACCACACTATCACCAGGAAAGCGGAGAACGCAGCGCAGGCCCAAACCGAAGCAACGGCAACCAAAGGGCCAGGTCTCATGTGTTAGGGTCCCCCATAGCCCCTAGCCATAGCGGCATGGCTAGCGCACCCCTCTCAGCTGACAGCCGGCTGGGCGAGTGAAGCACAGAAGTCCCCAGAGTCTCGGGTACGATCTGTGCTCCCCTCTTCCCACTTCCTCTCAGCTGCACAGGGCACAATCTGTGCTCCCCTCTCCCAGCTGAGAGGAATGTTCTAGTGCTGGTTCTGATGGACAGAAGGGAAGAAGCCTGCCACCCCCACCCCCCAATGATTTAGCAATGGACAATTCTGGGGCCAGGGAGCTCCCCCTGCTGTTTGGTTCCTAGTTCCCCCCTCCCCCACCTTTTGGAAAGCTGTTTTTTGAGCACTCCAAAGTGAAATGAAACAGTCCCAGTGCAGCCCTGCACCATGTATTTTTCATAAGCATCTTCTATATAAGGGGAGGTATGGCCACCCTAGCCCCAAGGTAAGTGAGAGTGGCGCGCACACTCACTGCTCCAACCGCTGGGCCTGCTCTAGGTGATTTGCTTGCAAGGAGGCTGTGCACACCCTAAATAGATGGAGGCAGACACATGGGCAAACACTGGCCCGGATTGGCCCACATGATGGGCCTGCAGTGCCCCAGGACTCCATCATGAGTGGGGACTCTGGGGAGGCTCTGTGGTGTATGTGAGCACTCATCTTGCAGCCACCTAATGACCAGGCAGCCAACACAGGTTGAACACCCTCCTGGCTTGTTTAAAATAGCACACCACTTATCACAAAACTCATCATTTTGATTATGAAGTCCTGGTTCTTTCTGTATCCTGAGACCTCTGGGAATGCATCTCACCCGACAATATTCTTTAAGTGTGACTTCATGAAGATCCATCCTGGTAAGTTTCTTTTTCAGGTGGACGATTTCATTCCAACTTGTCGAATCTACACTTGTATTTGAGTCAAAGAGAACTTGATCCCCCAAAAGTTGATCAATGTATTCTGCAGTGTAACTCGAAGTATGATTCAAGTCCATGTTGTTCTACCCAACACAAACCCGAAGGCGTGGCAATCAAAATCACAATAAAATGAGGGTAACAGCACAAACTGCAGTAGCACAAAACCAAACAAACTACCAAAAGAGCTACTACATTCACAACTGAAAATGTATACAAAAATATATGTATTTATTAATGCCACAAATTTATATATGACTTTATCTAATCTATAAATGAAGAAAAGACTCAGACCCCACCAGGTCTGCTTTAAGAATAGGCTATTCAATTTTAGCAACCCACAGATGTGGAATTTTGCTAAATAGTCAAGGAAAATATCTTCCCATACACATTACATCTGATGAAGGGAATAGGGCCATGGATAAGAAGAAGCAAAGACCAAAGCCTGAATTATGATTGGTCTAACTTTAGAACACCTGGAGACACTTAGAGGAGTGAAGATCTATACCTCCTGAAATTCACTGCTCGCTAGGTTTGCTAAGACAGCCAGTTGCTTGGACTTGATAATACATAGAGGAACAAGCTTGTTCAAGCTGAGGGAGAAGAAACTCATACAGAGCATACTCCAGAAAGGTATATTTTGTATGAGATTATTTTTGTTTAAATTATTTCTTGATAACAGCTTGCAAACTTTCTAATGGGTCTTGGAATAGAAGGGTCCTAGTTGTCTATGGGTAGACTAATCATTTTGATGTTAGCCTAGTGCGGTTCAGATTGTTGAACATTTGCTGTCATAAGAGGCATTGCGGAGGCTAGTAAGACACACGAATGGGGTTTGCCCTTTAAAGAATATGCTTTTGACCAATGGGTATTTGTATCATACATATTTTTTCCAAGAACCAGTTTGGTAGAGAGTGTGTAATTAGTTGATTATCTTTTGGATCAAAAGGAGATAGGAATTTCATTCTTTAGAGCTTTTATGGGGAAACAAATATACCTGAAGATTTGGTTAATAACATATGCCTCTCCTTTAATAATATTCAAGATTATATGCAACTCTTCATCTGTGAACCTTGTAGATTCTTTTTGAATGGAACACCATTGTAAGTACCTGTTGTTATCTTCAGAAGATTCTTGTTAAATATATTCAATTTTTTTTCTTGAATTTTCTTGGAATAGTTTATTTAAAAGTTTTTGTTTTAACGTCAATCAGTAGATTTCCAGCAATGTCTGGAGATAATAACAGATCTACAGAAATAGATTAGGCAACTTTTGGTTCTTTACATAATTTATCATTGATATAGAACATACTTATTTATGATCATATATAATTGTTTAGAGTTGACACTTATGAAGAAGAATATAAAGAATTTTGCCATAAACAATCTCTGCTTATTTAATACACCAAATTATGTACCAAAGTCTG
>QEPC01005466.1:716450-748480 GCA_003113815.1 Sphenodon punctatus
CCACACAGAAACCACATGCAAACTGTGTTTTGTTGCAATCCTTGAGCTGGTGTAAAAACGGTGACTGGTGGGTTTCAATCTGTAGTTTTCAATGATAATCTTGCATGGTTATGTAGAATGCATGGCATTGTCAGTCCTCCTCAGTATCATGAACTACTGGACTCAGGCTGTGACTTAGGTGCTTTACAAGGATGAGTGCCTGTATTTTGGGTTTATAAATTATTTATTTTAAGCTTGATGTGCATGCAAACTGTGTTTTGTATGTTAACCCTGGGAACTCCTTGCTGTTGGGTTATGCCGCCTACCGTTGCCAAGGCTCCGCCCCCTAGGCTCGTCAGCCTTACTGCCCGCCCCTCCAGCCTCGAAACCCACCAGCCGTCTCTGTCATAAGGCCATCTAAGGAAAGTCACCATTTCTTGCAGGGGAGGGGAACCTTAGACCTCTCGGGGGCACTTTTTGTACAAGCTCTGAAGGCCACATAGAAGTTGGTGGTGAGAGTGCTTAAGGGGTGCACTCAGGAAAAGGAGGGTCTAGATCATAGATCTGGCCCCTCTCCTGTCCTTCAGTGCATGTTCTCATCCTTGTTCCCTTACCCTGAACTCAGGCCATTCTCCGTTGCCGGCAACGGGGAGCACATCACTTCCGGCAGCGCAGGGAGTATGGAAACACTCCCCGCGCTGGCTTTTCTCTAAGCGCGGGACTCAGAAGGTGCTTTTCAGTGCCTCGTATAAAAGCGGCCTGAGTCGTCTCTTCTCCAAGCTGAAGAGCCCGAACTCAATGGGCCTTGCCTCATAGGGAAACTGTCCCACAGCTTGGATCATTTTTGTTGTCCTTTTCCAGTTATGCTGTGTCTTTTTTGAGATGGGGTGGCTAGAACTGGACACAGTATTCCAGGTGCAGCTGTACCATAGATTTATATAGTGGCCTTATGATATTACCATTTTGTTTACTATCCTTTTCCAAATTATCCCTAACATGTTTTTTTGACTGCTGCTGTACATTGAGCCAATGACGTCACTAATCTATCCACAATGACTCCAGGATCTTTTTCCTGAGTAGTGACACGTAAGTTAGATCCCAGCCTTGTGTATGTATGGTTAGGGTTATTTCTCTCCCCTATGTGGATCGCTGTGTACTTGTCAACCCTGAATTTCATCTACTGTTTTGTTGCTCATTATCCTAGCCATCCTAGATCCCTTTGCAACTTGTCACAGTCCATCCTGGTCTTAACTTTCTTGAATAACTTTGTGTCATCTGCAAATGTAGCCATCTCACTCTTCACCCCCTTTTCCAAATCATTAACAAAAATGTTAAACACCGGTTCCAGTACAGGCCCCTGAGGCACCCCACTGTTTACTTCTCTCCATTTTGAAAACTGACCAATTATTCCTACTCTTTATTTCCTATCTTTTAACCAGTTACTGATCCATGACCAAACTCTACATCTTTATCCCTTGACTGCTCCGTTTTTTCTTTAATCTCTGGTGGGGACCTTGTTAAAGGCCTTCTGAAAATCCAAGTACCCTATGGGTGTTTTTAGACAAGTGCCTCCCCACCTATTACCCGCTCATCATGCATGTTGCAGGGCTGCCTAGGGAGCCAATGTGGCCCTACAACATGCATGACGGGTGGGTAATGAGTGGGGAGGTGCTTGTCTAAAACCACCCTAAATCTACCAGGTCACCCATTGCTTCTAAAAGCAGAAAATACATAAATAAATCAAATTTAGGGCTGCTCAAAAGTTTTTAATTAGTCTACCCAAAATGAGAACTATTGAAAAAAGTAATTTTTAAACATTTTAATTTGGCGGGGAAATACGAAGTTTTGACTTCTCATTTTGGGATGAGGAATAAATAAAAGCTTTGAAATTTTTCACTAAATGGAAATCCCTTTTCCCAACTAGAACTAACTACATCCTCAATAATCCAAAACAGTGCAACTAAAAGTATCCACAACAGTGGCCTTTCATACTACACCTTTAATTAAGATGATTTGTGGTTGACTACAGTTCCATTTGGGTTGGAAAAAACAAAGTTGCTCACATCGCCACCGCCGCTACGACCACATTGCTAAAAGTTAGTACAAATTTGGGGAAGTGGAAGAAAAAAATTCCCCAAGCACACTTGCCTCTTGAAAATTGTCTATAGAATTCTGACATTTTCTCCCAGACATGTGCAGTCTCCACTGGTAACAGGCAGATTTCAAAAGTGGAGGGGTTCTGATCTAAAGCCCACTGAAATAAAAAAGAATCCTTTCATTTTGCCTTAAAGCATTCCCAAAATTCCAATTCTAATCCAAAGCTTATCTGAAATATCCAAACTGCAGTGCTTACATCTGCACATTTTGGTCAAAAATGCTACAAAAACAGTTTATCTTGTGTTATGATGGTACTTTCCGTTCCAGCCAGAATGCACAAGCTTATCTGAACATCGGGTTTGTTTGTTTATATTAATTTCTGTAAGCAGATGGAATTTGCTCTGGATGGCACCCAAACTTGTGAATACAGAGAGACTAAAGAGGAGAACTATGGAATCCTACAAGAAAGGCGTGGTATACTGTCTGTCTACATATGCAACACATGCACTGCATTTATATCCCACTCTGAGGCTTTAGGGAATTGGCAGGATATAAATTCAAATAAAATAAATAAATGCCTTGCATGAGCAGCAGTCAATGTCAGCAGTCTTTGAGGATGTTACCAGTAATAATCTGTGATCCATTAAAAGCCATTGTGTGTTGAAATCCTTGACGTCATCCCAATCCTGTAGCTGCTCCTACAGACATTCATGCTGTTGTGTGTTCCAGCAGCTACCTGAGAATCTACTCCCACCAGCTGTTGTTGGGATGATATCTTTTTTATAGGTTTTTGGTTTACTGAAGACCATGGTTGGGGCAGTGTGCTTACCCATGTTACAGTAAATGCATGATGGCTGAGGCCGAGATATCTGGGAACCTACTTCTTGCTAAAACACGTATCACAATGTGTGTTTCCACAGAGATACCACCCAATGTGTGTGTAATGCTGAAAGAGGAATGTCTAGTGTTATGTCTGGTGACGTCCAGAGAGACTTTAGCTGTCTGCCTGCCCACTGCTGCTTTTGACTGGATGTCAGAGAATCATTCTAATGCTGAAGCAAATAGTAGGGGATTTTATTTTTCTTTTCTTACAACCACTCAGCTGCAGAGGTGTGCAGTCAAGACGGGGCTTCTAACACTGATAGAGTTGCTGCCCTTCCATTCCAACTGCTGCGGTATGAACTATAGGGCAGCCTGGAGTGTTTATTTAAAAAACCTGAAGCCTGTTCTATTCATTGTGTGTCCCTTAGCTCTTGCTATATAAGAAAGGAAAATAACAATTCTCTTGTCACTTTTTCTGCACCAAGCTCAATTTACATACATTTATCATATGTTGCCTCTGTTATCCCCTTTCTAAGCTCAAGGCTCCTAATCATTTTAGTCTGCATGATGGAGAAAGATGAAATAAATATATATATTTTAATGTAAATCAACCAAACCAAGAGTAGCCTATATATTTCTCACCTAAGCATGGCTATTCCTAGAGGTCTCTCTGCAACTGCTCTATTGCCACAACACCTTGTTCCCTCTACTTGAAACAAATGCTAAAAAGATCCACCAGCTCATAGGACTCAAACATCCCCCTGGCTCTCTAAGCAAGAGTCGTTCTTTCTCTTTCCTAACAGGGATGTAGCTACAGGTGGGGAAAGTGGGGCCACTGCCCCAGGGTCCAGGCTTTTATGGGGGCCCAGTAGAGCTAGCACCAATGGGACATTAATATGGCGTGCTTTGTTTCTGTCAGAGCTGCCTGTGCCTTCCTCAGGAGCCAGTGTCATATTTGCCAGTGGCTGCCACATCCCCCGTCCCTCTCTGGAACCTTACCTCCCCACCCCTTTTTCCAGTGCCCCACTTCTCCCCTTGCCCTGCATAGACTTACATTTTGTGTTACCCCCAACACCCGGCAGTTCACCACCCCTACTCCAGCATCCCTGCACCTTACTTCCAACCCTGACCCCACACTTTGCCTTGCCTCCAGTGCACCCTAGACCCTGGTCTGCTCTGGTGCCTCCCTGCCTCCCCCTGTGCCTCCCCCCAGCCTCTCCCTACCTTGGTGCCCCCCTCCCCTCCGTCCTCCGTCTTGGTGGGGCGGGATACAAGTTTTAAAAATAAATTTAAAAATTGGTTAGTATGGGGCCCCGTAGTTTGACTTGCCCCGAGGTATGCCACTGTTTCCTAACAGTGCATGCATTTACAACACCTTGCTGATAAACTTAGGAAATGACCTAGTTTTTCACAAAGAAGGCTGCAATCACCTCAACAATTTACTTTAAAGTAGTCCCGGCATAGTCCTACTCTGCATGCTCTTCACTTGTGTACGGACTGCCGAGATTGCAGCGGTATACTATGGACCGTAACCAAGGACCCTGACAGTCCTAAGGATTTCAAATCATAAAAGTAAGGACTTAACTCCTAGTGAAGTAAGTAGTTTGAGGATAACAGCCTAAGAGGTGACTTCATCAGGGTTTTTAGATGTGTTTGACAAGATCTAATAGCGGGAAATTGAAACTGGAAACAAAGGGCAAGTTGTTAGCAATCATGGCATCCATTACTTGGCATCATTAAGTAAGGACTGGATGGGATATCTGGGATGGGTAAAGTGCCCATGCCCAAGAGTCTCATACCAACATTTTCATATTGCTGAGAGCCACAATAATGACATGATGCATTATATCAATCATGGTTTCCTCTGATCCCAGAGATGGGGAAGCACAGCTACCTCCCAAATCCTCCCCCTCACATCAAACCTCTGTCTCCCAGGTAGTCTGGTGGGTTTGGACAGCAGCAATAATGATACAGGGCATGCCCCCTCCCCCCTGCATCTATGGCCCTTATAAGGCTCCAGTGGCTGAAATGACAGCTTGGTTTATCTTGCTTCTGAGAGAACTGCATGGACATTGGACATGCCCCCAGGGAGCCATTTTTGGCAAGAGCCACAGTACAGGTGCCCAAGAGCCACGTGTGGCTCCCGAGCCACCATTTACCCACCTCTGGGATACGCTATATCGCAATGAGAAGTTTCTAGTTGGAATTCTGTGGCCTATGCTCTGCCAGGAGGTCTGGCTAGAGGCCCTTGTGGTTTCTTCTGGCCTTTCAATCTGCAAACACACAGGCCCTTTTAAAACAGGCTGCAGCAGGGGGAGACGGTCCGTGGGCGCGCTGCTGCAGGGGAGGGGTGGGGTGGATGCACCCGGGTCCACAACATTCCCCTCCCCCCATGCCTCCATCCATCCCCACATGTGGAGTAACCTGCATTGTTGCCAATTGCTCCATGCGTGGGGGGATGAGGGTGCGTGGGCCATGGGAGCACAGACCCATGCATTTACATGAGAAACTCCACGGCATGGACAATGGGAGGGCCACAGTAGAAAAATCTGTTCCCATATTTTTGGAAGTTAGAAGTACTGCAGTATTTTGCTAATATCCAGGTCAGATAGCGTTTAAGCCAAAGCAGTTGTTGACCTTGGACTTTGAGTCTGTTCTCTGAAAGGTTGTTTCTTCTGCTATTTATGTCCTGCCTTCCATTTGGAGCATTCCCAACATAGAATAAAAGCTCAACAAAATAACTTATAATAAGCCCAGTTATCTAGGTAAGAAATGACTGACCTTAAATCATAACTGAGGGAACCAGAGGGTTTTAATCTTGCAACAAAACAGATCCATCCAACCCAGTGTTAACTCCTTTAATGCTCAATGTAATATTTACTTATAAGTTAGACTGGTTCTTACAAAAGGTCATTCAGCTGATGTGAATTTTGTCAGATTCTGTGATTATGATTATTAATTATTATTTATATAACATCAGCAATAGGTCTGGCACTGAGCAATCATTAATTAGAAACATGTCCCAGTCCCAGGAAACTTACAATCGAGGATGGACAAGGGAGGGGAGACAAGGGGATAAGGGAATATAAGGAGAAACTGGGGCATAGGTAGGTAGGAATTGTTGGTATATACAACATCCGTAAGTTAAAACTTACTGTATTAACAGTAGTAACTGAATATAAAGCCACCAGATGGCGCTGCTAAGTTTAAATGTACATAGAAGGGAGATGGGGTTTGCAGTTGAATTCCTTTATGTAGCCACTCCTCCTTCCTTCACTCTCTCACTGTGTGTGTGTGTGTGTCTCAGTCTCCATTTTGTCTTCTTACTGGTTAGATGTAACTAAAGGAACTGTGCCTGAAAAGACTGAGTAAAGTTCTTGTTTAAAGCTTCAGCTGCATTTGTCCTTAATGGTTGTGAATCAGACATTACTCTGTAACAGGTTATGGGCCCAGACCTCTTCAGAACAGCCCAGAACAACTCTAAAGACTGGAAGTGAGCTGCAAGGAGAAGAGACCCAAAGGAAACTCCCAAAGAAGACCTGTTAACTATAAGTGAGCAGAAGAATCAGAATCCCAATCTGAGGGGAGGGAAGCAAGCATGGCCAGCAGCTCTGAATTAAAGCTTTCAGTCTGATAGCTGAATAACATGAATTGTCAATTATGGAAATTCAAAGTAGAAATGCTCCTATCCAAAGATGACCAGTGGGAGGTGATCACCACAGACAGACCAGCAGCAAACCCTGAGGAGTGGGACAGAAAGAACAGACAGGCAAAGGCAACCACAAGCCTGCTAGTAGAAGATGACCAATTAATCCACATAAGGGGTGAGGCTACAGCAAAGGGCATGTGGAATGCACTGCAGAAGCTGCATGAAAGGACCAGCTTGAACAGTAAGCTGTTTCTCCTGCGGAAACTGTACCAGATGAGACTTGGTAAAGGGAAGGAGATGCAGGATCCCATAAATTTAATGCTGGAAGTGGTAGCACAACTGTGAGGGATTGGTGAAGAGATAAAAGACAACCACGTGGTGGCCTTACTTCCCTGTAGCCTGCCTGAATCATACAGCACCCTCATAAACACCCTAGAGACAAGGCCTGAGGCAGAAATAACACTGGAATTTGTAAGGGAGACTCATGGATGAATTCCAGAGAAAGAAAGAAATCATGCAAGATAATCAGGACCAGGATAAGGAAACTGCCCTGAGAATTGCAGATAACAGATTGCGCACGAAGGAAACAAGGACATGTTTTCGTTGCAAGAAAGAGGGACACTTAAAGAAAGACTGCTCCATATGGAAGGCAGAGCAACAAAAGCAATCTCCACAAGTGTCTAAGCAAAGGGCCAAGGCTACAACTAGTGACACAACCACAGAACAGAGGAGTGGATGTTTTAAAGCAACACAGACCAACTCATCACAGGACTGGTGTGTCGACTCTGGAGCCACAAGTCACATGACCAGCAACAAGAGCTTCTTCACGGAATTGGACCCGAGTAACAAAGAAGGGATATACTTCGCTGATGGAAGCAGCATCACTGCAGAAGGTATTGGCGAAGGAATCCTAAGTTGCAACAAGCCACATGGAGGCACATTAACAATACCAGTAAAGAATGTGTTCTACGTACCTGGATTAGAGGGAGGACTCCTATCTGTTAAACGCATGACAGAGAAAGGGCTCACTGTCAAGTTCTGGGGTGATGAATGCACAATTTAAAAGGGGACAAGGGTCCTAGCCAGAGCCTATATAGATGAGCACCTGTATCGCTTGAGTGCAACCAAGGAACAAGCAACACTCACTGCACATAAGCAACACAAGGACTGTGTTGTGGCATCGACACCTGGGTCACAGGCACCTGGAAAGTATAAAGGAACTGCAGAGACAGCAGCTGACAAAAGACCTTATAGTATCAGCATGTCCCTTGACCATGAAATGTGAATGGTGTATCAAAGCTAAAGCTACCAGAGCAATGCTCCCCAAGGCAAGCCAGGCTAGAACCTCCAAGCCACTTGACTTCCTACACAGCGATGTGTGCGGCCCCATGAAAGTACCCACACCTGAAGAGAACTTTCATAGATGTATCTACATAGCGACTTTCATAGATGACTACTCAAGATACACAGTCACATATGTTGTGAAAAATAAGAATGAAGTACTGGAAAAATTAAAGGACTACGTGACCATGACAAGCAACAGATTCCAATACAAGCCGCTTGCATTCCAAACCAACAACAGTGGTGAATACACATGAAAGAGAGTTGAAGACATCATGACAGCCCACGGGATAGAGCACCAACAGACAGTGCCATATATGCCCAAGCAAAATGGTGTAGCTGAAAGAAAGAACAAAACCTTAACTGAAATGATCAGGTGCATGTTGACAGACTCCGGACTGCCAGAAAAATATTGGGGCGAGGCAGTAATTACGGCTACATATCTATAAAACCGACCCTACTCAAGGACATTGAGGAAAACCCCGTACGAACTCTGGTATGGAGAGAAACCTAGTGTGGGACACATCAAAGTGTTTGGATGTAAGGCATAAGTATACATTCCAAAAGAGAAACGCGCCAAACTACAAAACCAAGCTGTGGAAGGGATTCTTGTTGGATACAGCGAACACTCCAAAGGATATAGAATCCTCAACCCACACACAGAAAAGTAACTATCAGCAACAGTGTGACTTTTGAGGAAAACCAAAGCAACAGTGTAATGTCCTTACAAGAATCAGGAGAAGAGCGTCGTGAACAAATAGTTGAAATCAGTTCAAGCTCAACTGAGATACAGGAACAAACCCGATCAACTGCAGATGTTGAAATCAGAAGACCTACTGGGGAAAATAAAGGCAAACAACCCACCCGCCTGTCCTACAAAGTAAGTATCAACAGACTGTCTGAGCCATCAACATGGGAAGATGTCTTAGAAATGTCAGAAGGGGAACACAACAAATGGGTAAAGGCAGCAACAGAAGAAATAAAGTCCATGCATGACAATCAAACCTGGACACTCTGTACACTACTGATGGGCAGAAAGACCATAGGATGTAAGTGGACATTTAAAATCAAATACAATGCCAAAGGCAAGGCCGAACGATACAAGGCCCGACTGGTCACAAAAGGATACTCACAGAAGTATGGTGAAGATTATGATGAAACATTTGCCTCAGTAGTAAAGTACACCACAATCAGAACATTATTGAGCACAGCAGCAGAGAAAGGAATGCAGGTTAAACATCTGGATGTGAAAACAGCGTTCCTACACGGGGAACTAAAAGAAGACATCTACATGGAACAGCCACCAGGAGTCAAAGACACTGAAATACCAGACCCTGTATGCAAGCTGAAAATGGACTCAAACAAGTGGCCAGAGCATGGAATACAAAAATAAACAGTGCTCACAAAGGAAAAATTCATCAGAAGTAAAGCAGATCCTTGCTTATATTCAAAGAAACAGGATGACAGATGGATATTTATATTAATTTACGTTGATGCCATATTGATATGCTATGAGCAAGAAGGAGATGACTGAGGAATGATGAGAACCTTGATTTAAGACTTGGGGGGGGATTCAGACGTTCTGATTTTTGCGATTTTTAAAAAACAACGAATGTTTCATGCATGTCTGAACACATAAATTCGATTAAATGCGGTCAATATCGCACTAAAGAAATCAGACTTTCAAAGCTACTCAAACCTACCTTTTTGCTGTCCGTTTTCAATAAATCCGCACTTAACAGCAGTGTGAAAGCAACATCGTACTGGTTTTAACTGGTGTGAAATCTTTTCTGATGTGAATGCAACCGTGCTTCCAAGTGCGCTGTTTTACTCCTGCCCCTACCGGAAGCAGTGAGACCAGCTGGAGCCCTGTAGTTGCCTCGCTGGGTGCAGGCTGCAGCCAGCTTCTCCCCAAAAAAGTTCTTCCCCTCCATGTTTCCCCTCCATGCTTCTCCCCAAAAAAGTTCTTCCCTCCAAGGGACTTTCAATCATCTGCCTCTGCCTCTGCCGTAGTGCTGCAGCAGTAGCAGCAGCGGGATACCGGAAAGAAACCAGGGAGAGAAGCAGCGCGCCTCACTATGCGAGGGGCTTCTTTCCAGCAGCCTCAGGCTCTCCCTCTTTACTCCCTGACCCCCCCCCGCCCCCCAGTCTAGAAGTCCCGTGCAGGAAAGCAGGGGGCACCCCCTCCGATCGGACTGCGAGATAAAGCAGAAGGTTGCTACCTTGCAAGCAACGTTCTTTGAGTTGGCTCCGAACATTCTCATAACTGGGTTGTGCATGTTCACCCTATTCAAATAATAGACCACATGATGGTCTCAGCTTCTCTAGTATAAAAAGCACTCTACCCTTCAGAATGACCATTCCTTCCAACCCTTTCTAAACATACAAGGAAAAAAAATCCATGTTGGCTGGAAGGTTGTGTGTTGTGAGAATGTTTAGAGCCATCTCAAAGAATGTTGTTTACAAAGTAGCAACCTTCTGGCTCCCCACAGGCCACTTCCTGTAATTGAACCGCACTGAGCAGCCGGGTAAGCTCGCACTACAAGAAGGTCTGAATGCATTATTTCGCTGTACTTAAAAACGGTATGGCATGCATGTGAATGCAACAGGACTTGTTAACAGCAAACTATTGAGAACCAGTTTTAAAAAATCCAGATAATTGCTGCACGTGTGAATTTGCCCTTTGAAACAAAAGACCTGGGAAACATAGCTTCCATTGTCTTCTCTTTCTATTTGTATACCCAGGTAGTGTGCTATCTTCTCAACCAAAGGCATAACATAGAAGAATTACTAGAAAACTTCGGAATGAAAGATTCCAAGGCAGTAAGTACTCCTATGGAAACTAACTACCTGAAGGAGACCAAAGAACAAAGCATGCAACTGCCAGACAACCAACAATACAGAAGGGCAATTGTTTAGGGGTATTCCATATGATGATAGAATATGTCCCTGTTGTGATTAGGCAATTGAAGATCTTCCACATATTTTATTTACTTGTCCTCGGTACAGAAAGTATAGGGAAAGGCTATTTAAGAACATAAAGTGGCCCAGAAAGGCATCAGAGTTAAGGTTATTGATATATCTTTTGACGGATAAAAACATGGAAGTCACTCAGGAAGTGGATCTTTATGGATACTTGATTAGAAATGAGAGAGCATGCCTGACTGGGAAATAGCATTCCCAGTAGGGGCTCTTATGTCATACGGATTATATTGTATGTTGATAATTAGTTTTTTATCTTTAGGGACTAAGGAGGAGGAATTTTTTGCTTCCCCTCCTGAGGACCTTATGGTAGGGGTATTTTATTGGATTGTAAAAGGCTAAGGAAGTATATCGTATATTGATAATTAAGTTCAGTTTTGTCCCCCCCCCCCGAGGGTAATGGGAGATACAATTATGCTATGTGATTGCTGGTTTGTCATTTGGCTATAACAGTTCAAGGAATGTTATTTCATATGTTATCTATTGTATTGTTATGTGATTTGTCAAAGCCAATAGGCTAGTACAATAAAGTTTATTATTATTATTAGAAGGGCAATTGGGAAACTATTGTATATCACCACCATCACTAGACCAGACATCGCAGCAGCAATAGGAATCCTATGCAGAGAAGTATCAGCACCAAGTCAGAAGGACTGGAATGCGGTAAAGAGGGTCATACGCTACCTGAAGGGAACCGCACACCTTAAACTGCAGCTACCTACAATTTCTGGATGTAATCTGACCAGATATGTCGATGCAGATTGGGCTGGGGACAGCTCTGACAGAAAATCCACCAGCGGTTGGCTATTTCTGCTAGGAGGAGGACCCGTCAGTTGGTCTAGCAAGAAACAGACCGCAGTAACACTCTTCTCAATGGAAGCCAAGTACGTTGCAGCTGCAAAAGCCAGTCAAGAGGTAATCTGACTATGACAATTGCTCACAGACTTGAGCCAAAAACTGAACACCCCTATACAAATTTTGGAAGACAACCAAGGTTGTATTGTACTTGCACAAACACAAAGAGTAAACCCGAGGACCAAACATA
The DNA here is from genome assembly GCA_003113815.1 of Sphenodon punctatus. Lineage (NCBI taxonomy): Eukaryota > Metazoa > Chordata > Lepidosauria > Sphenodontia > Sphenodontidae > Sphenodon > Sphenodon punctatus. Next base: position 728,366 of record QEPC01005466.1, read on the forward strand.
TAGATGTGAAGTACCGCTTCCTGAGAGACTCACAAGAACAAGGACTTTTAGACTTATATGCAATATTGTCCTACAGAAGACATGGTAGCAGATGCTCTCACAAAACCTATAGCAGGAGAGCACCACTGAAAGCTACTAAGTAAACTGGGTATAGTGGGTTAACTTCTGTCTGTTGAGAAGGGGTGTTGATATATACAACATCCATAAGTTAAAACTTACTGTGTTAAAAGTAGTAATTGACTATAACGCCACCAGATGGCGCTGCTAAGTTTAAATGTACATGGAAGGGAGATGGGGTTTGTAGTTGAATTCCTTTATGTAGCCACCCCTTCTTCCCTTCACTCTCTCACTGTGTGTTTGTCTCAGTCCCCATTTTGTCTTCTTGCTGGTTAAATGTAACTGAAGGATCTGTGCCTGAAAAGCCTGAGTAAAGTTCTTGTTTAAAGCTTCAGCTGTATTTGTCCTTAATGGTTGTGACTCAGACATTACTCTGCAACAGGAAGGGGCCCTGGTGCAGAAGATAAAATGAACCCCCTTGCTGGAACACTCTACATGTGTGTGGGGTCCCCCAGACTCAAATGCCCCAGTGCAGTGGCATCCACTGCACCTATTATAGGAATGCCCCTGGATAGCTTTGTGAAGTTGAGAAGTCCCAGGTGCATGCATTTAGCTTAGGTAGAGGGGAGAAGGGAACCCTCAATGAAAGGACAGTATAAGGAGCATTAGTGAGCAACCTGTGGGGCAAAGAACTAGGAAAAGCCTGATGAAAGAGAGGGTTTTTTAGGAGGGATTTGAAAAGTCAGGCGGGAGGGAGCAGGAGGAGGGCCTGTATTAGAATGGCACTAATTATAATTGATTAGAATTGAGGGTATTTTCAAATGTGATGCACTGACATGCTTTGATCCTGCCCAGAGTGAGGGCAGGGGTCTGGCCCGGCCACTGAACAGATGCGTCGGGGCCTGGGCTGGGAAGGGAGCAGGGAAAAGGTGAGGCGATGTGCATGGTCCTGCCCCCCATGCAACTGAGCCCTGACAAGCGGGTTCAGTGGCCTGTGAGGCCGCCGCACCCACCCAGAACATCCCCCACCCTGGACTGGGGTCAGGTAGAGTGGGACATCACACATGACAGCCCACGCTGCCCCGGTCTGGAGATAGCTTCCCCGGGCCTCAGCAGCGCTTAGCCCAGGCTGCGACTTGGCAATGGGCCTGAGTTACAGCTCGGTCTAAAAACTGCCATGGCCTAGGAAACCCCAAATCCAGCCTGGAGAAACATCTGGCGGGCCGGTTCAGATGTGACGGCACCGCTGGTGTCCACACAGGTCAAAGCGTGGCCACCCANAAGCCAGTCAAGAGGTAATCTGACTATGACAATTGCTCACAGACTTGAGCCAAAAACTGAACACCCCTATACAAATTTTGGAAGACAACCAAGGTTGTATTGTACTTGCACAAACACAAAGAGTAAACCCGAGGACCAAACATATAGATGTGAAGTACCGCTTCCTGAGAGACTCACAAGAACAAGGACTTTTAGACTTATATGCAATATTGTCCTACAGAAGACATGGTAGCAGATGCTCTCACAAAACCTATAGCAGGAGAGCACCACTGAAAGCTACTAAGTAAACTGGGTATAGTGGGTTAACTTCTGTCTGTTGAGAAGGGGTGTTGATATATACAACATCCATAAGTTAAAACTTACTGTGTTAAAAGTAGTAATTGACTATAACGCCACCAGATGGCGCTGCTAAGTTTAAATGTACATGGAAGGGAGATGGGGTTTGTAGTTGAATTCCTTTATGTAGCCACCCCTTCTTCCCTTCACTCTCTCACTGTGTGTTTGTCTCAGTCCCCATTTTGTCTTCTTGCTGGTTAAATGTAACTGAAGGATCTGTGCCTGAAAAGCCTGAGTAAAGTTCTTGTTTAAAGCTTCAGCTGTATTTGTCCTTAATGGTTGTGACTCAGACATTACTCTGCAACAGGAAGGGGCCCTGGTGCAGAAGATAAAATGAACCCCCTTGCTGGAACACTCTACATGTGTGTGGGGTCCCCCAGACTCAAATGCCCCAGTGCAGTGGCATCCACTGCACCTATTATAGGAATGCCCCTGGATAGCTTTGTGAAGTTGAGAAGTCCCAGGTGCATGCATTTAGCTTAGGTAGAGGGGAGAAGGGAACCCTCAATGAAAGGACAGTATAAGGAGCATTAGTGAGCAACCTGTGGGGCAAAGAACTAGGAAAAGCCTGATGAAAGAGAGGGTTTTTTAGGAGGGATTTGAAAAGTCAGGCGGGAGGGAGCAGGAGGAGGGCCTGTATTAGAATGGCACTAATTATAATTGATTAGAATTGAGGGTATTTTCAAATGTGATGCACTGACATGCTTTGATCCTGCCCAGAGTGAGGGCAGGGGTCTGGCCCGGCCACTGAACAGATGCGTCGGGGCCTGGGCTGGGAAGGGAGCAGGGAAAAGGTGAGGCGATGTGCATGGTCCTGCCCCCCATGCAACTGAGCCCTGACAAGCGGGTTCAGTGGCCTGTGAGGCCGCCGCACCCACCCAGAACATCCCCCACCCTGGACTGGGGTCAGGTAGAGTGGGACATCACACATGACAGCCCACGCTGCCCCGGTCTGGAGATAGCTTCCCCGGGCCTCAGCAGCGCTTAGCCCAGGCTGCGACTTGGCAATGGGCCTGAGTTACAGCTCGGTCTAAAAACTGCCATGGCCTAGGAAACCCCAAATCCAGCCTGGAGAAACATCTGGCGGGCCGGTTCAGATGTGACGGCACCGCTGGTGTCCACACAGGTCAAAGCGTGGCCACCCACTGTACCATCGCATCTGAAAACACCCTGACTCTTGAATGATTTCCAAGTATACTCAGTTTCCCTTGCACCTTGCAAAAACTCTTTTTTATTAAACAAATTTTAGCTCTGTAAAGGAATCTGAGTACCAGTCCAGATCCAGCTCAGACTCAGCTTCATCCAACATGCCACTTAGCACAAATCATTGGTGCTTCAGAATCCAGTGTTATTTAATGGAGCATCCCACCCAGTGCTGATATTAGGGGGAGACACCAAATGGGAATCAGTTAAAACTTAGGACCTCAACCTAGTCAAGTTCTTCTCTACTCTTCTTTGAAAGTCAGAGAGTTCCATCTCCTGGAGACTGCCCTTATTTCAGAGACTAGCTGAAAATTTCCAGTGTAAAATGCAGTTTCATAAAAGATTTGTCATAAACAAATTCCAGTTAAAAGAGGGAGTTTGGGGGTCTATGGAAAACAAAACAGCAACAACAAATCATTGGTGAGGAGCTAGGGAAAGCCTGAAAGAAAAGGTAGAATTTTAAGGAGGTATTGGAAGGTTGGGGAGATAGAGTAGAGCGTATGTGTTCAGGTAGGGAGTTCCAAGCATAGAGGGTAACATATTTCGCCATCATAGAAAAAATAATTTTTTCTGGCTATGCCAGTGTTTGAAAATAGGGATTCGAACCACAGGGCAGATCTAGGAACAGATGCTGGTCAGGTTTGGCGCAATAGTTGCAGATTCCCAACCTCTTCTATAAATCCGTTTTATATGTCCAAGATATGCTGTAGCTAAAGCAGATGCTGTGAGCTTCATGCAAGGACTGATGAGTTAAGTCCTCTGTGGCGCCACCCCAGGCATGCTGAATGGAGAGATGGGTACCGCACGTTATACAATCCCAGCATGCAGGCACAGCCTGGCTCACAGTCACGGTACTAACTGGCCCCTATAGACCTAGCCCTGTTATGTAGCACCTGACTGCTCCTTGAGGGTGAAAACAGACAATGCTTTCCCATTTTTTAAGCATGTTGCAGGGCTGCATAGGGCACCAATACAGCCCTGCAACATGCATAAGAAATGTGAAAGCGGAGTTAGCGCTATGTCTGTTTTCACCCTGAGCCCCACAGAAGCAGCAGTGCCACTCAGCCTCAAGTCAAGAGCCAAGCAGAGTTCCTTGAATGATATGAACACAGGCCATAGAGTTTTTACCTGTCAATCCTTGCATCAAGCCCACAACTTCTGTTCTAGCTACAGCATACATGTGATATAAAGTTGATTTAAAGTAGGGGTGGGGAACCCCTGGCCCGCGGTCCACTTCCGACCTGTGGGGCTATTTTCTGTGGCCTGCCGGCTTCCAAGCCTATTTGCATTGTGTGCGGCCCATCGCCCGGCTCGCTGTGGTCCGAGCGGAGCTTTGCAGGCCGCATACATTCAACCACGCACAGACTCACTCAAGCTGTGAGAAGCACGTACCTTTCTGCACTGTCAAACCCTCCCCACCCCCCACCCCCAAACAATCAGGAGACAGCCCAATGAGCTTTTGAATTTGCTTTCTGCTATTTCTGGACACTCAATTCCTCCAGCCTTCAGTGACAGAGCGGCCAGCCCTGACTTTCAGTAAGTTGTTTTTCCCTGTAGGACACAGGGGGAGTTCAGACAGGGCTAAAGCCCTTTCTGCATTTTCAAACCCCCCCTCCTGAATTGAGGAAATTAACAGAATTTGCTAAGTAGCCTTAATTAGCTAATTGAATTAGCTAATTAGTCTTAACACTAATTGATTGATTGACAATTGACGTGCGGCCCTCAGAGTATTCACTGCCTGACAATGTGGCCCCTGAGCCAAAAACGGTTCCTCATCCCTGATTTAAACAAGTATTGGGAATGTCCAGCCTGTGGGCCAAATCAAACCAGCAACTGTTCCTAAATCTGGCCTGTGGATCCAATCTCTGTTCCCAACCACTAAGGCCACTTTTACACGAGGCGCTTAGAAGCGACTCCGGAGCCCCGTATTCAAAAGGAAAGCCATGCGGAAAGTGTTTACACGCTCCCCGCGCTACCAGAAGTGACGTACCCCATTCTCTTCAGCAGTGGCGGCTGCAGATGCGGGGCTTTCAAAGAGGCACGTTCTATAGACCTCCATAGAAAGTGCCTCTTTGAAAGACCCACATCTGCAGGTGCCGCCACTGAAGAGAACAGGCGGCACGTCACTTCCGGTAGTGCAGGGAGTGTGTAAACACTTCCCGCATGGCTTTCCTTTTGAATACAGGGTTCCGGAGGCGCTTCTAAGCACCTCGTGTAAAAGTGGCCTGTATGAGTGAACTCAGGGGAAGGGAACAGAGAAGAGGACATGCCACAGATCCATGATCTAGACTCTTCCCTTCTTTCTCCCATCCTTAGCATCTCCCTTAAACACCTCTGCCCCAAAGAGCTTATATTATTTTTCAAAATGGCCCCTGGGAGATTCCCACACAATCTTAGCTAAGATGTTATAAAGGGAATTCTTCCAATTTAGAGGCCATCTTGTTTTCCTTTATTTTAAGTCACCTAAGAATACAGGGTTAAATGTTCCGTTCTGAGTACCTAAAGTTAGTCCCTATTCAGTAAACATGTAATAAAGGAGAGTCAGTGTGGTGTAGTGGATAAGGTGCACTGCTGTATTTAGACTTAGGAAGCCAGGGTTTGAATCCTGTTCTAGCCATGAACTCACTGGGTGGCCTTGGGCAAGTCTCAGCCTCGGTTCCCCATCTGTAAAATGTGTGTGTCTTTCCCTGTGTTCCCCCTTATTGTTGTCCATCTTAGATTGTAAGCCCACTGGGCAAGGACCTGTCTTAAAAAAAATCTGTGACTGTAAAGTGCTGCGTACCCCTAGAAGCACTCTAGAAATAATAAGCAGTAGTAACTGGGTGTTCAGAATTGTTAAACCCCTGTCAATCCTGTTGACTTCAATGGGGACGGCAGGTGTGAATCACTTCAAGGGTACGGTAGTGCTAAAATGAATAGCTACTATCCAACGTATGAGTGTTAAGTGCCTTTTTCTTCTAGCACTCTAAATATTCATGTGGATATTTGCACCGAAAAGAATATTCACCTATGTGTTAAAACTCCTGATTTCCAGTCATTTTTGTTTGGCTTTTCAGTTATTCAGCTGAGTATTTGGTTGAATAAAAAGGACCAGAGAGGAAGAAAAAAAAAATACCACACACACACCCCCAAAAAATCTCCAAAGCAAATATCTGAATAGGCAAGAATACGGTTTCACACCCGCGTTGCTGGAGCCAAAGCGAAGTGGCTGAATTAGTCAGAAACGGTATTTGCAGTCAACATTTGTTTCAGCCTCCGCCCTTTTACTGAGGTGTATCAATATGGATGTAAGGGCCTGAATAGAGACACCTGTATTGCAAAACTTTGGTCATGGCATGATTTAAAGCACAATCCACAGAAACATCAGCAGCCCTTTTCAATCAGGCCGATGTGTGTGGGGGGGTGGGGAGGGATGAGTGTGCAGCTCGTGTGTGGCCCTTCCCACGGGGGCACACCCATCTGCACCCGCCCCCACCAATCTCCACGCATCACCGTTTTGTCCAATGCCTCTGTGTGTGGGGGGGATCGGTGGAGGTGGATGGATGAAGCGCGGGGGCACACCGGCATACCCACCCACCCCCGCCGGCTGTCACACGGACGCCCCCTCTGCCCACCCAGTTGCACACGTGGGCGGGAGGCGTCTCGTGTGAAAAGGGCCAATGCTAAGGGCTATTGCTGCTGGTGTTCAAATCACTTGAGAATCATTCTGTTAATGTGGTCTCTTGCTAATGGATTGACCTGGTAGATTAAGCACATTTCCCACCTGACACTTGCTGTAACTATAGAATAAGCACCAGGAATTAAATTAAAATTCATTCTAAACTCATCAGTATCAGTTTGATAATTCCCCTTAGCCTGTATTAACATGATGATTTAGTGCACCCAGGGAGAGACTCTTTGTGCGAGAGAGAGAAAGAGCAGAAGAGATAGGGGAATATAGCACTGCTTTGTCTGTTGGCAGCAGCCGTCAGTGCTCTAAATCACTGCAATATCACTTCATTATAGTTAGCATGAATATTAATGCCCTTCGAATCAGCTAAAGTAGCATCACTGTGCTGGGAACATAGGAGCAATGTCAGCTGCTTTGAATAGCGATTGTGCCATATCTTCAAAATATTTAACAAATTCCTGAGAAACACTAGTAAGTCCCTGACATTTCATTAGAAAATTTCTTCTAAGACCATCCATACAAAGGGACTGATTTTTCAGTACATTTCTCTTCATTAAACTTGAGCACGACACAGCTATCTTGTCTTATTCTCTACACAATCCTTTGTGTTACTATTTGCATATTTCTTTACTCAAAAGCCAGTCATTGATCAATTACTAGGTATTGTGGGTTCTCCCCTGGGATAGATTTTTTCAAAGGCAAAAATAACATTGAGGGCATCCTTCTCTACTCACTGAAATCATTGTGGGAAAACTCCCCTTGATTTTAATAGTGGAGGATTGAGCCTTCAGGCTGCAGTTCGAAAACCACTTATTCGAGACTAAAGTAGTCCCACCACAGAAGTCAATGTCACTTTGAAGTAAGAGGTTTGAGGACTGTGGCGTTCGGCATCCAAGTTTCATTGCAAATCAATAGAAATGAGGCAATATTTGCCTCTAAAAATGTACCTCCCCACCCCTGGATTTGTATTCTGCCCTTCTCTGAATGTTCAGGGCAGCTTACAGCATAAAAGCATGCAGGGAAATACCTGTAAATACATCAAACTCCCAATANCATGCCACAGATCCATGATCTAGACTCTTCCCTTCTTTCTCCCATCCTTAGCATCTCCCTTAAACACCTCTGCCCCAAAGAGCTTATATTATTTTTCAAAATGGCCCCTGGGAGATTCCCACACAATCTTAGCTAAGATGTTATAAAGGGAATTCTTCCAATTTAGAGGCCATCTTGTTTTCCTTTATTTTAAGTCACCTAAGAATACAGGGTTAAATGTTCCGTTCTGAGTACCTAAAGTTAGTCCCTATTCAGTAAACATGTAATAAAGGAGAGTCAGTGTGGTGTAGTGGATAAGGTGCACTGCTGTATTTAGACTTAGGAAGCCAGGGTTTGAATCCTGTTCTAGCCATGAACTCACTGGGTGGCCTTGGGCAAGTCTCAGCCTCGGTTCCCCATCTGTAAAATGTGTGTGTCTTTCCCTGTGTTCCCCCTTATTGTTGTCCATCTTAGGTTGTAAGCCCACTGGGCAAGGACCTGTCTTAAAAAAAATCTGTGACTGTAAAGTGCTGCGTACCCCTAGAAGCACTCTAGAAATAATAAGCAGTAGTAACTGGGTGTTCAGAATTGTTAAACCCCTGTCAATCCTGTTGACTTCAATGGGGACGGCAGGTGTGAATCACTTCAAGGGTACGGTAGTGCTAAAATTAATAGCTACTATCCAACGTATGAGTGTTAAGTGCCTTTTTCTTCTAGCACTCTAAATATTCATGTGGATATTTGCACCGAAAAGAATATTCACCTATGTGTTAAAACTCCTGATTTCCAGTCATTTTTGTTTGGCTTTTCAGTTATTCAGCTGAGTATTTGGTTGAATAAAAAGGACCAGAGAGGAAGAAAAAAAAAATACCACACACACACCCCCAAAAAATCTCCAAAGCAAATATCTGAATAGGCAAGAATACGGTTTCACACCCGCGTTGCTGGAGCCAAAGCGAAGTGGCTGAATTAGTCAGAAACGGTATTTGCAGTCAACATTTGTTTCAGCCTCCGCCCTTTTACTGAGGTGTATCAATATGGATGTAAGGGCCTGAATAGAGACACCTGTATTGCAAAACTTTGGTCATGGCATGATTTAAAGCACAATCCACAGAAACATCAGCAGCCCTTTTCAATCAGGCCGATGTGTGTGGGGGGGTGGGGAGGGATGAGTGTGCAGCTCGTGTGTGGCCCTTCCCACGGGGGCACACCCATCTGCACCCGCCCCCACCAATCTCCACGCATCACCGTTTTGTCCAATGCCTCTGTGTGTGGGGGGGATCGGTGGAGGTGGATGGATGAAGCGCGGGGGCACACCGGCATACCCACCCACCCCCGCCGGCTGTCACACGGACGCCCCCTCTGCCCACCCAGTTGCACACGTGGGCGGGAGGCGTCTCGTGTGAAAAGGGCCAATGCTAAGGGCTATTGCTGCTGGTGTTCAAATCACTTGAGAATCATTCTGTTAATGTGGTCTCTTGCTAATGGATTGACCTGGTAGATTAAGCACATTTCCCACCTGACACTTGCTGTAACTATAGAATAAGCACCAGGAATTAAATTAAAATTCATTCTAAACTCATCAGTATCAGTTTGATAATTCCCCTTAGCCTGTATTAACATGATGATTTAGTGCACCCAGGGAGAGACTCTTTGTGCGAGAGAGAGAAAGAGCAGAAGAGATAGGGGAATATAGCACTGCTTTGTCTGTTGGCAGCAGCCGTCAGTGCTCTAAATCACTGCAATATCACTTCATTATAGTTAGCATGAATATTAATGCCCTTCGAATCAGCTAAAGTAGCATCACTGTGCTGGGAACATAGGAGCAATGTCAGCTGCTTTGAATAGCGATTGTGCCATATCTTCAAAATATTTAACAAATTCCTGAGAAACACTAGTAAGTCCCTGACATTTCATTAGAAAATTTCTTCTAAGACCATCCATACAAAGGGACTGATTTTTCAGTACATTTCTCTTCATTAAACTTGAGCACGACACAGCTATCTTGTCTTATTCTCTACACAATCCTTTGTGTTACTATTTGAATATTTCTTTACTCAAAAGCCAGTCATTGATCAATTACTAGGTATTGTGGGTTCTCCCCTGGGATAGATTTTTTCAAAGGCAAAAATAACATTGAGGGCATCCTTCTCTACTCACTGAAATCATTGTGGGAAAACTCCCCTTGATTTTAATAGTGGAGGATTGAGCCTTCAGGCTGCAGTTCGAAAACCACTTATTCGAGACTAAAGTAGTCCCACCACAGAAGTCAATGTCACTTTGAAGTAAGAGGTTTGAGGACTGTGGCGTTCGGTATCCAAGTTTCATTGCAAATCAATAGAAATGAGGCAATATTTGCCTCTAAAAATGTACCTCCCCACCCCTGGATTTGTATTCTGCCCTTCTCTGAATGTTCAGGGCAGCTTACAGCATAAAAGCATGCAGGGAAATACCTGTAAATACATCAAACTCCCAATAAAATCATCATCATCTTTATATAGCACTTTTCATAGAAGTAACACCCTTTTTATCCTCACAACAACCCTGTGAGGTAGGTTAGGGTGAGAGAATAATGTGACTGAGCACAGTCACCCAACGAGTTTCTGGCTAAGGCAGTGGCAGCTGGGAGGTTTGGAGGCTGGTGGGGCAGTGGACGGGTTGAAAGCCACCAACAGGCTGGCGGGCATAGGGGTGGAGTCTGACCCTTCAGCAAATTGAAGGGGGTTCCGGGCTCTGACACTAGGGAAACAGGTTTCCTGCCAAGGTGAAAAAATTTGGTCACTTTCCAAGAGGGGAACGAAAGGCGCCATGGCACTTGTTGGACCTTGCCTTACACCATGATACTAATGGGAAGATTTTCTGTTTCGACATCCAAAGGGGGTTCTGGGCCATGACCCTGGGGTCCCAGTTTTCCTGCCAAGATTTCAAAATTCGGTCACTTTCCAAGAGAGGAACGAAAGACACTGTGGCACTTGTTGGACCTTGAATACCACCATGACACCACCAGGAATATTTTCTGTCTCGACATCTGAAGGAGATTCCGGGATATGACCCCGGGGTCACAGTTTTCCTGGTAATATGGGTTACTCTCCAAGAGAGGAATGAAAGGCACCATGGCACTTGTTGGACATTGCCTAACACCATGACACTACTGGGATGATTTTCTGTCTTGACATCCGAATGGGCTTCCGGTCACAGTTTTCCTGGCAAGATGGCAAAATTCAGTCACTTTCCAAGAGAGGAACAAAAGGCGCCCTGGCACTTATCGGACCTTGCCTAACACCATGATACTACTGGGAAGATTTTCTGTCTCGACATCTGAAGGGGATTCTGAACCATGACCACGGGGTCACAGTTTTCCTGTCAAGATTTCAAAATTTGGTCACTTTACAAGAAAGGAACGAAAGGCGCCGTGGCTCTTGTTGGATCTTGCCTAACACCATGACGCTACCGGGAAGATTTTCTCTCTTGACATGCGAAGGCTGTTCCTTGCCATGACCCAGGGGTCACAGTTTTCCTGGGTATATGGCAAAATTCGGTCTCTCTCCAAGAGAGGAACTAAAGGCGCTGTGGCACTTGTTGGACCTTGTCTAACACAATGACACTACCAGGAAGATTTTCTGTCTCGTTATCTGAAGGGGGTTCCAGGCCATGAACCCAGGGTCCAGTTTTCCTGCCAAGATGGCTAAATTCGGGCACTTTCCAAGAGAGGAATGAAAGGTGCCATGGCACTTCTTGGACCTTTCCTAACACCATGACCCTACCGGAAGAATTTCTATCTCTACAGCCGAAGGGGTTTCCTGGCCATAACCCCCCGGGGTCACAATTTTCCTGCCAACATTTCAAAATTCATTAATTTTCCAAGAGAAGAATGAAATGCTCTGTGGCACTTGTTGGACCTTGACTACCAGCATGACAGCACTGGGAATATTTTCTGTCTCGACATCTGAAGAGATTTCTGGGCCATGATATCCTGAGGTCACAGTTTTCCTGGGAATATGGAAAATTCGGTCACTCTCCAAGAGAAGAATGAAATGCATCGTGGCACTTGTTGGACCTTGCCTAACACCGTGACGCCACCGCAAATATTTTCTGTCTCGACATCTGAAGAGATTTCCGGGCCATGATCATTAATTCATTAATTTTCCAAGAGAAGAATGAAATGCTCTGTGGCACTTGTTGGACCTTGACTACCAGCATGACAGCACTGGGAATATTTTCTGTCTCGACATCTGAAGAGATTTCTGGGCCATGATCTTCTGAGGTCACAGTTTTCCTGGGAATATGGAAAATTCGGTCACTCTCCAAGAGAAGAATGAAATGCATCGTGGCACTTGTTGGACCTTGCCTAACACCGTGACGCCACCGCAAATATTTTCTGTCTCGACATCTGAAGAGATTTCCGGGCCATGATCATTAATTCATTAATTTTCCAAGAGAAGAATGAAATGCTCTGTGGCACTTGTTGGACCTTGACTACCACCATGACAGCACTGGGAATATTTTCTGTCTCGACATCTGAAGAGATTTCTGGGCCATGATCCTGGGGTCACAGTTTTCCTGGGAATATGGAAAATTTGGTCACTCTCCAAGAGAGGAACAAAAGGTGCCGTGACATGTGTTGGACCTTGCCTAACACCATGACAATACCGGGAAGATTTTCTGTCTCAACAACTAAAGGGGGTTCCGGACCATAACCCCGGGGTCACAGTTTTTGTAGGAATAAGGCAAAATCCAGTCACTCTCCAAGAGAGGAACAAATGGTGCCATGGCACTTGTTGGACCTTGCCTAACACCATGACACTACTGGGAAGATCTTCTGTGCTGACATCCAAAGAGGTTTCTGGACCATGGTCCCGGGGTCAACATTTTCCTGCCAAAAATTCAAAATTCTGTCTATTTCCCAGAGAGGAATGAAAGGCGCCCTGGCACTTGTTGGACCTTGCCTAAAACCATGACACTACGAGGAAGATTTTCTGTTTCGACATCCGAAGGGGGTTCTGGGCCATGATTCCGGGGTCACAGTTTTTCTGCCAAGATGGTAAAATTCTGTCACTCTCCAAGAGAGGAATGAAATGCGTTCTGGAAGTTGTTGGACCTTGCCTAACACCATGACACTACCGGGAAGATTTTCTGAATCGACATCCGAAAGGGGATTCTGGGCCATGACCCTTGGGTCACAGTTTTCCTGCGAAGATGGTAAAAATCAGTCACTTTCAAAGAGAGGAATGAAAGGCACTGTGGCACTTGTTGGACCTTTCCTAACACCATGACATTACCGGGAAGATTTTCTGTCTTGACATCTGAAGGGGTTTCCTGGCCATAACCCCGGGGTCACAATTTTACTGCCAAAATTTGTTCACTTTCCAAGAGCAGAATGAAATACTCTGTGGCACTTGTTGGACCTTGACTACCACCATGACACCACCGGGAAGATTTTTTTGTCTTGACATCCAAAGGGGGTTCCAGGCCATGACCCCGGGGTCACAGTTTTCCTGCCAAGACGGTAAAATTTGGTCACTCTACAAGAGAGGAATGAAATGTGCCGTGGCACTAGTTGGACCTTGCCTAACACCATGACACTACTGGGGAGATTTTCTGTCTTGACATCTGAAGGGGGTTCCAGGCCATGACCCCAGGGTCACAGTTTTCATGGGAATATGGAAAATTCAGTCACTCTCCAAGAGAGCAATGAATGGTGCCGTGGCACTTGTTGGACCTTGAATACCACCATGACACCACCGGGAATATTTTCTCTCTCGACATTGGAAAGGGTTCCAGGCCATGACTCCGGGGTTAAAGTTTTCTTGTCAAGATGGCAAAATTCGGTCACTCTTGTCTGGAAGAACAAAATGCACTGTGGCAGTAGTTGGACCTTGCCTAACACTGTGATACTACTGGGAAAATTTTCTGTCTCGACATCTGAAGTGGCTTCAAATTCTCTACATTTGAAAATGGCCCTGGTCTGCCATTTTGAATTCTGGGCATGGGATGTTGCAGGCTTGTCTGTGAGACGGGCATGCCACAGGTTGGTTCACTAATTAGTAGTCCTTGCAGGAAGGTTCATTGTAGCTGCTCAGACACCTTTTACATTGCAACAGAACTGTGTTTAGCATGTTTTCTGTTTTGGGGTCATGGCCTGAAACCCCCTTCGGATGTCGAGACAGAAAATGTTCCCGGTGGCGTCATGGTGTTAGGCAAGGTCCAACAAGTGCCACAGCGCATTTCGTTCCTCTCTTGGAGAGTGACCAAATTTTGCCATATTCCCAAGAAAACTGTGACCTCAGAGTCATGGCCTGGAACCCCTTCAGATGTCAAGACAGAAACTTTTTGTGGTAGTATCATGGAGTTAGGCAAGGTCCAACAAGTGCCACTGTGACTTTCGTTCCTCTCTTGGAGAATGACCGAATTTTGCCATCTTGGCAGGAAAACTGAGACCCCAGGGTCATGGCCCGGAATTCCATTTGGATGTTGATACCGAATATCTTCAGGGTAGAGTCATGCTATTAGGCAAGGTCCAGCAAGTAGAATTGCACCTTTCGTTCCTCTCTTGGAGAGCAACCAAATTTTGCCATATTCCCAGGAAAAATGTGACCCAGGGGTCATGGCCAGGAACTCCTTTTGGATGTCGAGACAGAAAATCTTCCCAGTGGTGTCATGGTGATACTCAAGGTTCAACAAATGCCACGGCGCCATTTGTTCCTCTCTTGTAGAGTGACCAAATTTTCCCATCCTGGCAGGAAAACTGTGACCCTGGGACCATGGTCCAGAAACCTCTTTGGATGTCGACACAGAAAATCTTCTCGGTAGCGTCATGGTGTTAGGCAAGGTCCAACAAGTGCCACGGCACCATTTGTTCCTCTCTTGGAGAGTGACCGAATTTGAAGTCCTTCACATGTCGAGAAAGAAAATATTTCCAGTTGTGTCATGGTCTTAGGCAAGGTTCAACAAGTGCCACAGTGCATTTCGTTTCTCTCTTGGAGAGTGACCACATTTTGCCATCTCGTCAGAAAAACTGTGACCCTGGGGTCATGGCCGAGAAGCCCCTTCAGATGTTGAGACAGAAAATCTTCCCAGTAGTGTCGTGGTCTTAGGTAAGGTCCAACAAGTGCCACGGCGCATTTTGTTCCTCTCTTGGAGAATGACCGAATCTTGCCATCTTGGCAGGAAAACTGTGACCCCGGGGTCATGGCCCTGAATCCGTTTGGATGTCAAGACAGAAAATCTGTCTGGTAGTGTCATGGTGTTAGGCAAGGTCCAACAAGTGCCATGGCTCATTTCATTCCTCTCTTGGAGACTGACTGAATTTTGGCATGTTGGCATCTTACCTCATCTGTTTTGCTGTTATAGGATCTATAAGGATGGGCTTTGGACAAGCATTTTGTCTATAATTATTTATTATATGTGTGAGGCATGGCACAAGTTAGTGCTCAATAAATAAATAAATAAATACATTTGGAAATAAATTTCGACATTTGGAACTCACTCATCTGGCTCCTTCTATGTCAAGAGCTGCATACAGCTTCCTTCTGCTTTGGCTGCCTCGACCT
Organism: Sphenodon punctatus; assembly: GCA_003113815.1. Lineage (NCBI taxonomy): Eukaryota > Metazoa > Chordata > Lepidosauria > Sphenodontia > Sphenodontidae > Sphenodon > Sphenodon punctatus. The sequence continues at coordinate 743,495 of QEPC01005466.1, forward strand.
TCCCAGCCAAACTTCCAGCGCTGACTCACCTTAACTAATACAGGCTCTTTAATTTTATTTAATATATAAATAAATTGTTGTTTGTTTTGTACATAGCACCGGCAATGTGTCTAGTTCTGAGCAGTCATGATTACAGACAGGGCTCTGCCTTGAGTGACTTACAATCAGATGGGCAAGGGTGGGAGGGCGGAAAGTGGGAGGGGAACATGGGGAAAGATTGTTGAAGCTGCAGATATATGTGCTCAGCTTAGTTACAAGGGGAGGAAGGGGAATTCTGGAAGATAAGGCAGTAGAAGGAGAACCATAAATGAGCTATCTACAAAGGTTTCCGTCACCCTATATAGCATGGACTGGAATTTTAATTAAATGCAGAATGGGTGGACCACATGTTAAAGACTGATACTGGCTCCCTATTAGAAACTCATCTGCAGTCCATTACAAAGTCATCTAGTCTATGCTTTGTCCCTCTATCTTAAATCACCAATGTCAATTGTTTTTCGCTACACCTCTCCCTGGGCTTAACAAAAGTGTCTGTCAGTCTATCTAGTATGGACAGGGATTTAATTTCCCCAAAGCACAAAATAGCAATCTAGAGTTGCCCTTAGTTATCACACTTATTGGGCTATGTGTTCAGCATCTCAATAACATCTCACTTCCCCAGACTGGTGTCAGGAACAAAGCTGTTTAAGAGAATGATAAAGGTGAAATCTCCACAAGTAATGTTAATAGCCACTGTTGCTGTAGTCTAACTCTTCAACACTTGCTGATCTCTGGGCCGCTGTGACTGATGTTATTGTCACTGTGATCGATAGTGTCACCGAAGTACTGTCTAGCAAAATAAATTTTTCTCACCTAAGGAGAGTTTTCTCTGAACCCATTCAGAATCCTTACTTATTTCTACTTCCCTCCTGAAACCCCCCTCTCCTCTTCTTTCAGGAGGCAGAGCATAAATGGTTCACATCAACACCACATCCATCTCTACAAAATAGCTGCCCACTGGAAAGGATCACCATCTTTTCTTTCTCCCCTCAGAAGAAAGGTATGATCTTGCATTCACTGAAGTCAAAAGGGACACTCTCATGGGGACAAAGACTGCAGGCTGAGCATTCCCAGACCAAACTGCCACAAGCCCTACCAACTTAGGAACAATTCCAGTTATCGGCCAAAAACATCTGTAAGAACTGCCAGGCCCAGTGTTAAGACTCTCAATCAGTCCCATCTAATGTGGTTGTCAATGTGGACTGGTGTGCTCTGTGTATACCAAGTGGACTGGTGTAATGTGGGATGGTATACCCTATTGTAACCCTGCCTATGCAGTTATTCCATCCCTCCATGCTTTCACTCAGAGGAGGCGGGGTCATATCAGCAGGGGTGGGGGCAAAGGGTCTGCTGTGCTTTCTTCTGATGTAACCCCGCCTTTTACAAAGGATCACAATGTCCTACCCTCCATAGATGCAGGGCCACATCGGAAAGGGGAGAGGAAAGCCCTTACGATCTGCCCTTTTTCTGATGTGGCTGCTCTCTAGAAGCCACAATTTGTTTCTCCAGGTTACTACAGGCACCGCAGGCTGACTCAGAGGATTCTGGACTTTCCCTGGAGTCCAGAGACTCTTGGTCAAATCCTGGAGACACCAAACAAAACCTGGAGAGATGGTAGCCCAACATGGGATCCTGGGCAGCTGCATGAGTCACACATGATAAGAACATAAGAAGTGCCATCCTGGGTCAGACCAATGGTCCATCGAGCCCAGCATCGTGCCTCCGACGGTGGCCAGTCACGGGGGCCTGGGAGAAGTACCCAACCGGTCACCATGCTATCCATTCCCTGTGGGTCATCCCCAGACTCCTGACAGTAAAGGGTTTTGTTCCCCAATCCTATCTGGCTAATAGCTGCTAATGGAACTATCTTCCAGAAACCTGTCCAAACCTCTTTTAAACTCAGCTATACTGCTGGCCTTGACCACCTCCCCTGGCTGTAAATTCCACAACCTAATTGTACGCGGAGTGAAAAAATACTTTCTTTTGTCTGTTTTTACTCTGCCACCTGTGAGTTTCATGGAGTGTCCCCTAGTTTTAGTACTAGTTGAGAGGGTAAATAACCATTCCCTGTTTACAAGTTCCACACCACTCATGATTTTATAGACCTCTATCCTATCTCCTCTTTTCCAAGCTGAAGAGCCCCAACCTATCAAGCCTCTCCTCATATGGGTGCTGTTCCATGATGTGCCCAAGAAAATCCCTTCCCTATTGCTAAGCTACAAGCAGTTTCAATGCCATGTGAATATGGATGGCATAAATTGGATTGAACTGAGTTTGTGACACAGCTGAGATAGCACCCATTAGCCTTCACCTGTGCCATCCCTGCAATTCTCATTGTGCAACATCTCTGATAACGGCACCATCATTACAAATCCCTTTTCATTTATTTTTCTGACTGCAGGCCTTGGGGGAGTTTCTAATCTCACTAAAACGGGACCTACCTCATCTCTCTTGATGCAGGAAAGCAGAGACCATTTAAGTATCAGGGCTAATGGATGTCAAATGCAGCCTTTAACACCGTCAGTAACGTTTCAAAAGCGTTCAAGTGGATTAGATCGGCACACAATGATTGTTCAGTGCATGCATTTCCAGACTTCTGGCAGGATAGATATGGTGAAAAAGAATGTGCTAAGACCCAGAGTGGAATTCTAGCTCCACTGAAGACAATTGGCATTTGGACACTGATTGAAATGGAGCCAGAATTGTACCTTTGTGTCTTCAAGAACACTGACTGGAGTAAATTCCAATATTTTTAATAGGGTGGATTCTAAGAGGCATTTCTATTCTTCAGAATTTTTGTAAGCAGTAAATACCCAAATGGGAGGTGTAATCTAGATTGGCATATATCTCAGAAACTAGTCACCTGTAGCCAAACATCCTCCACCTCACCTCCACAGAAGTCTCTTTTATACTACTTAGCAAAAGTGCAACCTATTTCCTAGAGCTTGTTCACATGAGGAATTTAAGATGCATTACTTTGGGTGTTTTCAGATTGACGTGGGGCTGAAAACCCCCAGAACTGCTCTGAGGATCCACCTCCACATCTGCCCACATCCAGCCCAGCCTGGGTCAGGTTTAAATGGACCCAGTGGGTTTCCTGACCTGCGGTCTTCCCACATGGCGCCCCCTCCCACAGACACCATAGGGTTGTGGGCTAGAGTGACTGCAACTCTGTGGTGTTGCCTGTGGTAACAGCCAGCTGGAAGCAGAGCAACAGCATGGGCCCGTACATCAGAAGCACCACTTCGGGCCAATGCCGCATGGTTGGCCAGTCTGCTCTGCCAGCGGTGCTCTGGGATCTTCCAGAATGCCGCTGGTGGGGCTGCCCCAGAGTCTGCTTTTGCTCTGCTTCAACATCTGGCAGGCCACCTTTAGACAGATGGGCCACCTTGGCATGAAGTGGAGTACAAGCAGGGCTACTGTCTGTCTGAAAACACCCATTAAATCTGTTTCAAACCATCCTGCATTAATAATCTCACTTTGGGACAATGCTGCAGAATGAACATTTCAGAAGGGTTGCCAACTCTGCCATGGAAAAAACCTGGACATTTGCATATATACACGCACACACACCCCTACAAAGCTCCTCTTCTCCCCAGCCATTGGCCTCGTCTAATTCCTCCTCATGGGGCTCAGGAGGAGAGGTTAGGTTCCCCCCCCCTCATTAGGAGCAACCTCTGTTTATAGGAGACCTCATTGGTCCGATCATCTTGCCCAACAATTTTTATTTCGGACCCAAATCTTTGACCCGGAGCTGGATAGTCTTTTCCAGCAGATCAGTTTGGGGGTTTTGGATGCAGTGGGAGGTTTTGAGCAGATTTTGGCACAGTTAACACCGTTGTTAACCCCCATGGGACCGACACGACCTGGTTTCAGGAGGACCTTGGGTTGGTTCGATAATGATTGTTACATACAACGGCGAATTCTGAGAGGGAAGGCAAAATGGCTAAGGAACCATCAATCCGTAGCCGCTAGGAATGCCCTGATGGCAGCACGGACACACTATCGTCATTTGATTGTGACGAAGAAAACCCAGTTCCAGAGGCAGGAGTGGGCACGGCTGCAACAGGAAGCGGGCAATGGTGATTCTAAATGTTTATTGGGCTTAATAAGACAGCTAAGGCAGGGGGAGGTGTCTAGGGGCGCGGTGGAGATACCCGCGGGGATATGGGAAAGGTTTTATGAGGATGTCTATAAGGACGCAGTCTCTTCCTTTCTCCACATCCCGCTAGAAGAACCTGATAGATTTCCTCAATGGCCACCAGTACAAACAGAAGAGGTGAGGGATTTGATCCTGCGATTAAAAAGTAGGAAAGCTCCTGGTGCCGATTTGATCACGGCGGAACTCCTGAAGGAAGCCCCGGACTGCTGGGCCGAGCTGTTGACTCCTGTCTTCACTACAATAAATGCAACAGGCAAGATGCCTAAATCGTGGGCAAATAGTATTATCGCTCCAATATATAAAAAAGGAGAACAAGGCGCCCCAGAAAATTATCGCCCAATAAGCCTCCTCAGTATTGTGGGGAAGCTTTATTCAAGGCTATTACTGGGGAGGCTCCAGAGATGGTTGGAAGATGGCCAGATAATTAGCTTTGAGCAGGTAGGATTTCAGAAAACCCGTACTACATTTGATCATGTGTTAGCCCTCTCATGCCTGATAAGGAAGATCTTGAGCCAGGGCCTGAAGGCATACTTATGTTTTATAGATCTAAGGATGGCCTTCGACTCCATCAATAGAAACAGGCTGTGGGCAAAAATGAAGGAGTATAAGATCGACCCGAGATTGCTGTTTCTAATAATGAAAATGCACAAAAATAATACCCTCCAGGTTAGATGTTCCAGGGAGGGAGTGTTAACTCAAAGGATCAAGGTGGCCAGGGGGGTGAGGCAGGGCTGTCTTTTGGCCCCAGCCCTGTTTAACCTTTACTTAAACGACCTCCCAGATTT